>ML682176.1:1955619-1973048 GCA_007922195.1 Podocnemis expansa | reverse complement strand
GAAAAAGCTAATGTGGTCCTAGGATGCATCAGATGAGGTATTTCCAGCAGAGACAGGGAGGGGTTAGCAGTGTTTTACAAGCCATTGGTCAAACCTCATCTTGAGTACTGTGTACAGCTCTAATGTTTAAGAAAGGTGAATTAAAATTGGAACAGGTGCAGAGAAGGGTTGTTATGATGGTCTGAGAAATGGAAAAGCTTCCTTATGAGAGCAGAGGTCAGCTTGCTTAGCTTTACTGAAAGAAGGATGAACAGAAATATGATTTGCCTCTCTAAATACTTCAGAGGGATAAATAGAAGAAAATGACAGAAGTTATTTAATTTTAGCACCAATGTGGACACAAGAGCAAATAGATATGTACAGGCCATCAGGAAATCTAAACTTGAAATTAGATGAAAGGCCATTGACGTGTCAAGTTCTGGAACAGCCTTCTAAGGGGAACTATCAAGGCAAGAAACCTAGCTGGCCTGAAGACTGAGCTTGATAAATTTATAAAAGGGGTAGTATGCTGAGGCAGACTAATTTGGCATCTGGGCAACTGGTTGATCTTTACGAGCAGTATATATGCTCTGTGGCTTGTAAGGGAATGTTAGATATTCTCCACAGAGAATATATTTTTTTAGGGTGTCTGGCTGCTGAGTCTTACTCACATGCTCGTGGTACAATTGATCACCATATTTGAGGTCAGTAAGGAATTTTCCTCATGGTAGATTGGCATAGGCCCTCAGGGTTTTTTGCCTTCATCTGCAGATGGGACACAGGTCACTTGTTGTGGAGTCTCTGTACTTTAAAGTCTTTAAATCTTTATTTGAGAACGTCAATAACTCAGGTTAGGATCTATTACAGGAGTGGGTGGGTGATGTATGGCCTGTGTTTTGCAGGGGCTCAGACTAGATGATCATAATGGTTGCTTCTGACTTTCAAGTCCAAGAATTGGAAACCTTTACCAGACCACATTCCTGCCCCTCTCCACCCCCTCAGCAGGTGCCAGGGGAGGGGAGCAGCTGCCTGGATTGGGGGGGAGGGCCTAGGGCAACAAAAGCTGCATCCATGGGAATCCTGCTGGCCCAAACCTGAAGCCAGCGGGGCCTGTGACGGCTCCTGTGGGCCCTGACCCCCCAGCAGTTTCTGGAGCAGCAAGAATCATGTGTGTGGTGGCTCCTGCTGGCTCCTCCCACTGGTCTTTGGTGGGAGCAGCAGGAGCTGCTGCAGATGCAGCCTCAGGCACCGCTGGGGTTGCAGAACCAGCAGGGTAGACCAGCTGCAGGCCAGAAGCTATGCATGCTGCTCTGAACAGGTACACATGTCATGTTTGGCAGGCATGCCCTAGGTTGCCAACGCCTGTTCTAATCTATGAATGTCACTTCTTGAACAAACCTTGGCGTGGACTCAGTGGAATATATAATTTCCAATGATGCTACTGCCACAGATTCATAGCAGTAGTGCATATAGACTATGTAGTTTCACAAGGATGGATTGCATGAGTTGCTTCCTTCACTGTTAAAAATATATATAGGGCAAAATGTAGAAATTAGGATAAATATTGATCTCAGTTATACTTGTGTGGGTCTGAAGTAACTACAAAAGTCAGTGAAGTTACTCTTGAACTGTACTTTTTGACGTTAAGTAGAATTTGGCCTACAGATATATTACTTAATCTCATGGTTCCAAAGCCTTCATAAAATGTTGGTAAAATGGCTGGGTTTGCTATGATAATTTCCATTGTAGCAAAATTAATATGATAGTGCCTCACAAACAACTGGAGATTCATCTTTTATTTTAGGTAAGATGTGTGTGGAGTATGTTGTAAGTATTCAATTGTATTCCATGGAACTATATATATATATTTCTGTTGATAACAGCTGACCCCACATATAGTGGTCCATGGCACTAAGTTCAAGTTCCTTGATATCTGCTGAAGTGTGTTATAATGCCCTTCACATATTGAAAGAATGGTTGCAGGATTAACAATGAGGTTGCACAGTTTGGGTAACTAATTATTATTAATGATGATAATTAATAAGTACTAATTTAATTATTTGTTTAATCATGACATCTAGAAGTTATCGTCATAGAACAGAATACCATAGTGGTAAGCACTGTATGCATACAGAACAAAGAGACAGTCCCAGTTTCAGACAGAACATTTCACTGTGGCCTCTGAAATGCTGATTCATTATGGGCTCTGTTGAAATGAACAGAATAAATACAGTCTTTGGCTATGTCTACACTAGCAAATTAATTCACACTGAGTATGTCTACACTGACAATTTAATTTTAATTAATGAGGATCAATTCAAATTAAATAAATTCACGGCCACACTGGCTTTCATTAATTTGAACTAAGGAATGCCTCGGTTTGAATTGATGAAAGCTAATTTCGAAGTTATAAAATCTACTTTAACTTCAAAGTGATGATTAATTCAAACTCATTAGTTCAAATTAATCCAATGTAGCTGTGTCAATTCAAACTATCTGTTGGTTCAAATTAGCCACAACTTGATTTTCGCTATGCAATAGTGCTCCCCTTCCTAATTCAAACCAGCAAGTCCTGTACATGGACATACTAGTTCGAATTAGGGTTTCTAGTGTGGCCACGTTAATTCAAATTAACTTTATTCAAACTAATCATTGTTAGTTCACATTAATTAGTTTGAATTAAGTTAAATCGAACTAACCTTCTAAGTGTAGACATAGCCACTAAGCAACCTTAGTCCCAACTAATTTGAACCCTGTCTACGCTAGACTTTGCCCAGTTCAAACTAAAAAAACTTTAAAAGCTTAGCTTGAACTGGTTAATTCGGCTGGTTAATCCAAACCAATTCTTTAGTTCAAACTAATTTGCATTTTTAGTTTGAACTAGCCCAATGGAGACATGCTAGTTCAAACTAAATAAGTTCAAACTAGTGGTTAGTTCAAACTAGGCATGGTTTCTCCTTTCTCCAATGGAGACATGCTAGTTTGAACTTATTTAGTTTAAACTAGTGGTTAGTTCAAACTAGGCATGGTTTCTCCTTCAAACTAACGTTTAAAAAGTTAGTTTGAATTAAAAACAGCACAGCTAGTTCAACAAAAAGTTAGTTCAAACTAAAAAATACACTTAGTTCAAACTAACTCTTCAACTACTTAGTTCAGACGAACCAAGTCCAAACTAAGATTTTAGGTGAAAACATAGCCTTTGAGATCAACAGTAAAATTCTCAAAACTGCAAGTTTTAGTTTCCACTGTGAGTATTTAAAAGGTTCCTTAAATATCTTTATTTTTATTTATAGTAGGTGCATGTGATGAATTTTTATTCTGTGTGTTTATGTATGTTTGCTCTGATAGATGAACATGGTAATCTTTCCCTTAGAAACAGGATTGGGTACACAAGTTCAAGGGTCAAACGGTCAGGGATCCAAGTGTCTTCTGGTGTTTTAACTTTGAAGGGAGGTGGTTCTTTTCAAACTGAGGTAAGAGAAGACTGCTAAATGGATCATGGCCCAAAAGTACTGGAACATAGCTATTTCCCTCTGACAGGGTAGATCAATGAATTAAAAAGAGAAAAGATTGCTAAAACCTGATAATATGAAAAGTGGCCACCCACAAGGCTGCTTCTTAACATTAAGAAATAAATATTGGTTGTGAATTCATCTGTTTATTTTCAGTTACATTGTACCCAGACTCAACACACTGTCTCATCAAAGGCCCTGATACAGTAAAGCATCCCTAGTCAGGAAAGGGGTTAATGTATAAACTGAAATATAAGCAGTGCGTTCCTCAATAGGGATGGACTAGAGCACTGCTTAAGTGTTTTCTTCTGTTAAGGTGTGAGTGGGATAACGAGATTTCAGATTCAGGTGCCTTGTGTCGTTCTGAGCCTAAGAGGAAAAAAAAAAGGTTTTTTTCATTTTTAAAGAAATCCAAATTTTGCTCAGCAACCACCTTCTGAATTCTTTACTGAGTTTATGTGATAAATATTTTAAAAAAGAGCAAGTGACAAAAACACACATTAAAAATAGATCTCGCATATGTTCCCGAAATGCATGACATTATGCCTGGCCACCCACAGCTTAAGTAGTGGTAGTTATGCTATTATGCATCAGTAGGAATCCAAGATTAAGTTAAACTAATATTTTGTTCAATCAAGTATGTATATTTTAATAGCCATGAGAAAATTCAATCTTAGTACCTTACTTGCTGTTAGTCTTCAGTATTTAAAGATTTCAAGTGGATTTCTTTGTATTCTTGGATATTTCTGTTTCAAAAAGATGACTGATTAATGTTTCATTTTGCACTTTTTAAAAATTTGCTAAATTTTCTCATAAATAATGTAGCAAATATTGCTTGTAGAAAAGTAAGGATTATTACTAGAAGCATAACCAAACAGTTATTTCTTAATTAAAAAAAAAGTACATTACTGAAAACAAATCTGACACAAGTAACAACAACATACAGAAAACAACAGGGGAGCATTTCAATCTCCCTGCTCACTCCATTGATGATTTGTGATAAATAAATGTATTAGTCTTTAAGGCTATGTCCACACATAGATGGTTAAATCGATTTTACTTATATCAATTTAATAACATCGATATAAAATCATTAAATCAATATACATTAAATCGATCTAACAGGTCCACATCAAAAAAAAAAAAAAAAACCCAAAAAAAAACAAATCAAAACAGCATGTCCAGACACAGGACTTGCTATTTCAATTCAGGAGTGGGCACCATGGGAGGTGTGGTGACATGGCCCCCTCACAGGGCCATGCCCCCACCCAGTATATAGAAAAAGGTAAGCACCTGGATAGGAGAAGGGCAAAAAGTGTTAAGTCGATTTAACAGTTAAATCGAAATAACATGTCTGAACTGTGTTATTTCAAAATAACAATTTCGATTTAACCATCATATCAATATAGTACTAGGTTTTATTATATCGATATAACTTTCCTTATGTTGAAATGAGGAAGCTCCAGCTCCATAACCAGCGTTATTTCAATTTAAACAGTGTGTGTGGACATACCCTAAAAGTGCCACTAGATTCCTCGTTTGTTTTTCTGGATTAGACTAACATAGCTACTCCATTTGAATTTGGCATTAATGTCTGTGGCTGTGTTCACACTTAGTTTTTAAATCCAGACAATGACCGTCGTTTCGATTTAAAAAGTTGTATCTGAACAACATTTCCTTATTTCAAAATGATGATCCACTGTCATTTCAAAATAATGACTCTTATTTCGAAACAACAAAACCTAGGTTGAAATCAAAATAATGGAGATTTCAAAATGGTTGTTTTGAAATAACGCCTTTTGGACATGTTATTTTGAAATAACCATTATTTTGAATTAACACTTTTGCCCTTTTCCTTCCCTGGGTGCCTTCCGTTTTCTATATACTGGGTGGGGGCATGGCCCAGGGAGGGGGCCATGTTGCCACACCTCCCATGCTGCCCCTCTCCTGATTTGAAATAGCAAGTCCTGTGTCCGGACTTGCTATTTTGATTTAGTGGTTTTCCTTAATTCGATTTAAGTTAAATCAAATTAAGGATTTTATTTTGAATTAGCTTATTTCAAAATAACTTATTTTGAAATAAGCAGCTATGTGTGAACATAGCCTGTGTTAATGTTGTTAGTTAGACCACATTTTATCATATTATATGCATTCTCCTTTGACTTAATGTTTTTGAACACACTTTTTAAAATCTATGTTAAAACCTATTATTTGTATTTCTTTTTCTCCTTGTTTTCTTTTACACAGTCTTTCATACTTCTCTACTAATTCTCTTATTTCTCCAGAAGAACACAAATGCATCACTCTACTCTTTTTGAGGCTTTCACATCTATTCCTAAAATGCTTGCTTTCTTTAATTTCTTTACCAAACAACTTGACTATTGATCCTCATTCTCCTTTTGATTAATTTCATGTTCATTCTGATTCTCTGCACTTTTATTCTTCATGTAGACGACAGTTTGTTCCCAAGAGTATTGCATGTTAGAACTTGGTGAAAATCCATAAAGAATGGTTTATTGGTTGTTTTTATCTACTTTTCTTTTTTTTCTTATTTGTGATTTTTTTCTGAACAATTGGGTAAATCCCATTGATTTAAACTAGACAAGAATTCCTAAATGCTTTTGAAAATCCCATACTGTTTGTTTATTTCAGATACTGAGTCTCTTGATTTTATGCTCTATAATAGAAATAATTTTCAGATTAAAATTCTGGGAACAGTAAGTAGGCAAATACTTAGTTTTCATTTGTATGTCTAATTGTCATAATTTGCTTCAAGTAATTCCCAGCCTAAAATCAAACACTTGAAATTCTGGAAGTTTTAATTTCATTTCATAGAATCATAGAACTAGAAAGGACCATAAGAGGTCATCGAAGTCAGTCCCCTGCACTCACAGCAAGACCAAGCACCATCTAAATCATGTTTCTCGTCCTTTAGTAGACCAGGGAACACCTAAAGATATTAAATACTTTATACAGAACACCTGATGAAAACTTTCTCAAAAAAGCTGGTATATACCAGCTCTAAAGTTAGTAATATCTGAGTACTACACATCCTTGCAAAAATGATTCAGGAAACCAAACTAAATACAATGTATGAATATAATATGTGTTTAGTTCTTAAAAAAATACATAATGGTTATGCACACAAATTAAAACTGGAAGTGATACTTCTCAAGTTTTAATGGGAACTTTGGGCCTGAATGTTCAAAGTTCATCTATTCTTGGAGTAAGAGTCATCAAAGAAAGTCTTACCGTGGAAGTAACGTCTAAATGATTTCAATGCTTGTGGTAATAGCGGCGGGGAATTTAAAATGCCTTAGCTGCAGCAAAGAACGAATGTGGTAATGCATACTTTGCCAAAGCTTTTCTGTGGCTGAGGCAGTTTAAATCTGCCAGGCAGACCTTGACTTGTGTTGTTGCTCCTTCCCTTCTCCGTACTCAGCCTTCCCCCACCCCCAACAAGGAGGGGTTGGTGTTGTTCGCAGAATGCCTTCTCTGTGTCCCTGGAATACCAGTGTTCCACAGAACGCCAGTTGAGAAATACTGATCTAAACCATCCCTGACAGGTGTTTGTCTAACCTTATCTTAAAAATTTCCATTGATGGAGATTCCACAACTTCCCTAGGCGAATTTTTCCAATGGTTAACCACCCTGACATTTAGGAAGTTTTCCCCAATGGCTATCCTGAACATCTGTTGCTGCAGTTTAAGCCCATTGCTTCTTGTCCTATCATCAGCAGTTGAAGAGATTAGTTTTTCTCCCTCCTCCTTGTAACAACTTTTTAGGTACTTGAAGACTATTATGTCTCCTCTCAGTCTTCTCTTTTTCAGATTCCTCAAGCCCAGTTATTTTAGTCTTCCCTCATAAGTCAAGTATTCCAGAACTTTAATAATTTTTGTTGCTGTTCTCTGGACTTTCTCCAATTTTTTCACATCTTTCCTGACAAGAGGTGCCCAGAACTGGACACAATACTCCTGTTGAGGCCTAATCAGTACAGGGTAAAGCAGAAGAGTTATTCCCTGTGTCTTACTTACAATACTCCTGTTAATACATCCCAGAATGATGATTGCTTTTTTGCAACAGTGTTACACTGTTGACTTATAGTTAGCTTGTAGCTCACTATGAAACCCAGATCTCTTTATGCAGTTCTCATTCCTAGGCAGTCATTGCCCATTTTGTAAATGCACAACTGATTGGTTTTTTTTTTCCCCCCTAAATGAATACTTTGCATTTGCACTTATTGAATTTCATTCTATTTACCTACTCAGACCATTTCACCAGTTTATCCAAATCATTTTAAATTGTTATCTATCCTCCACAGCACTTGCAACCCCTCTCAGCTTGGTATAATTGGCAAACTTTGTAAGTATACTCTCTATGTGATTTTTTAACTCATTGATGAAAATATTGAACAAAACCAGACACAGAAATGATTGCTGCAGTACCCCACTTGTTATGCCCTTCCAGCATGACTGTGAACCATTGATAACTGCTCTCTTGGAGTGGTTATACAACCTTTTATGCATCCATCTTATAACAACTCCATCTAGATTGTACTTCCCTAGTTTGTTAATGAGAAGCTGGTGTGAGACCATATCAAGCCTTAGTAAAGTCTAGATGTACCAACTCTACTGCTTCCCCTCTGGCCACAAGTTTTGTTACACCCTTATTTCCTTTTTTATAGATGGACACTGTATTTGCCCTTTTTCAGTCCTCTTGGATCTCTCCAGTCTTCTATGACTTTTCAGAAATAAAACCCAATGGCTCAGATATATCTTGAGTCAGTTCCTTGAGTATTTGAGGGTGCATATCATTAGGTCCTGGGGACTTGAAGACATCTCATTTGTCTAAGTAATTTCAAACTTGTTCTTTCCCTATTTTTAGCTTTTGGTCCTATCCCATATTTACTGCCCATCACTACAGCAGGTGTCCAATTGCCATCAAACTTCTTGGTGAAAACCAAAACAAAGAAATCATTTAGTTCTTCTGCCATTTCCACATTTTCTGTTTATTGTCTCTCCCTCATTATTAAGTAATGGTCCTATGCTGTCCTTGATCTTCCTCTTGTTTCTAATGGATTTGAAGAATGTTTTGTTATTTAACCCTTTATGCCTTCAGCTAGTTTGATCTTAGTTTGTGCCTTGACCTTTCTAATTTTAAACCTACATAACTGTCTTGTTTGTTTATAGTCATCCTTTGTAATTTTACCTATTTCCACTTTTTGTAGTGTTTTCTTTATTTATTTTTTGATTATTGAGAATCTCCTGGGTTAAGTCAGGGTGGTCTCTTACCATATCATTATATTATACATCTATTATTTCTATAATATTTTATGGTTGCAAAGAAGGGCAAAGGCTTCAAAGGAATTTTAACTTGCCTATTTCAGTCTGAAAACTTTGTGTTCGTATTTAACTAGTCATTTGCAATGAGCTCAGTGTAAACTGTTGCTCTTCATTATGTTACTTTCAGTCAGAACCTTGTAAACTGTAGATAGAAAGTGATGTACATTTATAATTTATGGCTCTTTTTTTCTCATGTACAGACTTGATCTCAAAGGATGTCAATATTAATCTTAGTAATTACATTGGCATGAAGAAAGGATAAGAATTCTTGATGAAATCTTAGCCCAATTGAAGTCAATGAGATTTTGGCCACTGATTCAACATGACTAGGAATTCACCCCTTGAGTGCAAATTTAATAGCAACTGTCTTATTTTATTTTATTGTATTCAAAATTTCTTGTACATGATTAGAAGGCTAAAATAATACAATAATTTTAAAGTTAGCTAAATATTAATATTCAGAATATTCCAATCTTGTGGGGTTTATTTTTTTCAGATCTGCTAATGTAGAGCTCAGTTTTCAAAAAGGGGCTGAAACAGCCTTTCCAAAGAGCTGAGGCCTAGAAGAATGAAGGTATAAAAGACTCAGGAGACAGCTCCTCTTCACTGGCTCTCATACAAATTTAATTTGACCACCAATGATATTTTTAACCTCCTTGACCTTTCTCTTTTGTCTGTTTATTTTTCCCATTAACATTATCAGTGCAGATAAGAGTCTTGTTCCTTCTTATATTGTCTTATCTATCCCTTCCCTTTGCTATTATTTATCTTTGAGAGAGAGAGAACTTTGGGCTCATGTACTTTTTATTCACTAGTCCATGGTTCATGCCTTTTTCTCCTGCTTTTCATGTACCATGTGTCATTTAGTCATTCACCTTGGCTTTATCGTTCAGTTTCTCCCAGGACCCACAGGTTCCCTCCCATCATTCTTGTCACAAAATACAGCACACAGAAACAAATATATATATTAAAAAAAAAATCATGAGCCCATAATTGGAAATATTTGGGATTAAATTAGAAGCATTTAGCTCCATAAGTACTACTACTAAAGCAGTGGAATTCATTATAAAGTACTATTCTATTTCAAGAAGGGGCTAACAGTGCAGCCCTTTTTTGAGACCTGTCTCTCCAGTACTGTATGTGTTGGGACACAGGTTTGGAATTTGTGCTGAAGAAAAAGAATGATAAAGACAGACTTCCTAGAGCTGGGCAAGAGTGAGTGATACAATGGTGAGTGGTATAATGCAAGTTTCTACACCTTTGGCAACTCTGGCATCAAACTTCAATCCAGACTTGCAATATATTGTTCTCTTCCACTGAGCATAGCCATTTAAGCATGCTACTTTTTTATTGTTCTTCTTCCTAACTGATAGAAATGTAATATGTTTCCAGTTTTGCTTTATCTGCATTTTTTTCATCTGAGTTGTCTAAGACTTAGAGCTGCTTATGACAGCAGTGTGTTTTTAATTATTTCCTTGATGTGGATCAGTTCATATTGAGACAGATTAGTTCTCAGCTATCCAGTTGGGTGATTTCACTGGATGCTTAATTTCAGTTCCTATTTCTGAACCATCTTCAGAAACTATATGAAGTCTTTAGGAGTTTTACCCTGTGGCCCTCCCCAGGGTTATTCAAAGCACAATTTTAATTAAATTGTGAATGCCCAAAGCATTATATAGCAGAGATACTGGCTTATTTGATATAAATCTGAATATACTCAGACCCCATTCTTCACAGATTCTGCTTTCTTTTCCTTATAAAGTAAATATATCAGTTACTTCATTGCATTCAGTTACCTATTAAAGTATAGTTTTGTGCATTACACAGACCAACTGTTCAAATATTGCCCCTAAAATAGCCCACCCCTGTTTGACAATCTTGTATGTGAAAGTTTTTATAAAGCATATTTTCCTTGTGTATCCCCATGAGGGGGTCTTTCCATTGTCTGTGGATCTCCCAACAAGAGCAAGCCCATGGATTTCATTTTTCAATATTTAATTAACCACTCTCCCAGTGTAGATATGAGACTTTGTACATTCTTAGTCTCCGCAGCAGACACAGGTATTGTCCCTTTGTATTCTATTACATGAGTAGAATATCAGCCTCAATGGAACTTCCATTAGTGCTGAGAAACACAAAATCAGATAAATTATTTGATGAACATTTGTATGTCCTAAAAGATTAGCAGCACAACAGTTGTTCCACAATGAATTATTGACAAATGTTTTCCAAAAATATGAAGTAGGATATCACAGGCAGGCCAAATATGATGCAAGTCTTCTGTTGGCTCTCTGGCAAAGCTGTATAACCTTGTCATCAAGAAAAGAACTTTGTGGAGGCAACAGAAATTTATAATATGCTATTGATGTGTGCTGTCATGCAGACAATACCAAATTTAAGCAATTTGTGCCAGGATAAAGAGAACAGGTTGAACAAGAGAAACTCAACAAGTAAGAGGATCATTATCCTTCAAGACATCAACAATATGGCAAGTAACTCATGCTGTGGAGAGAATTGAGAATCTTGTGAGGTTTATTTCCTCCCACATGTGAAGTCTGACAATAAATATGCCACTGTCCTCATTTGGAACCTCATCAAGTTCTACTGTTGTAGAGCTCAATGGTAAGTCATTTAAATTCATGTTTCTTAAAATTGGAAGTGTTAGAAGTTACCCATATAATACATTTGGGAATTTATATATATAATTGCCAAATGTGATAGATAGATAGATAGATAGATAGATAGATAGATAGATAGATAGATAGATAGATATGAGTTTTCTTTTAAAATGTCAGTTCATAAGCATCAGCAGAAATAAGTTAATGGTCTGTTTCTAGGTTTTCATCACAGATGTATTGATGCAGTTTTCCAGCTCCTTCCACAACAGCCTGCACAGCAAAATGTACTCACGTATCTGAAAACACCTGCCAAAAGCAAGCTGAGTCTCACTTCATCTTGTTACTGGAAAGCATTCCTGTGAATGTAACCAAATAATTTTCCCATAGATGAATTAACAGAATGTCAGACTTTTAGTGTGTTTGTCATAGACTGGTTATTAGAGGAATTATCTGAACACATTTCCCCTCTTTCTGTGTCAGCAATCTCTTAGCTCAATGATTAAAAAGGAAAATAGAAACATCACAATCAGACTGTAAATTTTGCTTGATGAGCAGATGATAATGACAGAACATAGTAGCTGTACTGTCAATCTACTTGGATCTTATTATATTTGTTTGAAAATGACCGAAACTAGACTTTAGTTAGTGGGACTGCTGAGCTTATAATGAAAAGCTATTAGTCAACCAATAGTTAGGTGTAATAATAATTTCAGGTTTTTGTGAAAAAGTTGTCCATTCCTGTGTTCTCCCTTTGTTTTGTTTTGAATACAGGAATGGTTACAATTTTTGTGAGTATAACAGTTAAATGTTATATACTTTTAAATTATATTATTTTTAACAAAATGTTGTTTGTAGTTCAAACTACCTGAAATTTTTCTGCTGCTCCTGTTTTTTGATGAAGAATGCAGATTTAGGTCAACTGAAAAATTACTAATTTATGTTTATCTGATTCAATTCTTTCAGTCAAAAAAAGGGGAGAGGGAAATGATACATTTTCAGATATCCGGAAATATCAGAAATGATACATTTTAACATATCCAGACAGAAATATTATGACTTTTTTGTGTATTATTCAAAAAAACAGAAAAGTGGAAAATTGTGAAGATTTTTTTTTCTGGTTGAGCCAACATGATTTTTTTCTGAAACTACTAGCTAACAAAAAGCCTCATTCATAACATTTCTATTCATTCACCAAACTATGGCTTAGCAAAAATTTGTGAGTAATAATTTGATTAATTTCACCTTTTTTCAAGTTGCAAATTGTTTTCCAGTAGATCATAATGTTCTCACTTATTATTCTAAATTATCCATTAATTTTTTTCAGTAAATAATTAGATTGTTGGTGAATTATGAATGTTTGCAACTTGGAATTTGAAAAAAGCACAGTAGTTTCAGTTGCATGAGTCAGGTGATATTTCTTTTCCCTGATTGGATCACTCATACACAAATGATGACCTGAGTCAGTTAACTAAACTAAACAAGTCAATGTAATTTTTAAACACAAGCGAATGAATGAATTCCCATCCTTAGAAAGTTACGACAAAAGGGCAAATATTGCAGAAGCAGAGTGAGTGGAAGGATTTTAAGAACTGAATATGAAATCAAAGATGAAGAATGGAACAAATCCATGGAAAGAGTAAGCCTGACAATGATATAGCATGTTTTCTGGTATGAAGTGTGCTGAACATTAACATCTCTGTGATGGTATCATATCAGAAACTGTAAACTAAGGAAAGAAAATCATTGTTAAGGTTGCATCAGTTAGCATACTCCTATGTATACAAACCTAACATTGTGTCTGTAATCTAAATAGTGAGCATGATGCCACCTAGAGTTATTTGTGACCATGAGTGTCAACCTCAGGACAGACACCCAGGAAGCAGGGCAGAGATCCCAGACTAGCTGTATGATCTATAACTAGATTTCACCAACTGAGCAATAAATTAGAAGATGTAAAGCACTAAAAATGTTTTAGCATGGAGTCACAAATAGTCCCCTTGGGCTTTTCAATCTATCTTGTAACCCCTGTAAACTGGCCTTAGTGATAGTTGATCTACACCAAACATTATGAAACATTCAGGTTCCTACCAGTCTCAAGACTAGTCACTTACCCCAAGCCAGTTAGTACCTTAGCTCTGTATCCAAAGACAATGCTTGTAGCCAATCCTGTAATAAATTAACTAAAGATTTACTAATAAGGAAGAAGAAATGAAAGAATTCATATAGAATTAAAGGAGGCAAACATATATACGTAAATGAGTTACAATCTGTGGCTTTAAAAGTTGAGAAAATTATAGTAATCTGTCAGCTCTGAATATCTTTTAGAACTAACACAGGTTGAACCTAGGGATCTCTTCTTCTGTTTCATAGCTATCACCCCATGGGACTCCAAACAGGAAAAAAGATGAAAAATGTTGTTCCTATATATTTTTATTTCTTTCTTTCAGAATTCAAGCTGATGGGACAAGCCTTTTGCATATAGCTTGCGAACAGGGGACTGAAAACAGGGGAGTTTGAGAGGGGAGGAGTAGGCGAAGCCCTGAGAAGGAGAAGGAGGCAAAGGCAATCCCCTTGCTGAAGAAGCAAGGGAGAAAGCGAACCTTGGGGTGATTTCTGTTGTCAGTTACTGTGTGACTCAGGATTGTGATTGCTTGTGTGTCTAGGGGCTGTTTGTACCCTTGTTCCCTGCTCACCTTTGATCAGCCTCACTTAGCCTTGTGATCACCCTTCCCCGTGTGCTTAACAAGGGGCAATGGCTGACTTAGGCAGAGAAGGTCTTAAAAGCCAGTTGCTGAGCGACCAGGGGACTCCAAACAGGGGAATTTGAGAGGACGTTTGGGAAAAAGCTGGTGAATCCATGATGTGAAGAGGAGCTTCACTGCTTCTGCCAGCACCCCTTCTGTCTCCTCAACCTATGCCTGTATCCAGACATCCATTCTGACCATGGATATTTCTACCCAGTTGCAGGGGTTGTGGCCTGCATTTCCCTGTTGCAGACAATCAAGATGGGGAGATCATTCAGGGTGACAGGTGTTTTCTGGTGGAACCTCTCAGGAGGCAGGTGGGAGAGTTACAGGAAGATGTGTCTAGGCTCAGGAGTATCCATGCCCTGGAGAAATTCTTTGATAGTGTCCATGAGGAGACATCCAAGTCTGGGAAATCTATCCAGAAGCATAGGACTATTGCCAAACCACCAGAGAAGGAAGAGATGGCTCCAGCATGGGGGGACACTGGCAGTTGGCTACTTCTGGCAGCTGACATTGCTCTACTCCTGCTCCCATCTCTCCCTCCATTGTGGTGAAGAACCGTTACAAGCACTAGAGATGAGGGATAACCTAGAAGAAGAGAAGCCATGCACCCCCAAGGCTGGGAGAATCACATTCACCACAGCCAGGAGGTGTTTGGGGACTCGCTTCTGTGGACGATGGAAGCACCCATCACAAGGCCTCTCAGGAGGTAAGCTGCCTGCTAGGAGCCTGTATCCAAGAAGTTATGGAGGGATTGTCAAGAATTCTTCCGCTCCTCTCACTACCTCATAATTCTCATCCATGTGGGAACCAATGATGCTGTGAGAGGTGTTCCTCAGCAGATCAAAGGTGATTACAGGGCTCTCGGAGCACGGATGAAGGATCTTGGTGCACAGGTGGTGGTTTTCTCAATCCTTGTGTTCAAGGGTAGGGGTCTGAGCAGAGACAGATGCATCCTGGAGGTGAATGCCTGGCTACAAAGATGGTGTCATCAGGAGGGCTTTGGCTTCCTTGACCATGGAATGCTGTTCCAGGAAGAAGGACTTCTAGGGACAGATGGACTCCACCTGTCAAGGATGGGGAGAGCATGTTCAGATGTCGACTGGCTAACCTAGTGAGGATGACATTAAACTAGGTTTAAAGGGGAAAAGCGACCAAAGCCCACAGGTGAGTCATGATGAGGGAGACCTGGGGGAAGGGCTGGAACTTGGGGGGGGTGTGGGGACTGTAACAGCAGGGACAAAAGGGAGAGTATTCGGTATTGGGGGGGTGGGAGAATCAAATCATTGCCTTAAGTGTCCTAATAACTGAGGTGAGTGGGAAAGAAGGACACCAGGAGAAAATGCAAGGACGAAGATGCAACAGGGGTAATAATCAATAGAGGAAAGTCAGGCAATTGACCCAGTATTTTAGGTGCCTGAACACAAATGCGAGGAGCCTGGGAAACAAGCAGGAGGAATTAGTAGTACTAACACAGATGGGGAACTATGATGTCAGTGGTATAACAGAGACAGGATCGGATAGCTTACATAACTGGAGCACTGCCATGGATGGGTATAAATTATTCAAGAAGGACAGGCAGAGAAGAAGAGGTGAAGGAGTAGCGCTATATGTAAAAGAGTTGAATGACTGCTTGGAGCTCCACTATGGAAGTGGAACCATGCTGATTGAAAGTCTGTGGGTTAAGCTTAGAGGGAAGTGCAAAAAGGGGGGATGTTGTGGTAGGTATCTCCTACAGACCAGCAGACCAGAAAAAGGAGGTGGATGAGGCAATATATGGACAACTAACAGAAGCTTCTAGCTCACAGACCCTGGTTCTCATGGGGGATTTCAATTATCCTGACATCAGCTGTGAGGGCAATACAGCAATGCACAGGCAGTCCAGGTACATTTTGGAGATTGTTGAAGACAACTTACTGGTATAAATGCTGTAGGAACCAACTAGGGACCTTGCATTTCTTGACCTGCTGCTCAAAAACAGAGAAGAATTGATCGGGGAAGTAAGAGTGAATGGCAACCCAGGCAGCAGTGACCATGAGATGGTAGAGTTCAGAATCCTGGTCAAAAGAAGAAAGGAAAGAAGCAAAACGCAAATCCTGGATTTGAAAAAGCAGATTTTGGCTACCTTAGGGAACTGATGGGCAGGATTCATTGGGGGAAAAGCGTCCAAGAGAGCTGCCTATATTTTAAAGAAACCCTACTAAGAACACAGGAAAATACCATTCTGATGTGCAGAAAGAACAGTAAGTGTGAAAGGTGGCCAACATGGCTTCACAGAGAACTCTGCAGTGAGCTGAAACATAAAAAGGAAACTTACAACAAGTGGAAGCTTGGACAGATGACTAGGGAGGTATATAAAGATATTGCTCAGACCTGCAGGGATAAAATCAGAAAGGCCAAAGGACAATTGGAGTTGCAGCTAGCAAAGGATGTGAAGGATAATAGGAAGGGGTTCTACAAGTATGTCAGCAACAAGAAGAGGAACAGGAATGGTGTAGGTCCCTTACTAAATAACGCACGTATCCTCGTGCTGGAAGTATGCGGAAAAGGCAGAAGTGTTCAATGCTCTTTATACTTCAGTCTTCACAGAGATGGTCAGCTCCCAACTCACTACACTGGATAGGGCAGATTGGAGAGAAGAAGAGTGGGCCTTGGTGATGGAAGGTCAGGTTAGGGACTACTTAAAGAAGGTAGATGTGTACAAGTCTGTGGGGCCGGATCAACTTCATCCGAGGGAGTTGGCCCATGTGATTGCAGAGCCGCTGGCCATTATCTTTGAAAACTCATGGTGAACAGCGGAGGTCCCGGATGAGTGGAAGAAAGCATATATAGTACCTATCTTCAAGAAAGGAAAAAAGGAGGATCCGGGGAACTACAGATGGGGCAGCCTCACCTCAATCCCTGGAAAACTCATGTAGCAGATCCTCAAAGAATCCATCCTGAAACACTTGGGCTATGTCTACACACAGTTTTGTTATTTCGAAAGAAGCTATTTCGAAATAACTTATTTCGAAAGAACCTGTTATTTCGAAATAACTTGTTTCGAAATAACAAAACTGTGTCCTCGAAATAAGGGAGCGAAATAGCAGGTCCACAGTGTGGACCTGCTATTTCGCTTCCTCTGGGGGCTGCAGGCACCCACAGGGTGCAGTGCAGAGGCGCACTGCACCCCGTGGGTGCCTGCAAAGGGCTGCAGGCACCGCGCCTCACCTGGCGGGTGCCCGCAGCCCC
>ML682176.1:1930498-1955219 GCA_007922195.1 Podocnemis expansa | reverse complement strand
GCCCCGGCTGTGGGGAGAGCGGGGAGCCCCGGCACCCTGCCGCCCGGCTTCTGAGCACCCCAGCGGCGGGGAGAGGGGGGGCATCAGTGCCCCTCCGCAGGGCTCCCCGCTGCTCTTGGGGGCAGCGCCCCGGTGCCCTGCGGTTTGTCGCCCCCCTCAGCACCCTGGACAGGGTGCTGAGGGGGTGGCTCTTCCTCCCAGGGTGCTAAGCACCCTGGGAGGAAGCTCAGCCAGTTATTTCGAAACGGCATGTCCACTTGGCGTTGTTTCGAAACAACCGTTTCAAAACAACGCCCTTTCGAAATAAAACGAGGTTTAGCTTATTTCGAAAAGCGCACGGCTATTTCGAAAGAAGCGGTTTGCTTCTTTCGAAATGGCCGTGCGTCGTGTGGCCATGCCATTCCTTATTTCGAAACAACCTCTGTTGTTTCGAAATAAGGAGTGTGTGTGGACATACCCTTGGAGGAAAATAGACTGATCAGAAGCAGTCAGCAGCAGATCAGGATTCACCAAGGGCAAATGGTGCCTGATCATCCTGATTGCCTTCTATGATGAGATGACTGGATATGAGGATTCAGGAATAGCTGTTGACATGATATACCTCAACTTTAGCAAGGCTTTTGATATGGTTGCCCACAGCATTCCTGTCGGCAAGTTAAGGAAGTATGGGTTGGATGAATGGACTATAAGGTGGCTAGAAAACTGGCTAGATCAACGGGCTTAGAGGATAGGAATCAATGGCTTGATGTCTAGTTGGCAACTAGTAATGATTGGACTGCCCCAGAGGTTGATTCTTGGGCTTGTTCTTTTCAACATCTTCATTAATGATCTTGAAGAGGGGATAGATTGCACACTTAGTATGTTCGTGAATGAGACCAAGCTGGGGGGGAATAGTAGGCACACTGGAGGGCAGGGACAGGATTCAAGGAGACTTAGACAGATTGGAGCAGCGGGCCAATAGAAATTTCATGAGGTTCAACAAGGACAAGTGCAGTGTCCTGCACTTAGGACAGAAAAACCACACGCACTGCTACAGTCTGGGGACTGATCAGCTAGGCAGCAGTACTGTAGAAAAGGACCTTGGGGTTATGGTGGAGGGAAAGCTGGATATGCGTCAACACTGTGCTCTTGTAGCCAAAAAGGTTAATGGCATATTGGGCTATGTTAGTAGGAGTGTTGCCAGCAGATCGAGGGAAGAGATTATTCCCCTCTGTTCAGCACTGGCCGCATCTGGAGTACTGTGTCCAGTTTTGGGCTCCCCACTACAAAAAGGATATGGACAAATTAGAAAGAGTCCAGTGGAGGGCAACAAAAATGATTAGAGGGCTGGGGAACATCACTTATGAGGAAACACTGAAGGAACTAGGCTTATTTAGCCTGCAGAAGAGAAGACTGAAGGGAGAATTGATAGCAACCTTCAAATACTTGAAGGGGTGCTCCAAAAAGGAGGGAGTTAGGCCAATCTCAGTAGTAACAGAGGACAGAACAAGGAGCAATGGCTTCAAGTTATAGCTGGTGAGGTCAAGGTTGAATATTAGGGAAAACTTTCTCACTAGGAGAATGGTGGAGCATTGGAATGGGTTGACTAGGGAGGTGGTGGAATCTCCGTCTTTGGAGATATTTAAGGTCTGGTTAGACAGTACCCTGGCTATGATGATTTAATGTGAGTGGTCCTGCTTTTAGCAGGGGATTGGAGTAGATGACATCATGAGGTCCCTTCCAACCCTATGATTCTATGATTCTTCCTGGCATGAAAAGGAAACTAGCAAAGTCTTTTTATTATGATGTTCAACAGTGGGCCACTTAGTTTTGATCTCTCCTGACTAGTTTCTCAGTTTTGGAGCAAACATTTTTTTTACAGTTACAAAGCAGAATATTATATATCAGGGGTGGCCAAACTTACGGAACTCAAGAGCCACACAAGTCGATTATTAAACCTTCCAGAGCCACACTGAGGTGTATAACCTCATATTTTTACCTACTCCAAAATTACTAAACTTAAAATTCATTGCACACTTTAATTTTATCATAAAAATAGGGCAAATATTGATCCTACTAATGTCAGATACTAATAATTATTTAAGGTTACCATGAAACTAGGCCTATACAGTAGAAACTTAGCTGTCGCTAGATGTAGAGCACTACAGGCTTGTGGCAAGTGTTTTTTGTTTTGTTTTTTTTAAAATCTGAGCAGTAACTTGTCAATGCAGTAGAGAAAAGCTCTCTCAGACACTGATCTTTAAGTATTGCACAATGTTTTGAATTTCATTGTGGAATATGATGCTTCACAGCAGTAAGTAGTGCCAAAAATTGAAAGTAATCTATGTTCAGTTTTAAACTTTTCTCCTTTATATTTTCATTTTTCAGTATTCCACATCATGTTTAGGACTTGTAAAACATGATTTTATTTTAACAACAAGTACACTGCAATAGAGCCTATGAGAAAATCTAAACATGCTATGGCTTCTCTGACCATGTCATGCTTCCCTTTCCCACCCCCGCTACCGCTTCCCTGCCGTCTCTTACCACACTGCTGCTTCTCTGCTCTCCCTGACCATGCTGCACTTCTGCCCCTCACCCCACCCGGGCCCTGACCATGCTCCCGCTTCCCTGCCAACATTTCCAGCAATAAACTTTTTCACTAGAATACTCATGGACAGTGAAAACAAAAGGTCTGAGGACTCAATAAGAAACAATTAATTTTAAAATTAAAGTAATAGTAAAGGAAAACACGGCTCTCGTCTTAATCCTGTGAAGAGATGCACACAGAGACACCTTTTCAACTGTTCAGAATCACAACAGATCAATGAGAATTTAGGGGGACATAAAGTGCAAGATCAGAGCCTGTTTCAGTAAGTACTTTGGAGTCCATGCACAGAAGATATTATGGAAAAAATCCTGTTGAGTTTATTCAGTTTGGGGTCAGGCCTGTATAAATTCTAAATATAATTATTTGGTTTTTATAATACAAAATAAAATCTTTATTTGTGAGAGATTTTTTCAGAAAGTTTACAACACAATTTTCCATCCTCAGCCCTTCACAACAATTACTCTTGTCTAATGGGCTCAGATACCCATAGAGTCATTCATGAAGACTGCACTGAAATATAAATGGATCTTGACTACTGGTATACAACAAAAGAGAATTAATACATGTTGAATGCTATTTAATCAGTGGAAGTATAGTGCTGCTATTGAACTTTGCAGTGAATGTAAATTATGTTGGTAATTGACTTAGTTATATTAATTAAAATTTTCGTATAAAATAAATGTGCTAGCAGTTCCTTCTGCAAACAGATGTCATACTGATTCCGCAGGCACATTTGTTCAATGGACTTAAGGATTTTTTTTTCTAAAGCCAGTTTTCTGTAGTGGTGGTCTATCCTAAGTTTAAATCATTTTGCATGCTGAAACTGAACCATGATCCATAATAAGTATTTGTAACATTCTTTAAATTAATAGAGGTTCTTTTAAATAACCTTTTGACAGTAATCAGTGGTTTTGGATGTAACACTTGTGTCAATTTTCAGTCATTTCTGATGATTCTTATTTAATTTTCAAAATAGAAATGCAAGAGAAATAATTTTGCATTATATTACAATATCTGGAAATGCCAGGTGATTTTTAAAAAAGAAAAAAGCAATTGTAAATTAATTTAAGTGCAAATTGCTAGATTATCATCACTTATCTGTAGTTCATTATAGGCTTGCTCTTGATCAATTTATGTTGCCAGTTTTAAAAATACTTACCCAGAAAACAGTATCACAAAAGAAGGTATTTAAAAAATCATGCGCTCAGGTCAGACTTTTTCTTGCTGGTGCTACTTTCATTTTGCTTTTGTGTGCATCCAGTTTGTCCAGTGAATGAAGCCTGTGATGTTGTAATTAAAGAATGTATCATAATGCAGACAGACAAGGAGGGTAGAATTAATCTTGTGTGGGTAAACTGTAGAATCTGACATGTCTTTGCCCCTGATGACATTGCTTTTCCCTACTGGCTCTCACAACGCTGCCCCTCCCCTCCCAGCTCTTACTACACTGCTTTTTCCTGCCAGCTCTCACAATACTGCTGCCCCTCTTCTCCTGGCTCTTACCAGGCTGCTTTTTCCCTGCAAGCTCTCAGACTGCTGCTCCTCCCCTCCCAGTTCTCTTACCATGTTGCTTTTCCCTTCTGGCTCTCAGAATGCTGCCCCTCCCCCAGCTCTGATCATGCTGCTTCTCCCCTGCTGGCTGTCACAATGCCGCTGCCTCTCTGCTGTCCCTGACAACTGCAAATTTCTCGCCACTGGCTCCCACCATGCCACCCTTCCCTGCCTCTCCCAGGAGCCACATTTTTTCTTTAGATAGCCACTTGCGGCTCGCGAGCCACAGTTTTGCCATGTCTGTTATATATCAAAGTGCATGTGCTAAAGATACTTTCAGATTACAACATGAAGCACTTTACAAGGCTTTCATAAGGTTTACTAACGTATAGTTTACCCTAGACATTTTTCTAAATTCAATAACCATCTAAATTATACTGACACATGAGTGAAACAGACTAGTTTCCAGCAATGAATTTGTCAGTGCTTGTCTGAGGCCTAAAGTCTTAGGAAAAGCTGGCACCTGCTTTACCAGCATCACAATAAGATTGTGTTCTTCCAACTTTAGTTAAAAGATTAATTTATGTGCTTGACTAAGCCTTTCCTCAGCTTTCTAATTTAGCTCTTTATTTGATTACAATCATCCAGAAGATTTCATGGTGAAAAGAGCTGATACAGTAACACTCAGTACTCATTTGGCAAGCAAAGGGGCTTTATTCACTATTTAAATTGTGAATTGTCATATTGTAAAATGTGCATTTGAAGGGATGTTTAAGTACTTTCTCTGTACTAATGAACTGGATGAGTGCCTGTAAAACCTCTTAGTGGGGCAAAGATACTTGGACAATGTACCAAGGAAGGCATTTAACTGGTATGATAGTACAAATTATCAAACATTAACCTCATTTGCCTCCAAACTCTTGAAAGTTTTCAACAGAAACTATCGGGGAGAAAATAAACAAATGTTGGCTATCTTAGTATTCTTTTTTTGATGTGTCCTTAAGTCTACCGGGCATTTTATGTAATAAGCAATGTGGTAATAATAATGAGTTATTTTAAAAAAAAAACTCACATTGACTATTGGCTTAGCCTTTCAAGACTGATTATTAATTACTGCCACCATCACCTACTTTTCAGAATAGTAAAGAGCATATTTGTTTAGGAAATAAGTTCCTTTACAGTAATTACGACCAGAATTTGAGAGAGGTCTTGCAAGTTTATCGCCTTCGACAAACTTCTATAAATCCAAGCATATACATAGTTAGACTATGTATGTAATGTATCATAAAACAGTTGAGCTGTAAATTACTACAAGTTATTCTGCTCTTTCTCATATGAGTCCGTCAGTTCACTGTGCAGTCAAATCTAAAATTAAAGATTCAAGAAATGTCTCCTAGTGAGATTTTTTTTTTATTCTTTTTCAAATGTACAAAATAATAGTGGTACACGTATGTATATAGCTAGAGATCCAGAAGTCATCATTCAATATTCACTTAAACTTTATACAGGTAGAACTATTGGTGACTTTGGTTAAAGAGTTGCCAGGTAAAGGAGAAAGGAAGCAGGCTGGTATTTTGGCCATACAGAACATAGTATTAAATAACCGTTAAATTTGGCTGGATTTGACTTAAACTAATAATCATTTCTGACACAAGGTACTGGGTATTCAAAAATTCCTAGACTGTAGACTGAACATTTAAATGGATATATATTGTAAAAAAAAGAAAAAAATATTGTGTTGAACTTAAGCTCTTTTAAGTGAGTTATTTAATAGTGGTTTCTGTAGAATTACTTGAATTTAACACTTTTTACTCTGCACTGAAAGCTATGAAGAATTGGTTGTTTTAAATGTGACTCGACTATTTTCTATTGAAATTCAGGTTTTTTTTGTAGAAGGCTTTACAATTATTGGTCATTAATGAAAATGGGAAAGAATATAATTACATAAGGATACACTTTTGTACGTACATACTGCCCTATACCGCACTGGACTAGGCTTGACCATACATCTTGAGCAGGCTGGGTCACACAGTTCTTTTCAGCTGCTACCCTTATATGCCCCTGGACTCATTCAGGCTGGGTCAGGACAGCACTTCTCAGCTGGCACCTTTATATGCCCCTGGAGTCAGTTAGGCTGATATCCCCATCAATGAGCAAACCTTACAGGGCTGTGGGCATCACAAGGATTTTTGGTTAGGTGATAGAAGTGTTGCTGCAAAGCAATATAAGGAAACCAAGAACACAAAGGAGAGGGAATGATGTTTTAAAAGAGTCTGGCAACTGACTTTATTACCAAAGGCATTTTATTGCTAAGTATCTAAAACTTGCAATAATAATAATTACAAAAGGAGAGAAAAATACCCCAAAATACCCAAACAGTTACAGCACTAATAAACATATAAGGAAAGAAAAACACCCAGCTACAATATTATCTAAATTCTATTGAATCAAGCCTAGAGAGAGAGAGAGAGGGAGAGAAAGAGAGAGTTGGAGGGGGGTCTCACCACTCTGTGTAGCAGAAAGGTTCCCAGGCTGTGCAGATGAGGCTTGGAAGCTAGATGAAAACAGGCAAAGTTGTCACAACAATCAGCAAGGAAAAGAAAAAGGCAAAGTCCCAATGAAAATGGTACAGCTTTAGATCCAGGCATCAGGACTCAGGATTCAATCATGACTCCCTATTCAGGCAGAACTCACACTTGGATTTGAGTAAAGGTTTTTATA
Organism: Podocnemis expansa; assembly: GCA_007922195.1. Lineage (NCBI taxonomy): Eukaryota > Metazoa > Chordata > Testudines > Podocnemididae > Podocnemis > Podocnemis expansa. The sequence goes on along the minus strand of ML682176.1, from coordinate 1,948,417 downwards.
AGGACTTGTTTAAGTGGCCAATACACATTACTCGCTGGGTGTAATGGTTCAGGGAAGCTCACAATACAATCAGGCAGATTCAGGATTATGGGTATCAGTTATCATGTCTGTGACTAGAATGGTCTGATAATTGCTGAGCTTTTCAGTTTTGGTGTGAGATTCCCCCATCATGCAATGCTTCCCTGCTTTTTCAATTCCAGAGTCCAGTGCAGTTCCCACTTCTTCAGTCCCAGAATTCAGTGCAGTTCTTGCTCTGGAGTTTGGTTCTCCATACTCAATGCAAATGAAAGGTGGGTTACTTGCCAGTAACCGTCCTTCTTTGAGATGAGCTGCTCACATATATTCAGTTATACATGTCTATGTGCTGCAGCACATGATAGCTCAGAAAATCTTCAGCCTTACCCTGTCAGGTCAGGGCATGTGGCCAATGCCCCCTCTACACCGTTGCCATGGCTATATAGGTGACTGTGACCCTGACCCTTCCAGGCCCATATACCTTCACCAACTCCATTAGAGGGAACAGTGAGAGGTGTGTGAATGTATGTGAGCAGCCCATCTCAAAGAAGGATGGTTACTGGTAAGTAACTCACCATTCTCTTTCAAGTGCTGCTCACATCATTCAGTTATAGCTGACTGCTAGCTGTACCTTTGGATGATGGGAGGCGTTACAGTTTACCCACATTGGGTACAGCTCTGCCCAGAGCGACATCATCTCTAGCCTGTTGAGCAATAGTGTAGTGTGTCATGAAGGTATGAACCAATGACCACAAAGCATCCCTGTGGATCTCTTTGATTGGGACCTTAGCAAGGAAGGCGATAGAAGATGCTTGGGCCCTGGTAGAGTGGGCTCTAACAGGCCCAGGAATGGGCATATTTGACCTTCTGTAGCAGTCTTTAATGCAGTTCACAATCCAATTAGAAATACATTGTGAGGCCACAGGTGAACCTCTCTTCACATTCAGCAACCACCACAAACAGTTGAGGGGTCTTGTGGAAAGGTTGGGTGTACTCAATGTAAGTTAAGAGTGCTCTTCTTACATGCAGCGTGTGCCACTTCCTCTGGTTCTGTGTAACCTGGGGATCTGGGTAGAAAACTGACAAGCATATTTCCTGGTTAAGGTGGAAGGCGGTGGCCACCTTGGGAGGAATGGATGGTGATGCAAAACCACTTTATCTGGGTAGAACCTCATGTATGGGGGTTCCGAGGAGAGGGCTTTCAACTCCAAAACCCTTCTAGCAGAGGTGATGGCCTACTAAGAGGGACACCTTCCAGGATAGAACCAACAGGGTATCTGAGTCCAAAGGCTCATAGGGTAGCTCTGTCAATGCCCAGAGGATGACATTCAAGTCCCATGGCAGGGTGGGCTTATGGGGTTGAGGGAAAAGTCTTTCAATCCTCTTCAGGAATTTCACAGAGATAGGATGGGAGAAGACTAGTTTCCCATCAACTGTCTTGTGTAGAGCTGAGATTGCCACTAAGTGGACTCTCACTGAGGAAGGAGAGAGGCCTTTTTCTCTAAGGTCTAGCAGGTAGTCAAGGATCAAGGGTATCGGAGCTGATATAGGGTCTACACCTTTGTCCCTGACCCAAATGGAGAATCACCTCTGCCCCTGCCAGCAGGTTCAAAAATTTGAGGACCTTGGGGTGCAATCACTGCACCAGGGGGGATACGGGGTAATCTTTATTAAAACAGGTATGGGAGTAGGCTGAGCAGTGGGGTGTCTATGTGGTGTTTGTCACAGTGTTTTCAGTGAGGCATTGTGGGGTGCTAAACTTTGTGGAGTGTGACGGGTTGGGGGACAAGGAAAAATCTTAATTAATCTAACTTACAGATATAAACCTACTTACTGTAATTTAAAAGGTGCTCTAATACCATATAAGGGAAGGGGGGTGTGCGATACAAACTTGACAGGCAGCGGCGGCAGAGAAGGAGAGCAGCAGGGAAGAAGGGACCTGAAGAAGAGGGCAGGCAAGTGGGAGGGGGTTAGGGACAGTGGGATGAGGAGGCATGTGGAAGTTGGGATGGGGGGGCAGGGGCAGGGGCAGGGGCAGGGGTTGGAACGCGCGTGGGGCTGTGAGCAATGGGAGAAGCAGGAGGGGCTGAGTGGGGGTTCAGAGGCTTGAGAGGGAGGCAGGGGGGAGACTGGATAGCAGGGAAGAGAGCAGCGGTGGGAGAAAAGGGGGGCAGGCAGCCATGGAACGCGGCAGCAACAAAAAAGAAGGAAGAAGGAGAAAGAAAGAAAAGAAAGGCTGTGGGGAAAGGAGAACCAGAGCTGCAAAAAGTGGCAGCAGCTGCTGGGAGCCGGCGGAAGCCGGGGCAGCTGACAGGGCAGCTGCGGAAAGCAGCGAGACCAGTGGGGGAGCCGGCAGGGCAGCCGCAGAAAAGTGGCGGCGGCAACAGGGAGCTGGCGGGAGCCGCAGAAAAGTGGCGGCGGCTGCGGGGAAAAGCTGGGGGAAAAGCTGCAGTGGGCAGGAGTAGGAGAAGGGAGTAGAGGTGGCTGGGGGAAGCCACAGGAGAAGGGGCTGTGGACAGCAGAGAAAGGGGCTGGAGAGAATAGAGGGGCACATGGGGGCAGTCGGAAAATAAAGAGGGGACAAGGAAAGATTAAGAAAAACAAACTTTATTTAAGTTGGGGGAGTTACAGAGGGTAGAGCAAAGGTAACTTAGCAGAAACAATTCTAGTGACTACAAACTAAAACAAAACACTCTTACTATCTAACTTAATACTTCTAAGGCTACCACTTAACCCAATATAATGTCACAATACACAATGATACTTTAAAACAAGTTCAAACGATTCAGGAAAAGGAGATGCACTAAGTGATACAGAGTAGCGACAGGCAATTACAGACATGGGAGCTCCTTTAATAACACAAAATGAAGCGGCAAGTAAAGAAAAGGAAAGGACAAGGCAAAAGATTCACACGAGCCTATAGAGCTAGGAGAAAACAGTTCCAAAGCAGCAGCAAGAAAATAAAGTAATTTTAATCTTTAAAGAAAACTGCAGGGCAGGCTCTTATCATTCCTAGCAGCAGCAGCAGCAGCAGCAGCAGCAGCATTACAGGCAAGAGAGAGAGTCTCATACTCGGGCCGGCAGTTTAAACGTGGGATACGCTCAGGGCAGAAGTCTTTGAGCAGAGGAGGTCAGCTTCTGGTTGATCAGGTCAGGCAGGGTGTCTTGGGGACCTTCCTGCCTGAGCCACCCAAGACCAGAGCTTTTAAGCTGTTTTTCCCGCCTTTCCCTCATTACAGGGAATGCAGAGAATAATGGTGGTATGAGTCATACCTTGCAGTCAGGCAGAGCCCACCTACACCAAGCCCTGTAAGAACAATGGGCACTCAGGGTGGTAACGGCCATCCAATTAAGTAGAGGGGGCCATCTAGTTAAGTCCAAGGGGGCCATCTGCTCCCCTTAACATTCCTTACATACTTAAGTGATGGCCCAGGAGGGGCAGCAATAAAATCAATACAATGAGTCACAAATAGCCTCCACTTGTATGTATGCATATGGACCTGGTGGATGGTCTTCTGCTACCGACCAGGACCTTTGTAACCCTGTCTGAGCAGAGCCTCTCCTGCTCGCTGAGCCAGAGAGCATCCAGGCTGTCAGGTGTAGGCAGCACAGGTCTGGGTGCCAGAGGCGCCCTAAGTCTTGAGTCAGGAGGTCCACCCACTGAGGGAGGCAGAGTGGGATTTCTATGGACATGTCCTGCAGGAGTGGGAAGCAGTGTTGTCGGGGCCAGTCAGGAGCTATTAGTATTACGTTTGCTCCATCCCTGACAATCTTCAAGAGGACCCTCTGTATCAGGGGAATAGGCAGGAAGGTGTACATCAGGGCTGCCAACCAGTCGATGAGGAAGGCGTCAGTGAGGGACCCCTCCTCTTGGCCCCTGAGGGAACAGAACTGGGGACACTTGCAGTTCTGTCGTGTTGCAAACAGATCTATCTGCGCCCCCCCCCCCCGTCTGCCAGGAGGGAGAACACCCTGTCACGAAGGGACCACTCATGGTTCACTAGCAGCTTCCTGCTCAGCGAATCCACTAACCCATTGTCCACCCCCGGTAGGTGGGAGGCCTCTGGGATGAAGTTGTGGTGTATAGCTAACTCCCAAAGTTTGCATGCCTCCTCACAAAGTGGTGGGGAGCGCACCCCCTCCTTGCCAGTTCATGTAGAACACTGTCGTTGTGTTGTCCATGAGGATTTGGACCAACCTTCCCTGTATCCTGTCCAGGAAGGTTGTGCAAGCTAGTCTGATGGCCCTCAGTTCCTTCACATTTATGTGGAGAGGGGTGTCCATCCGGGACCAACACCCTTGGCTGGAGAGTCCCCAAGAAATGTGGGCCCCCCACCCTGTCTTGGAGGCCTCTGTTATCAGGGTCACTGAGGGCCTGAGGTCGCTGAAGGGGGTGCCTCCCATGGCAAACCGGGGGTCCCTCCAAACCTGCAGAGTGTCAGAATGTCCTGGGGGATGGACAATACCTTGTCTAGGGAGTCCATCCATATGTGGAACAACTTGGAGAGCCAGATCTGGAAGGGCCTTATCCTCAGGTATGCGGTCAGGATCACCAAGGTGGAGGCTGTCATGTGGCTGAGGAGGTGCAAGCATCGGTGGGCCGTGGTGACGGAGGACGTTTGCTGCTCTGTGATGATGGTGTAAATGGACTGAAATCTGGAGAGGTATAGGAATGCTGACCCCCTGCAGGCATCTAGATGCGCCCCTATAAACTCTTATGTCCTAGGAAGGGCAGAGCTTTGACTTTTCTTGGTTTATGCAAAGGCCCAGGTAGTAGCAGAGTTTCACCACCACTCTTACGTGGAGCTTTACTTGGTGACTCGATTTCCCAACTATTAACCAGTCATCTAGGTAGGTGTAGATTCTTATACCCTGCCTGCAGAAGAAAGCCATGTGGGTGCGATGCACTTTGTGAACACCCTGGGGGCTAATGAGAGCCCGAATGCGAGGGAGGCAAACTGAAAGTGATCGTTTGCCACCCTGAATCTTAGAAACCACCTGTGGCAGGGCCATATGGCTATAAAAAAGTAAGCATCTTTTAGGTCGAGGGCTGCGAACCAATCCCCAGGAGACAGAGATGGAAGGATCTGTGAGAGGGAAACCATGTGGAACTTTATTTTCCTTTTGTGTTTGTTTAAAGCCCTGAGGTCTTGGATGAGCCGAAAGTCCCCGCTGGGTTTCGGGACCAAGAAATACCGGGAGTAAAACTCCTTTCTGCACTGTTGCCTGGGAGCCTTTTCTATGGCCCTGAGGGAGAGGAGTTTCCTGCATTCACTCTCAAGAAGCTAGGACAGTTCCTAGTTTCTGAGGGTTGGATGAGGGGGTGGTTTTCTGTCACGAGGAATTGAGCAAAACTGCATATGATACCACTCCACGATGGTTTCAAGAACCTACTGGTCGGAGGTGATGTTGGACCAGTGGTGTTTGAAGCAGTGTAGGCGACTGGACACCGGAGGCGTCAAAGGTTCATTGCCCTCATGGTAACCGTCAAAAACGCTGTTTCTCTCCCGAAGGGCATTCGGTGCCCTGCCCGTGTCTACCCGCTTGTGAAATGCAGAGTTTGTTGCTGTTCCCTGGGTGGACCTTTTCCTTCTCTATGTCACCAAGATAATAAAACCCAAGGGGAAAAGCAAATAAAATGTCACTGAGGAAAAATGAAGGACCTCAGGAATGAGTTCTGCAGCTGGCTTTGTTGTTTTATAGCTGCTGAAGCTGCTGTTGCAGGAGTTGATGAGGCTTTAAGGAGTGCTTATTGAGTTCTGGGGTGTAGAGCCCCAGCGACTGGAGAGTAGCTCTCGAGTCTTTCATGCCATGGATCTTCGCATCCATTGACTCAGTGAAGAGGTTAGGGCCCTCAAAAGAAAGGTCCTGGATGGTGAGTTGTTGCTGAGGAGGTAGGCATGAGCCTGCAGCCAGGCCAAACATTGCATTACTACAGCCAATGCCATCATACGGGCAGCTGTGTCTACAGCATCCCAGATGGCCATGAGGGCATCAGAAGAGGCCATTTCCCCTTCCTTGAGCATCGTGTCAAAATCCCTAAGGTGATCCTTTGGGATAATGTTACGGAAGCCCTGGATAGCATTCCAAAAGTTAAAAATATACCTTGTCATAAGGGCTGAATGGTTAGCAATGTGAAGTTGAAGGGCTGCTGTGGAATAGGCCTTTCTGCCAAGGAAGTCAAGTTTTCTAGCCTCTTTATTTTTGAGGTTAGACCCCCAGCTGCCCCTGCCTTTCTTTTTGGTTCCCAGCATCGATGACCAGCAAACCTGGGGTAGGGTGCTGGAAGAGGAAAGAAAATTTGTCCTGTGGAGAATGGTACTTTTGGTCTGCGACCCTTGAAACCAGTGGGATCAAGGATGGTTTTTGCCAGCATGCCTTGACAATACTGAATACCCCTTCATAAAGTGGGACTGATACCTTTGTGGGTGGGGCCTTCTGGCTGACATTGAATAGGGGATTAGTTACCTCCTGCATGACCCCGAGTTCCAGGTTCAAGTTTGCTGCCATATGGCGCAGCATCTACTGGTGGGCCTGAGAGTCCTCACTATGATCCACTGACTCTCAAAAGTATACTCGTTGGGCAAGGAAAAAGACTGGCCCTGGGAACCACTACGATGTGTTGAGGCTGGATCGGGCTCATCCTTGGAGAAGTCTGAGTCTAAGGAGTGCATGGGGAACTGGTCTGGGTGGTGCTGTGAAGTTGGGGTATCCTCGGCCACCATGTCCAGCCAATCATCAGACCAGTCATTGAAGGAAGCCCCAGTGTCTTGGAGACATGGAGGGGAATGGCGCGACTAGGTTGCGCTGAAGGGGAGGGATTCCCCGACATCAACGGTGCCGATGAGCGCTTCCTGTGCCAGGGTGTAGGCAAGCGATAATGTTTGTGGCACAAATTACCCAAATGATTTCCAATATTTATTACCATCTGGAGTGGGGATAACCGGCCTGAGGCTGGAGGCAAAGGTGACACGGAGGTGCAGTAGGGAGCTGCCAAAGCCTGAGAACATGGCATGGAGGCTTCCTGAGCAGAGCGTGTAAATGAGGCCGAGGAGGCATTTTCCCCAGGTTGCTGTACTGGATCCGGGACCGGGGTGCCGGATCTGCTGACGGGCTGTCCCCCATGCCAGATTGCGGTATCAGGGATGGACTACTGGGTGGTACTGGGCTAATGGACAGTACCATCTCCTGTGCCGAGATGGTCTGTGGTGCCGTTGACAGTCCCGGCCTGGGCTTCTTCCACAGTGCAGTTGGTGGTGCTGCCCTCTGTTCAGCACTGGAGTGGCTCGGTGGCTGGAGAGTAGAAGGCCCCAACGGTACTGACGGGGGTGTTGAGCGAGTCTTTGGACTTGGCACCGATGAGCAGTCCCAGGGTTGTTGATCCAGGGCCGGTCGGGGAGTCAGCGGAGCACTTATGGCTCAGGCAGCATTAGAGGCTTGTGTGTTCATCCCAGCGGGGGAACACTGCTGCAGCTCTCTATCCTTGCGAGTCCTCCTTTTAAAGGATTGGCAAAGGGAGCAAGTCTCAATGAGGTGGGACTCGCCAAAGCATGCAAGACACTTGTTGTGTGGATCATCGAGAGGAAAGGCTTTAAAGCATCCTAAGCATGGTTTTAAACCAGGCATTTTGTATTTTGCGGTAAAGACAGGCATTTCTTTGTGCAAATTGTTGGCTGATCCAAAACCGACGCTGAGGCAGAAAAAGGAATGGCGAGGGTCAGGGTCACAGTCACCTATATAGCCATGGCCACGGCGTAGGGGGGCACTGGCTGCGTGTCCTGACATGACAGGCTAAGGTTGAAGACTTTCCGAGCTACTGTGTGCTGCGGCATGTAGACACCTATAACTGAATGATGTGAGCAGGGCTCGAAGGAGAAGCTCCATTTACTGTGCTGTTGGCTTTTCGATATCAGTACATAAGGATGTCTCCCACTGTCTTTTCACTGTTTTTGGTTTCCTGTTTAAGCAGAGGTTGGGAAGAGGTGTGGGGGGGGGTGAGTCACAGGCTGGATTGGTAGATTACTTACCAGTAACTGTCCTTGTTCGAGATGGGCTGCTGACATGCATTCAGTTACAGGTGTCTATGTGCCGCAGCACACGGTATTTCTGGGAGTCTTTAGCCTTAGCCTGTCAGGTCAGGGTACATGGTCAAGGCCCCCTCTGCGCCGTGACCACAACTGTAAGGGTGACCATGACCCTGACCTTCCCAGTCCCCTATACCTTTGCCAACTCCATTAGCGGGGATAGTGAAAGGGGCCTGAATGCATGTGAGCAGCCCATCTCAAAGAAGGACAGTTGCCGGTAAGTAATCCACCGTTCTTCTTCGAGCACTGGTCATATTATTCAGTTACAGGTGACTGCTAGCCATACCGAAGGATGGTAGGAGGAGTTACAATTTGCCCATGCTGAGTACGGCTCTGCTCAACACGGTGTTCTCTCTAGCCTGTTGGATGATAGCATAGTGCATTGTGAAAGTATGTACCAACAACCACAAAGCTGCCATGCAGATCTCTTGGTTTGGGACCTTGGCAAGGAGGGCCATTGATGACACTTGGGCTCTGATAGAATGGGTTCTCACAGTCCCAGGAAGGGGATGTATTCGACCTTCCATAGCAGTCTCTGATACAGTTTACTATCCATTTGGAAATGCATTGTGAGGACACTGGAAGACCTCTTTTGCATTCAGCGACCACCACAAAGAGTTGGGAGGTCTTGCGAAATGGACACATGTGCTCGATGTATGTTAGGAGCGCTCTCTTCTCATCCAGGATATGCCACCTCCTTTGGTTCTCCATAACCTGAGGGTCTGGATAAAATACCAACAAGCAAATCTCCTGGTTGAGGTGGAAGGGAGTAGCCACCTTAAGGAGGAAGCGGGGTGGTGTCACAGGACAACATTGTTGGGAAAGAACCTTGTATACAGGGGTTCTGAGGAAAGGGCCTTCAACTCTGAAACCCTTCTAGCAAAGGTGATTTCTACTAAGAAGGCCACCTTCCAAGAGAGGACAAATAGGGTACACAATCTACGGGTTCATAGGGGGGCTCTGTTAGCACCTGGAGCACCATGTTAAGGTCCCAAGGAGGGATGGGTTCATGGGGTTGTGGGAAAAGCCTTTTAAACACTTTCAGGAACCTAGTGGAAGTAGGATGGGAGAAAACAGGGGCCCCATCTACCTTTTCATTGAGGGCTGAGATCACTGCTAGGTGGACTTTCAGTGAGGAAAGAGAGGCCTTTGTCTTTAAGGTATAGCAGATAGTCAAGGATTAGGTGTAGAGGGGCCAGTGTAGGGTCTGCTCCTTTACCCCAAACCCAGATGGAAAACTGTTTTCATTTGGCTGCATAGGTGGACCTGGTAGACTGTCTTCTACTACCAACTAGGACCTTCCTAACCCTGTCTGAGCAAAGCCTTTCCTGCTCATTGAGCCAGTCTCCAGGCTGTCAAGTGCAGGCGACCTGGGTTCTGGTGCCACAGATGCCCCAAGTCCTGTGTCAAGAGTCCGTCCACAGGGGAAGGCAGAGTGGGGTCTCTATGAACAGGTCCTGTAGGAGTGAGAACCAGTGTTGTCTGGGCCAGTCCAGAGCTATTAATATTGTGTTTGCTCCATCCATCCTGATCTTCAGGAGAACTCTGTGTATTAATGGGACTGGTAGGAAGGCATACATCAGAGGGCCTGACCAGCTGATGAGGAAAGCATCGTTGTGAGACTCCTCCTCCCGACCCCTGACAGAGCAAAATTGCTGACACTTGTGATTCTGCCATGTCTCAAACAAGTCTATTTGGGGTGTACCCCATTTGTGTATCTGGTGAGAAAACACTGTGTTGTGGAGCAGCTGCTTGTGATTTGCTAGGGCTTTTCTCTTGAGCGAGTCTATCAGCCTGTTGTCTACTTCTGGTAGGTGTGCAGTCACCAGGGTGAAATTATATTTCAGAGCTAACTTCCAAAGTTTGCATGCTTCTTTGCAAAGATTTGGGGACCGAACCCCTCCATGCCGGTTCATGTAAAACATGGCTGCAGTATTATCTGTTAAAATCTGAACTGACCTGCCCTGTATGCTGTCCAGGAAGGTCATGCAAGCCAATCCGATGGCCCGGAGTTCCTTCACATTTATGTGAAGAAGACTGTCTTCGTGGGACCAAAGCCCCCGGGTGGAAAGCCCACCCCGAGTCCAAGGCATTGGTTATCAGTGTTACAGTGGGCCCCCGTGGTAAACTGGGGGTCCCTCCAAATCTGTAATGTCCCCGGGATATCTCGGGAACTGATAGTACCTTGGATAGGGAGTCCCTCTGTGGGTGGAACACCATGGAGAACCAGACCTGGAAGGGCCTCATTCTCAGGTGTGCTGTCCAAATCATGGAGGTAGAGGCTGCCATGTGCCCTAGCAACTGTAAGAAGTGATGGGCTGTGGTCACTTGAGACTCCTGCAGCTCCATAATGATGGTGTGGACGGACCAAAATCTTGAAGAGGGCAGAGAGGCCGTCCCTTTGCAAGCATCTAGGAGAGCTCCTATGAACTCTATGCTTTGGGACAGGCAGAGTTTTGACTTTTCTTGATTTATGCAGCGGCCCAGGTACCCACACAGTTGGGTTACCACTCTGACATGGAGTTTTACTTGAGCTCTCAATTCCCCATGTATTAACCAATTGTCTAGGTGGGATAAATCCTTATACACCACCAGCGCACAAATGCCGCTACCGGAGCCACGCACTTTGTGAATATCCTCGGGGTCAGAGAGAGCCCAAAGGGAAGTGATGTAAATTGGAAGTGATTTCCCCCCACGATGAACCCTCAGGTATTTTCTGTGGTAGGGACATATTGCTATGTGAAAGTAAGTGTCTTTGAGATCAAGGGCTGTGAAGCAACCCCTGGGAGACACAGATGCAATTACCTGTGACAGGAAAACGATGCGGAACTTTATTTTCCTTATGTGTTTGTTTAAGGTTCTGAGATCTGGAATGGGTCTGGGGTCCCAGTTGGGCTTGGGGACCAGAAAGAATTGGGAATAGAACCCTTTTCTCCACTCCTGCTTTGGGACCCTTTCTATGGCTTCAAGGGAGAGGAGCTTCTTGTATTCCATCTCAAGCAGGCGATCTAGTTCCCAGTTCCTGAGGCTTAGGTAAGGGGATAGTTTTCTGACCCGAGGAGCTGGACGAAACTGTATGTGATACCCTTCCACTACAGTCTCGAGGACCCACTGGTCAGTTGTGGTATTGGCTCAGTGGTGCACAAAGTGGTGCTGGCTGGTGAAGGTTGGGGTTGAGGCTGTGAGTTTGGTGCCCTCAGGGTAACCGTCAAAATCACTGCTTCCTTCCCGATGAGCAGTCAGTACCCTGACCGTGCCTGCTAGACTGTGAGGCGTGGGACTTCCCATCCTTGCTCGAGTGGGTCTTGTCCCTATCCAAGTCCCCGAGATGTTGTTGGGGGTTTTGGTAGGACCGAGGAAGAGGACTCTGCAACTGGATTTGCTTCTTTAACTGCTGCAGCTGCTGTTGCAAGAGCTGATGGGGTTTAAGGGAGTGCTGGGGAGATTGCGGGGTGTACATTCCCAGCGATCTGAGGGTAGCTCTTGAGTCCTTCATGCCATGTAGCTAGGTGTCTGTGGACTCGGCAAAGAGGTCAGAGCCCTCAAATGGCAGGTCTTGAATGATAAGCTGCATATGCAGAGACAGGTCAGAGCCCTGAAGCCAGGCGGAGCAATGCATCACCATGGCAGAGGCCATAGTACCCAAGGCTGTGTCCAATGTGTCCCATGTAGCCATGAGGGCGTCTTTAGAAACCAATACCCCTTCTTTAGTCATCATCTCATAACCTCTGAGGCAATCTTTGGGAATAAGCCTTCCATGCCTCACCAGAGGCTGAAGGCATATTTCATCATAAGGGCCAAATGGTTGGAGATATGCAGCTGTAGAGCTGCCGTGGCATAAATCTTCCTGCCCAGCAAGTTGAGCTTTCTACCTTCCTTATTCTTAGGAGTGGAGCTTGGCTGGCCTGTTTCTCATTCTGATTTACTGCGTTGGCCACCAATGATCCCAGCATAGGGTACTAGAAGAGGAACGCAAACTTGTCCTGGGGGACATGATATTTGCAATCTACCACTTTTGAAACTGGCGAAATTAAAGATGGGGTCTGTCACTGCACCCTGGCAATTCTGCATGCCCTTTCACGGAGATGAACAGATACCTTGGCTGGTGGGACATTTTCCTCCATGTCAAAGAGAGGGCCAGTTTCCTCCTGGGCCACCCCAAGTTCTATATTCAGATTCACTGTCCTGTGGTGGAGTAAATCTTGCTGGGCACGGGCATCATCCTTATAGGCAACGGCCTTCAGAAAGTGTACTTATCCAGAGACGAGGATGAAGGGGACTGGGATCTACTGCACCATGTAGACTCAGGATTGGGCTCATCATCGGAAATGTCTGAGGAGTCCAGAGTCTGAGATGAAGACAGTGCCAAATGGTGCCGTGAAGTTGAGCTGTCATCGGCTATCATGTCTAGCCATTTGTGAGACCGGTTGTTAAAAGAATTTCTGGTTGCACCATGGCGCAGGGAAGAATGGTCCCTGCCTGAGGTCTTAGCGGTACTGGAGGAACTGGGACATGGTGTCTGTACCAGGGCCAATGGGGTCATCTTCCTCCATGTCACATGCATTGGGGAAGACTTCCAAAGACACTTACCTGCCCGTTCTCCAGCTCCTGAAGCAGTTTTGGGGAAATCAGAGGAATGGACAGAAGCTGGAGATGACGAGGAGGACGAGCTGGACATCTGTCTTCTAGAGCCTTGAAAACACAGTACCGAGGGTTCACAAGACGAGTGCCGAGAGGAGAGAGCCTCAGAGCAGTCGTCAGCCCAATTTTGTGGTGCTGGAGGAGGGCTCGACGGTACTGGGCTTGAAGGTGGTGCCAATCTTTGCATCAACTGCTCTCTGGGTGCCAGAGCCAGTGTAGTCTTCGACCTGGCATTCTTCCACCGGTATGGGAACCGTGTCTTGGAACAGATCCTTTGTTTTTACTGGGGCTCGCAATGCCGATGGTACCAAAGACAGCCTGAATGCCGGCTCACCGGAGGGGGAACTTGGCAACTGAGAAGAAAAGTGTTGTGGTGGTACCAAAGAGGAAGCTGACCAGGGATTTGAACTCTGTGCAGTGGGTTCTCATGGGGGACTTCAGTTACCCTGACATCTGCTGGGAGGACAATACAGCAGTGCATGGGCAAGCCAGGAAGCTTTTGGAGAGTGTTGAGGACAACTTCCTGGTATAAATGCTGGAGCAACAAACTAGGGACCTTGCACCTCTTGACCTGCTGCTCATAAACAGAGAAGAATTGATTGGGGGAGTAAAAATGAATGGCAACCTGGGCAGCAGTGACCATGGGATGATAGAGCTCAAGATGCTGATTAATGGAAAAAAGGAAAGAAGCAAAACACAGAAAACTTCAGAAAAGCAGATTTTGGCTCCCTCAGGGAACTGATGGGCAGGATCCCTTGGGAGGCTGATCTGAAGGGGAAAGGTGCCCAAGAGACCTAGCTGCATTTTAAAGAAACCCTGCTAAGGGCACAGGAAGATACCATTCCGATGAGCAGGAAGAACAGCAAATGTGGAAGGCACCCAGTGTGGCTTAACAGAGAACTCTGCACTGAGCTAAAGCATAAAAAGGAAGCTTACAGGAAGTGGAAGCTCCAACAAATGACTAAGGAGGCATATAAAGATATTGCTCGGGAATGCAGGGATAAAATCAGCAAGGACAAAGGACAAATGGAGTTGCGGCTAGCAAGGGATGTGAAGGATAACAGGAAGGGTTTCTACAAGTATGTCAATAACAAGGAAAGGATCAGGGTTGGTGTAGGTCCCTTACTGAATAACTCAAGTATCCTCATGATGAAGGATGAGGAAAAGGCTGAAGTGCTCAATGCTTTTTTTTACTTCAGTTTTCACAGGCAGGGCCAGCTCCCAGCCGACTACACTGGGCATGGCAGATTGGAGAGAAGAAGAGAGGCCCTTGGTGACAGAAGGTCAGGTCAGGGACTACCTAAAGAAGCTGGATGTGCACAAGTCTATGGGGCCAGACGACCTGCATCCGAGGGTGCTAAGGGAGTTGGCCGATGAGGTAGCACTACCACTGGCCATTATATTTGAAAACTCATGGCGAACAGGGGCGGTGCTGGAGGACTGGAAAAAAGCAAATATAGTGCCTATCTTCAAGAAAGGCAAAAAGGAGGATCCAGGGAATTACAGACCTGTCAGCCTCACCTCAATCCTTGGAAAACTCATAGAACAGATTCTGAAAGAATCCATCCTGAAACACTTGGAGGAAAATAGAGTGATCAGGAACAGTCAGCATGGATTCACCAAGGGTAAATCTTGCATTACCAACCTCATCACCTTCTGTGATGAGATGACTGGATTTGTGGATGTGGGAAGAGCTGTTGATGTGATATACCTCAACTTTAGCAAGGCTTTTGATACAGTTTCCCATAGCATTCTCATCAGCAAGTTGGGGAAGTATGGGTAGGACTGTGTGGACAGAGAACTGGCTAGATCAACAATTTCAGCATGTAGGAATCAATGGCTCCATGTCTCGTTGGCAACCAGTAACGAGTGGTGTGCCCCAGTGGTAGGTCCTGGGGCCAGTTCTGTTCAATATTTTCATTAATGATCTGGATGATGGGATTTGTTGCACACTCAGTAAGTTTGCGGATGGCACCAAGCTGGAGAGAAGGTAGACATGCTGGAGGGCAGGGAGAAGATTCAGGAAGACCTTGACAAATTGGAGCAATGGACCAATATTAATCTCATGAGGTTCAACAAGGACAAGTGCAAACCCCACACACTGCTACAGGCTGGGGAGTGATCAGCTAAGTAGCAGCATCGTAGAGAAGGACCTGGGGTCCCCGGTGGATGGGAAGCTGGATATGAGTCAGTAGTGTGCTCTTGCTGTCAAAAAGGCCAATGGCATACTGAGATACATCAGAAGAAGCATTGCCAGCAGATTGGGGGATGTGATCATTCCCCTCTATTCAGCACTGGTGAGGCCGCATATGGAATACTGTATCCAGTTTTGGGCTCCCCATTACAAAAAGCACGTGGACAAATTAGAAAGAGTCCAGCAGAGGGCAACCCAAATGATCAAGGGGCTGGAGCACAAGCCCTATGAAGAAAGACTGAAGAAACTAGGCTTATTTAGCCTGCAAAAGAGAAGACTGAGGGGGAATTTGATAGCAACCTTCAGCTACCTGAAGGGACCCTCCAAGGAGGATGGAGCTCAGTTGTTCTCAGTAGTAACAGAGGATAGAAAAAGGAACAATGGTTCCAAGTTGCAGCTGGGGAGGTCGAGGCTGAATATTAGGAAAAACTTTCTTACTAGGAGGGTGGTAAAGCATTGGAATGGGTTACCTAGGGAGATGGTGGAATCTCCATCTTTGGAGATGTTTAAGGCCTAGCTGGATAAAACTAGCTGGGATAATTTAGTGGGAGTGGTCCTCCTTCTTTTGGCAGGGGCTTGGACTAGATGACCTTATGAGGTCTCTTCCAGCCCTATAATTCTATGACTCTGGTGTAGGAGTTGCTTGGAGTGCCAGCGGAGCACTAGTGGCTCAGCTGGCATCAGAGGCGGGTGTGTGGTCCTCGGCAAGAGTGCATAAGCTCCGCTCTCTGTCTTTCTAGTCCTGCGTTTAAAGGACTGGCAAATGGAGCAGTTCACGGCAAGGTGAGATTCACCCAGGCATGCAGTGCATGTCTTGTGAAGATCGTCGAGTGGGAAAGCTTTGGAACACACTGGACATGGTTTAAAGCCCGGCATTTTAATTTCACGCAGAGCAAAGGCAGGCACTTGCTTCCACAAGTTTCGGCTAATCCAAAGCTGTCACTGAGGGCAGAAAAAGGAGCTGGGAGGGTCAGGGTCATGGTCACCTGTATAGCTGCAGTCGTGGCGCAGAGGGGGCATTGGCTGTGTGCCCTGACCTAACAGGCTAAGGCTAAAGACTCTCTGAGCTACTGTGCGCTGTGGCACATAGACACCTGTAACCGAATGATGTGAACAGTGCTCAAAGAAGAAACTATGCTCTGATTCTTCAAGAACACAGAGCTTACAAGTAATATTCTTTCCAAACATAAATAGTCTATGGGTTGCACTGTGTGTTTTATTTTATTTTGGCTGTCTTTTACAAGTTTAAAAAAATAAAGTCAATGTTTGCAACAAATATAGACTTTTATATCATAAGGCACAAAACTTGTTAACTTAAGATCACCTTTTCTCAACCTACATAAAAGACACCTTCATGCCAGCTGTATAACAGATAACTATAGGAACAATCAAAGTTACGTGAATGTGGGGAGATTGAAATAACTGAGTATGGAGAAGAGAATTTTACTTTCCCTTATGCATTAGTTAGCATTTTGTACAAGGCAGACTACTTCACATTGTGACAGTGGTCAAGCCACATTTATCTTCCACAACTGTTGTACTTTTCAAAGGCCATGACAATATGTAGGTAGCAAGGGCAAGTTTCCCAACAGAGCTCAACAGAATTGATCAAAAAAATCATTGAATTGCGACAAGAGGGAATTTAATGGTATTTTCAAGAACATCTAGTAATGCGGGGAGTCTCAGTCTATGGGTGCCTAAAATCATGTACCTTGAAAAGGCTTAATTTTCAGAAAGTGCTGGCTACTCAGTTTTTAAAAGTCAACACCCTAAATTGTCTTCAGCAATTTTTGAAAACCTTTAACCTGCCTCCAGTGAAGAACCCAAAATCGTGCACTTCTGAAAAATCTTTCCCAGAATCTAATTTGATAAATGAATTCTATTGCCATGGAATAACTTAGGAAAACCACTCCATGGTCACACTGATGTTAATAAATATTGCTCTTATTTGAAACAAAAAATAAGAGGTATTCCTTGATTGCATACTTCCTGGCAGGGATTGATTTTAGCCTTGAACAACATGAGCTTGTACCAGCACAACACAGGACAACCAAGAGGAGGAAAGTCAAGTTGGAGGTGGGTTGCAGTTGTATAAGCTTCCTCACTTAGGAGTGTTCTGAGCCTGTATTCTGCATAGATTTACATTGGCATGTGTTCTTTGAGTCATACTATTGGATGACATGGAGTGGGAACAGCTCTTATTTTTTGTTAAATTACAAGATTGGGTGTGTCATTGGATCACATGGCTGGCCCTGTTCCATCCCCTGATATATTTATCTAAGCCAAGCAGAGTATGTGTATACAGGAAAGAAACCCCTGTTGGCAAGTTTAAGAGCACAAATCAAATGACTGAGGTTCATGGAGGATGAACTGCAAGGCTAAAAATATTAGCATAGATGTTCCCATTAGGGCAAGATCCCAGGCTCTGAAATTAAGTGAGGGTCTTGGAACTGGGGTTGGGAACGTCTACATGGCTACTTTTAACCCCAGAGCCTGAGCACCACAAGCTAGAGTAAATTGACCCAGGCTCTGAGATTCAGTGTCATAGATTTTTTCTTTGCAGTGTAAACATACCCTCAGATTCTTAATCTGGTCTTTTTTTTTTTTTTTTTTGGTCCAGCACAGGGCAAAAAATATAAATAGGACAAATAACTTTTAAGACCTGACTAAAATCAATGGGATCCATTCCTGCAGTTAGAGCTATTCATTTTCTAGCACTTTCTATGGACACTGCATTCCTTTTCATAAATGCTTTGAACCCTTAAAACATCTCCATGTGAAGTATTTCTTTTCAAACATTAACAGTTATGAGAAATAAACATCAATTCCTTGCACGATTTCTATTAATTTAGTAACCTAATTTTATATGTTTGTTAGTATCTGTGCTATTCAAAAGGGTTTTCCTTAAATTAAATTACTGACAAAATTAGCTTAGATGTTAGATCATAGAATCATAGAATCATAGGGTTGGAAGGGACCCCACAA
>ML682176.1:1917237-1930098 GCA_007922195.1 Podocnemis expansa | reverse complement strand
CGTCCTTTTTGCCTTTCTTGAAGATAGGTACTATATTTGCTTTTTTTTTTAGATGCCTTTATATGTCCTAGAAAGATTTTGGACATCCTCCAAAGTACTTGTCAGTAGTATATACTACCCAAGACAAAGTTATCAGGCATGTTTATATGTTTGCACCAAATTAATAAGTGTCCACCAAAAAGATTAATCATAATAAAGATTAAAACATTGAAAATATTAAAATGTGCAGTCCTGAATTTTTGGAGTGACGTGCTAGACACCCTTACCTTACGTTGATTTCAGTAGAAATTGAGGACACTCAACCAGATACAGGATTGGGCCCTTAAAGTGACTGCCATTGTTTGGAGCAATCTAATACTTTGGTTCTATTACTTATGGATAGTAAATTCATTTTTATTTCTGGATACTTGCTCCCTAAAATAGTAAACCAAGCCATAATAAATTGTTTTTATAACATTTATTTTCAATTTAAGATTGGCAAATGACAGGTAATTATGCAAAGCTGATGATTAACGTTTACAACTTTGGGTAGCTGCATATTTATTTTTTATCTTAGCCATTATCATCTTCCTTAATGAGAGTTTTGTTTTCTGTTTATACCAGCATACATTGTATATTGACATAATCATTCAAGAATGAAATAAAAACTACATCAGGCTGAGTATAAATGAAGATTAATGATGCCATTAATTTACAAACTTCTCCTATAAATATCTGTTCACATAGATCGCTGCCTTCTTTGTCATGCTTACATGTTTCTTGTGACAATTCTTAATTGATATAAACTTCCTAGATGGGAATGAATCTGCAGAAATCATTACCTAAGAGAAATATTCATCTTAGTGACTTTGAAATCTTGCTTGCTTCCCTGCTTGCAGTTTTTGTGTGTGTTTGTGCTGGATTAATTACAGTTTCATGGCTACTAATTGAGGAGTCACAACAAGGTAAGTAGTCAAGATTTAACCTTTACAGGAGCTCTTTTGTAACCATTCACACTTGAAGGCCAATTGTGGTTGTCACTGTATTTTTTTTTTTTTATGTTTCCTACTCTGCTGTTACCACTGTTGCTTTAAAAATATCCATTACCATTTTTCCCCCAATTGCAATTGGTGTAAACAAGCTAAGTAAAAATGTAAATATTCCAGGCCTGATCCGAAGTTCATTGAAGTGGATGGGAAGACTCGTTGACTTCAGCGGGCTTTGGGTCAGGCCCCTGAACGTCAATCTAAATTGTAAAAATTATGACAATTGGTCATATCTGTCAAAAAAATAAATAAATAAATAAAGCCACACTGCTTTGCCCCCTCCTCCCCCTCAAAAAGTAGCATATGTCATTTTAGTCAATCTCTCTTATTGGAACACTTTGTTGTTCAAGGTTCTGGCTTGATCCTGTGAGGTACTGAGCACTTCAGTGAGTGTCACAGGTGTCATCACCTGTCGAATCAGATTTATTCAGAGACAAACATATAGTAATATGCAATATTTTGATTTGTGCCCACCCTTCAGTATGATGCCTACATCTCTCAACCTTGTGGCTAGTGGGATGTGATGGCACTCAGAAGATAATAGGAGGCATTCAGCACATGGCACAGTCCAGCCCTTGATACTCAAAATAGGTTACAACCATCATCACAGCTAGCTACTTTTTTTAAGTAAGTTTTCCATCTCACAGGACTGTGCCAATCTCAATGAAATTGCTAATAGGAAAGTGTGAAAATTAATCATTTTTACCTCCTTATTTCTTTTATTTTTTTTAACAAAATCATTATATAGGGTATATGAAAGAGAACTTCATTTTTTGGTACAACTGGATTAGACCCTGCAAGTGAGATAGTTGGGAAAACACATAGTCTGAATATCCTTGTGGGACCTAGATGTTAGATAAGCACCTGGGTGTCTAGGCTGAGGCAGCTGTGTGTATGCTCACTAGCAGATTTTTAGGCACCATGGGGACTTTAACAACAGAAACATATGTGTTCTACAGACTTTGGATGCCTACAGAGTTAGGTTGCAGGGGCTTGAAGACCTCAGTGGTGCCTAAGTGTTGCATTTAGGTGCCTAAAATGGCAGTCAGGTATCTGTCCTTTTCTGGATCCTACCATCTATGGGTATGTCCACACACACTGTTTAAATCAAAATAATGCTGGTTATTTTGATTTAAAAAATGGTAGGTCCACATGATGTTTCATTATTTTGAAATGAGGAGCTCCCTCATTTCAATATAAGGAAAGTCATATCTACATAATAATACCTAGTGTTATATCAGTTAAATCAAAATTGTTCTTTTGAAATAACACAGTGCAGACATGTTACTTCGATTTAACGGTTAAATTGATTTAACACTTTTTGCCCTTCTCCTTCCCAGGTGCTTTCCTTTTTCTATATACTGGATAGGAGCATGACCCTTCTAGGGGGCCATGCTGCCATTCCTCCCCTGGTGCCTCTCTCCTAAATCAAAATAGCAAGTATTTTTATTGTACTGGTTTGAAAAAAAAATAGATCTGGAGTAGAAAGTGAAAGGAGACTAGTAATATTTTAGTATGATGCCTACTGGAAAAGTCAAACACAACCTTTGGCTTATATTTCTAAATAATTTAACACTTTCACTGTTTTGTTTTTCTTTAAATAATCCAACTGAAGTATATGGAGACACTCATGCAGCCACAGGAGCATTTAAAATAATATCAGGAGCATCATTCAGTCATGGTTTACAGGACAACTCCTCAAATGACTTCAAGGTTCTTGCCTTTGATGTTCAGCAGTTGGTAAGAGTCTATCAGTCTATGGTTAATTTAAGAGGATATAGCAGATAACATGTTATTAACTCTGTTAATTCACTAAAGTCATCTAATATTGGCTATATTGAGAATTTCCTTACAAAACCTTTTTGGAAAATCCAGAGTGATCAGAAACTAGCCTGGAGATTCCCCTGGCCCAGGAGACTAGGATCCCTAAATCTCTTCCCCCAGTGCTATGGCCTGGCTTCCAAAGTGCCCTGGCAGCTTCTGACTGAAAGTGACATAATTTTTGTCAGTTTAACCACAGTTATTCAAATAGCAGTTAAGAAGCTGAGAAAAAAAGTCAGTTTTAATTACCTCAGGGAGCGTATTTCATATTGGAAAAAAACATGAATAAATATTTCCAAAATAAATGCATTGTGGTATGTCCAATGCACAGGGAGTTGAGACAAGCCTAGTTTCATTCTCAGTCAGAATTAAACCAAATTTCAAAATGCCAAAATTTCCCATAAACTGGAAAACCCAGTTTGGGCTATCTTTACTATTAATCCCTTTTTTCCTTTCTCCTTGTGGCAGAGATCTTTGTTCCTGAGCTTAGTCTGAACTCCATGATATTTACTTGTATAAATAGGCCAAGCACTGAGGAATACTGTTGATCTCTCAAATCTAGATTTGAGGGAGAAGCAGGTGCAGTGTTAAAACCATAATGGTAATGTATAATTGTGTGTATTTCTAACTACTGTAGTTCTTCAGAATTTTTTGTATTTTTCTATAGATAAGTGAAATCTATCAAGCAAGTCAGCTGAAGAATGAGTATAAGAATGCTGAAATTTTGCAGTTCAAGTAGGTATATGCTCTAGTTTATAATTTTTAAAAATCAGTATTAGATTATGATGTCATCAGTGCATAAAAAAAGATTCTGTCTCCTAAAAGGTTCTTTGGGCACTTCCATTTCTCCCCTTCCTTTGATGAACACTATTGTGACAATCATTGTGTAGTTTATATTCCTCTGGATACAGCCTCTTCTCAGAAGCTGTTGATGCTATGCTAAGCCTTGGTGAAAGGGTGTCAGGCAATATTGGGTGCTTCTCTTACAAGGCCAAAAAATGTCCTAATTTCAATGAAAAGTAAAAAAATATATAAATAATCTGCAATTTTTTTCTCAGAAAAAAATTGCCTTTTATTCAAGTACTAGTGAGTATGGTTCAGCCAGAGAATAGTGTACCCTAGGCTGTATCCACACACTGTCTTTAAATCAAAATAATACAGATTATTTCAATTTAAAACATTGCAGGTCCACACTATGTTTTCTTATATTGAGAAAAGGAGCTCCCTTATCTCACAATAAGGAAAGTCATTTTGGTATAATAAAACTTAGTATTATATTGAAATGATGGTTAAATCAAAACTGTTCTTTCAAAATAATGCTGTGTGGACGTGTTATTTTGATTTAACTGTTATTTCGATTTAACACTTTTGTCCTTCTCCTTCCCATAGTGATATCTTTTTTCTATATATGGGGTGGGGATGTGGCCCTTCTAAGGGATCATCTTGCTGCACCTCCGATGGTGCCCCTCTGCTAAATCGAACTAGTAAGTCCTGTCCATGGACATGCTAGTTCAATTTGAGTTTCTAGTGGAGACATGTTAAATCAATTTAAGTTAAATCAATTTAATGATCTTTATGACAATTTTATTAAATCAATTTAACTTAAATTGATTTAACTGCCAAAGTGTGGACATAGCCTTAGGGTATGTCCACGCGTCTCTTTTATTTTGAAATAACACTGGTTATTGTTAAATGATATTTAACTCAGTCTTGTTAAATCATATTTAACTTTATTTTTCAATATCCCCCATGCCAATTATGCCACTCATCTAATCAAACTTGAGTGTAGGCCAGTCTGTTCATGTCTGCTCTCTAATTCAGGAGAGCTTATGCTCAGGACCATCTTTATTCACTAAACTAGTTCAGGACATGGCTAAATCTCAGTCACTTCACTGTAATGTATAAAGGAGAGAACCTGAGCACATGTTTAGGGATAGATTACTAAAGCAGGGGCTGAGTATGCAGATAAGCACCTTAATCAGGTTATCTATCTAGCAGGCAATGTTGACTTACACAAAATCAGAGACATCAGTGCTATTGAAGCAGAAAACAATGCTCTTGAGCAGTATTTGTAGTAGTACCATACGTACAGAGACTCTATGAAACAGATAGAAAATTATCTAATTACCGTGTCCCTAACAGTACCTTATTCCTACTAAAATCCCCCTAAATAAATAAATAAATAAATAAAGCATCTGGTTCTCCATTGCTCCATTACAAAATGAGTTTAAAGTTTTTTGTTCTGGTAGCATTGTACACACTCTCTGCAGTGAAGTAAATAACTACACAGAGAATCAGGTTTTCAGAGCAGAAAAAAGATAGCAAAACTCAGCACTCCATTTTCATTCCTTTTAATAGAATTCTACGGCTATGTCTACACCAAAAATCTTAGTTCAGAGTTAGTTAGTCCAAACTAAGTAAGTAGTTTGAAAGTTAGTTTGAACTAAACATGTTTTTTTTTTTTTTTTAGTTCAAACTAACTTTTAGTTTGAACTAGCTGCACTTTTTTTTAGTTTGAACTAAATTTTTAGTGGGAATCAAATATTCTCCCTCATTTTACTAATTACAGATAATTGCATCTCTGATATTATTTCTACTTTTGTCAACTTCAAAATAATAAATAGAGGTATTTCATTTTCACCCCTCCCTCCCCTGTTGATGTAATTAATTTTTATGCACCTGACAAGCATTCAGATTTTAGATGAACGACCCATTTTAGAGCATACTGCAGACAAGGAGAAATTACCAACATAGACAGACATACTCCGGTTAGCTCAGATCAAGCTAGTGCACTAAAAATAATGATGTTGCTGCAGAGGCATGGCTAATGTGATATGGACAGTTGCTTGCACCAGACACTCACTATATACCCAGGAGGGTCGGGTGGGATTATCATTAGAGTTGCTAACCATGACTATATTCCTATTTTTAGTATGCACATTCAGTCAAACTAGCTCAATTGCATTCACCCAGGCTAGAAATTATACCATGGCAGCAATGTAGATTTACCTTAAGTGGATTGATTTTTCCGGAGGCTTGAGGGCATCCTCTTTCCCTGCCCCCACTAGTTTGCTGTTCACTTATTCACGTTAGCCATTTTATAATAAAATAGATTTTTTTCTCTTCCTTTTGTGCAGTTATCACAGAAGCCAAATCCTTGTGAAGTCATAGGGAGATTTTCAGTTGACTTCAAAAGACTTTGTATAAGGCCCTTAATTCTTTGAAAAAATCTCTATTCCTGTCTGCTGTGAAAATACTTAATTTATTACTTTGACACAAAAATCATTTTCTAGTTGACTCTTTTAATAAAAAAGTGTTTACCCTTTTGGGCAATCTGATTATTGTTTCACCCTTGGAACTCAACTGAGTCACAAAGTTAGCAATAAAAGCTTTTGTTTACTCAGCATGGCCTAGAGGTTATCAGAATCATTTAAGAAATTAAAAAGAGAGCCTTGTGATATATTGCAAACTGTGCGCAGTGCAGTGATAGAATTAATCACCTCATATCAAAGAGCACTGTTGAATCAGTCGCAGTGAGCTAGCACAAATACTTAGCAATAAGAACAGTCACTGACGTTTCTTAGCAAGGAACGAAAATGTCCTCCTCTTCAATAAGCAAAATTATTTATTCAACTCAACCAACATCTTGCTAGAAGTAAAGATCAGAACAACAGAAGTTACCAGTAGAGTTGGGTGAACCCTTTATTTTTCAGTTTGAAAAATCAAAGGAAAATGGTTTGGAGTTGACTCAAAACTGAATGTTAGGGGGAATTTTTGGTGAATCAAAAAGTCAGAAAAAAATTGTCGATAGTTAAATGACAGGTTTTGTTTCAATTGCAGGCAACTTTACCTGCTTCTTAGGCCACATCTGTACTTACAAGGTTACAGTGACACAGCTGTCCTGATTCAGCTGTGCTAAGTCCCAAAGAGAGCTCACATAGCTGCATTATGTCAATGGGGAAGAGTTAATAAAATGAGTTCAGTGAACAGCAAGAACTATGTCAGCTAGAGTGCTTATGCACAAATGCTTATGGCAGCAAAACTTTTGTCAATTGGAGTATTTATTTCACATCCCAAATGATAAATTTTGGCCAGTGTTAGTGCCAGTGTAGTCATGAGGTTATTAAAAGCATAGGAAATATAAGGGACTTAAGTTCATTCCAGAAACAAAGGAGGAGGATGGGGTGTGACCAACTTTATACCCAACACACTTAACTGGAATGTTGGAAACCCAGAGTCAAATCTCCACTCTAGAGCAGAAACTTGAATCAAGGTCTTCTTTATCTCAGGTGAATGAGCCAACCATTTGTCTATTTGGTATCTCACAGTCTCTTCTGTTGAAGCTGTTCCATATTGCATATTTATTGGGCCAAAGTGAGTGAAAGCAACTTTATAGTTTAGTGATTGGAGATGCTCTGTAGCTCAGTGATGGGATGCAGACACTGTGGTTGCAGTCCCTGATTTAATGAATATTTAATCATTTATAGAATCAGTTCCAATATGTGAGAGATCTACCCTAGATGAGCCAGTATCTTGGTGGTTAGGGCACCCAGGTGGGACATGAGAGATCTTGGTTCAGTTTCCTTCTCCAGAGTTGGGATCTGAACCTAGGTTTCTCACATTAAGAGGGTGCTACAACTACCTCACTTATTTGAATGATGTCTAAGTTTCCTTGTGACTCTAGCTGTCTAAATCAAAATGTTTCAGTTTGGAAATATCAAAGCAAACAATTATGAAATTTCTGAATTTTTTTTAAGTGAGACAATTTGCTGTAGTTGATAAAAACTCACCACATGATCTGTTTGTCACAAATCGGTATTTGACTGGGGAAAAAAAAGTTTGTAGAAATTTTTGCGCTGCTCTAATTATCAAGGAATCACTTCAAATGAAAGCCTCAGCCTATAGAAATTAATGGAAGTTTTGGCATTGACTTAAGTGAACCCATGATTTCACTCTACATTGAGTCACATGAGCAGTTCCAACAATGAGAGTCCTGTGGCACCTTATAGACTAAGGCTATGTCCACACTTAGGTAGTTAAATAGATATTATTGAATCAATAAAAAAAATCATTAAATTGATTTAAGTTAAATCAATTTAACATGTCCCCACTAGAAACTCAAATTGAACTAGCATGTCCATGGACAGGACTTGCTAGTTCAATTTAGGAGAGAAGAACCATGGGAGGTATGGCAACATGGCCTCCTAGAAGGGCCATGCCCCTACCCATTATATAGAAAGAGGAGGGAACCCTAGGAGGAAGAAGGTCAAAAAGTGTTAAATTGAAATAACAGTTAAATTGAAATAAGACATCCACACAGCATTATTTAAAAATAACAATTTTGATTTAACCATCATTTCAATATAATACTAGGTTTTATTATATCGAAATGCCTTTCCTTATTTTGAAATAAGGGAGCTTCTTATTTTGAAATCAGAAAACCTTGTGTAGACATCCAATCTTTTAAATTGAAATAATCAGCATTAGTTCTATTTGAAGAGTGAGTGTGAACATACTCTAACAGATTTCTTTGGGCATAAGCTTTCATGGGCTCCAACCCACTTCGTCAGATTCATTAAGTCATGTGAGCAGTTCAAGTGCTTATGGAATCCATCTGGGACACAAATACACGTAAGTTTGGGGTTACAAAAATGTGTACTTTATATGATGCCTTCTCATGAATATTTCAAGACTATCTGTCATTGTTATAAAGCCTAAAATATGAGACCTAATCAAGACTTTGATTCTACTTTGATTTTCACCAATGTAACTCCATTGATTCCTTTGACATAAATGTAGTTACTTTTAAATTTCTCAAATGTAAATAAAAGTACAATAGGGTCCCAAGTTTGCAGGATGTTCAGCTCCTTTTAAAAAAAACCCTTTGCTTCAATGTATCTGTAGAGGCCCATCCATTATGCCCCAACACTCTAAGTTTAATAAATAGAAACCACTATTAGAATGAGGTCCTCTTTAGAATCAGAAATTCTAGAGCCAAAATGGAGCACTGTAATCATCTTGCCTGATCTCCTGTATAATGCACGTAACACAACTTCACAAAAATAATTCTTGTTTGAACTAGAGCATATCTTAAGAAAAACATCCAATCTTGATTTTAGAAAAGTCAAATATTTTACTCACTTTGTATTTAGTATGATTAAATTTTCTTCTGCAATTTTTTTTGTTTGACAGAAATGGCAGCATTATCGTAATATTCAACCTATACTTTGCACAGTGGGTATCTAATGAGAAAGCAAGGAATGAACTGGCTTTAGGTATTGAAGCAAATAAAAGTAGCCTTTTGCAAACTATTAACATTGATGTGAACAGCATAGAAATCACAGGTAATTACTAATTTCATTTGCTTTCTCTGGAATATTGATGTGTAAGTCAATTGAAAACTTTGGAACTCAATCCTGAATGGGATCTGTGCAGGGAGATAGGGCCACCCATGGAAATTCCATTCCAGGAGTTGTCTTTACTGGCACACACAACAGAGATTACATAATCAGAAGCTATGGGAAAGAAGGCCCAGATCCTCAATGAGAATTAGGTATCTAAATATCTTTGAAAATCTGTGTCAATACCTGATGAGCTACTCACAAGTGATCTCCTTTAGCCAATCCAGAAGCAGCATTCATAAAACATATTGGCAGCCATCTTCACTAGAAGTATATGTCCATTTGATATATAAGATTTAAAAAGGAAATAAGAGGTTATTCCGTAATATTAATCCTTTATTTATGCTCTCCACCTTTTGCAATGGACAACAACGTCCCTCTGTATAATGTAATTAAGGACAAACAAAGTTATTTCCTAAGTAAATACAATTTCTTTATGGAACATTCTGTCCAAGGTGCTGTGAGGTTTTAGTCTTCATAGCGAGTGAGATGTTTTGCCTTATTTGTTAGGGCAGATGTGGGAAAAAAGGATGATTTACCTTCTTCACTGATGAAATTTGGGTCTCATCTAATGGAGAAGCAAACTTTAACAGCAGAATTTAAAAGACTGTTTTATTCAGTTTCATTTAACCAGAAATGAGAACCTTGAATGGTCAATAAGTGGATAAAGTGATTCTAAACATCATATATCTGGTTAAAAATGATGGTGAAGAACTCAGTACCCAGCAGGAAGAGAGGTATGAGCAATGGATAATTTTTCAGCACCTAATCCAAAACCCACTGAAGTCAAGAGGAATTTTTCCAATGCTGTCAATGAGGTTTGATACAGGCTTTCAGAGGAAAAGGGGATACAAAAGTAATTTGAATCCCTTGAAGGGAAAATTGATTACCTTTCATTTTTAACCTGTATTGAAGACACTACTAAGTAGCTACTGTTTGTCTTAAAGGGAGACGGACATCTATTGTGTAAATCTATTCTATTCCATATGCTAAAGGCACATTTCATGCTAAGTACTTTACGTATTCAATGATTAAATTCAGACCCTTGACACCATCATTTATCTTGATTACTTGTGCCATTTATAAGTTGTGCTTGTATATAATAGCACATCATTGTGGAAAGTGATTGCCCATTATGTCCCCAAAATTCTGTAGAATAAAAATATGAATTAAAGTGAAAGTTAATAAATAGGTATTTGAAGTAGTCAATTTTTTCTTGTTCTGAGACATTAAAAACTTTCAAAGTTTAAAATAAGACATCAGCTATGTATTCTTCCAGGACTACTGCAACAATGTGATAATGGGAATTGAGCATCCAAATAATGATTGTATACAGCACTTGAATTTATAGAATCATAGAAACTGGAAGGAACCATGAGAGGTCATTGAGTAAAATCCACTGCCTTCATTACAGGACAAAGTACCCTTTTAAACCATCCGTGACAGGTGTTTGTCTAACCTGCTCTTAAAAGTTTCCAGTGGAGATTCTACAACCTGCCTAGGCAACTTATTTCAGTGATTAATCACCCTGATAGTTAGGATTTTTTTTTCCTAATGTCTAACCAAAACCTCCCTTGCCATTTAAACCCATTGTTTCTTGCCCTATCATCTGTGGTTCAGGAGAACAATTTTTCTCCCTCTTCCTCATAACAACCTTTTAGGCTCTTGAAAACCATTATCATGTCTCCTCTCAGTCTCCTTTTTTCCAGACTGAACAAACCCAGTTCTCTCAATCTTCCCTCATAGGTCAATTGTTCCAGATGTTTTATCATTCTTGTTGTTCTTCTCAGGACTTTTTCCAATTTGTTCAAATCTTCCTGAAATATTGACACCAGAACTGGACAAACTATTCCTAATCACCACAGAGTAGAGTGGAAAAATAACTTCTCATGTCTTATTTATAAATAAGCCTGTTAATACATCTCAGAATTGTATTTGGTGTTTTTGCAGTGGTGTTACACTGTTGACTCATTTAGATTGTGATCCACTATAATAGCCAGATCCCTTTCTGCACTACTCCTTCCTAGGCAGTCATTGCCCATTTTGTATTTGTTCATTGAATTGATTTCTCCTAAGTGGAGTACATTGCATTGTGCAAATCATTTTGATTGGGATGCTATCCTCCATAGAACGTGCAACCTCTCCTGGCTTGGTATCATCCAAAAATTTCATAGGTGTATTCTTTATGCCATCTTCTAAATTGTTGATGAAAATATTGAACAGAACCAAGACAGATCCCTGTAGTACCCTGCTTGGTATGCCCTTCCAGCATGACTGTGAACCACTGATAGATACTCTCTGAGTGTGGTAATTCAACCAGTTTTGCTCCCATCTTATAGTAATTACAACCAGGTTATAGTTCCCTAGTTTGTTAATGAGAAGCAGGGATGTCACTGCCACTAGGCCCATGGGGCACATGCCCTGCATCCAAGTCAGTGGGGGGGGGCTGACCAGCAACAACGGGAGTTTGAGCTAGGTTGGGGTTGCCTGCCATTGCTGGCAGCGTCTGGAGGTGGAGCCGGATCTCGGCTGGGGCAACCGGGCTGGGGCCACCTGCTGCTTGCCATCCGTGGCAGGACCAAGATCTGGCTCTGTGTCACCTGCCACTGGCCAGCAATGGCTGAGGCCAAATCGAGCCAGCCTGGTCCACCTGCCATTGACCAATAGCAGCTAAAGCTAGATTATGCCCCATGGCTGAACTGGGCCCCAGGAGCAGGGACCAGGGCCAAACCCTGACACTTTTTACCATTTAACATCTCACTAGTTTTAGATGCTTGCCAATATGTTTGCCAATAGGTTCCTTAATTATTTGCTCCATTATTTTTTCTGGTACAGAGATTAAACTGACTTGTCTATAATTCCCTGGGTTGTCCTTATTTCCCTTTTTAAAGATGGGCACTATATTTGCTCCTTTCCAGTCCTCTGGGACCTCTCCAGTTTCCCATGATTTCTCCAAAGCTCATAGCCAATAGCTCGGTTATGTCCTCAATCAGTTCTTTGAGTATTCTAGGGTGCATATCATCAGGTCTTCGGATCCTGAAGATATCTAACCCATCTAAGTAATTTTTCACATGTTCTTTCCCTCTTTAAGCTTTTGATCTTATCCCAACTTTCCTGCCCTCCCCTCCTTCCTAACTCTAAGCATGGTATGCCAAGAAAATCTCATTTGCTCCATTTTCCAGAGGAAGAAATTGAGGCACAAAACTGAAATGACTTTGACGTGGTAACACAGCTTTGATTATGTTAGAAAGAAACTACGTATTTGGCAAATCACTGCCACACCACATTTTATTCCAAAATATTTGTCTGATATAACTATAAAGAGATACAAGTTCCTCCAAGAGGTCAGTAGTACACATAGTAATATCTGACTCAAGATGACTACTAGAAAAGATATGTTCCATGTGAGAACCAGCACAGGGATCACCAGATAAAAGACTCACTTTATTGATAATTTTTTTCTGGGAAAAAGAGAATGAATAATGGGTTACAGAGCCTGTGGGCATGAGAGACATAGAGAGAAATGGGAAGAATGCAGAGGAGATGTAGAGGGAACTGGAAAATTTGAAAAGGCACAGAGGAAAATTCAGGTAAAAATAAAAGTAGTTTTCTCC
>ML682176.1:1890861-1902237 GCA_007922195.1 Podocnemis expansa | reverse complement strand
CTCTTCAGTTGCCAGAGAATGGATGACTGAACGATTGCCCTGGTGTGCTCAGTCCTTCTGAAGCATCTGGCATAAGCCAGTGTCAGAAGGCAGGATACTGACAATAGGGACCATTGGTCTCATCCACTGTGGCAATTCTTCTGTTTTTAAAACTATTTTGCTGCCTTTTTCTTAACTCAGATTATCTCCCTTGACTCCTGTATATTTTACTTAAAAAAATAAAGGCAAATATAATTAGAACTGAGTGATTTCCATTTTCAGTGCCTCCAGTCCCCAACTTCTAATGAGTTATTTATTTCCAAGAGTACAAATAATTATCCAAAGTTATTAATGTCTTTTGGGTCTAATTCTACTCCTTTGACAGAAATCTTATTCATTATTCAGTACGTGATACCTTTTGTATCTCTGTTCCAAGAATTAGGCAAGTAATTGTTGAATCCATGCCTCCATATGTAAAACTGGGCAGAAAATTGCACGGAAGTAGTTTTTTTTTTTTCATCGGAGATTTATAATATTATTAAAACTCATCTGTTATAATATTTTTTTTACAGAGGCTGGTCAAAATATGAAAATTCTTCTCTATGACAAATTTTAAAATTTTGTTGACATAACTGAAGTTTGGGAGAAGATAGAATTTGCATTTGTGATTTTTGTTTCATTTTGAGGGAAAATAAACTGATGATGAGTCTTCTACCAGCTCTAGTTTTTGAGCTTAGTTCTAACAAAAAGTGATTTTTCACTTCTTTAGTTCTGAATTTATTCACCCTGATGTGCTAATATTCAGCTTTCTGATGTGTTTGTTCATCTATCATTTTATGTACATGAACTATGTAAAAGTATAGGGAAATCAGACCTACAAGTCATATAATTATTATGTAATCATGTCTGTTCTTCAGTTCCAAAGTCAGGTGGTTCTTGTTTATAGTATGTTTCTTTCTTTTCACCTTTGTTTCTTTTTTCAATTATTATTTCAGAGAAATGTATGCCTCTTGAGGAATCTTGTGCTGATTCTGTATCCTGCATAAGTAAAGACTTATTTTGTGATGGAGTAGCAAACTGCCCAGATGGTTCAGATGAATCTGAAAAAATATGTGGTAAGAATGTAAAGCTGTGAATCAGTTTTTAAGTCTGATTGTGCTTGTCAACATATTAAGCAATAAAATTAACTTCCAAAGCAAGTCCACTAAAAGTAAAATACAGATGATAAGATTTTGTTGAATGAAACTAGAAATTGGCTTGACAGTTTTATGAATATTTGTATGGTGAAATGCTGAAGCAGCACTAGCCAGCTACATTTGTGTAATGGTAAGCATTTGTCACATAATTTACCAACAACATCCAACATTGTTCTATCAAAAAGTACATGAAAATGTTGATGCTATGCAGTGCATAATCATGTACCATGCCCCTAGGATTCATTAACACTAATTTCATGTGGAACCACTGCAAAGGCATCCCTTATCATTGCTGAAAATTATTACTTCAATGTGATGTTCTTCTATTGCTTACCATTTTCAATTAGCTTTTAATGATGTTGACCAGGTGGTTCCACTGCATGGAGGTAATTTGTAGGTCTCTCTTTATAAGCTCAAGCCTGGTTTCCATCTTATTACAAAGTCTGGAATGGAACTGATGAAATAGTACAAAAAATGACTAATGGCCATCTCAAGAATAGGCCTGATCTCAAAAGGTGCTGAGCTACTACTAATTGTTGGGGATGCTCTTGTTACAGGACTAGATGTATCTCTGCCCCCTTTCTGGTCTCTCTGGTCCCTTGCCTGTGCATGTCCTGGGGTAAAATATCACACTTCTCTTCACACTTGATTCATTATATGAGTATACCATCACTTAGCACTCTGAACATCCGTCAGAGTTTTGGAAACCTGTGACTAGTGTTAGTCATCTATAGTTTTCTTGGCAGAAAAACAAAAAGTGTATTTATTTAACAATTGAAATAAAGCATGGGGGGAGAGGAGTTTAAAACACCATCCATCACATATTCTTAAATCTCTTGTAATCTGGTTCTTCACTACAAACTCAGCTAAACTGGTTTCATCCCACCCATCAGTCCCAATGAAGTCAGAGGAAGTAGAGGGAAATCAGGAGTTTGCATCATGGTGCCTTTAACTCAGAATAATGTTTGATGCAATAGCAACTGTCTATGATTTAGCTAAAGTTTATGCAGCACTGTGAAGCACATTACATAAATGTGCCATACTATCCTGGTATCTGTAATACAAACTATTTTACCTGCTACATTTAAAGAACTATGGTGATCATTTTTATTGTTAAAATAATTATTCATAGACTCTAAGGTCAGAAGGGACCAGTATGATCATCTAGTCTGACCTCCAGCACAATGCAGACTTCTAAACTTCACCCACCCACTCCAGCAGTAAGCCTCTAAACTATGAGTGAGTTATTTACTTCTTGAAATCATGATTAAGGACTTTAAGATACAGAAAATTGACCG
The DNA here is from genome assembly GCA_007922195.1 of Podocnemis expansa. Lineage (NCBI taxonomy): Eukaryota > Metazoa > Chordata > Testudines > Podocnemididae > Podocnemis > Podocnemis expansa. The sequence goes on along the minus strand of ML682176.1, from coordinate 1,899,764 downwards.
GTAAGTGAGCCATGCCCCATGCTACAGAGGAAGGTGAAAAACCCGCAGAACCCTAGCCAAATAGCCTTGGGGGAAAAATCCTTCCCAACCCCAAATATGGTGACCAAACACTTTCTAATAGCAGCATAAAAAGGTATGCCTGGAAGGCATCTTCCAAGGTCATCGAGTCGAGCCCCAGTGCTGAAGAAGGACCAAGTTTACTTGTAAGTGGTGTGGTCAGTTTTGCTCACAATTTTTGCTTATGCTTTGTAGAAACTTACCATTTACAAGGGAGTGCTCAGTGGAATCTCTGAATGCTTAGTTCCTTTGCAAAATCAAAACATTGTTTCTTACCCATAGTAACATTTCTTCAGATTGTGAATGTGTAAAACTGAGTACAAAATGCATGGGTTCTTTAGGACAGAGTCGATGTTCAATTAATGACACATAGAAGCTTAGAGTATTCACAAAGCAAAATTCACAAGTTACAGCCTGCCCTAAGGAGTTACTTGTGGTATCCTTTTCCTCTTAATTTGTGCCTGGTGGATCAAGCATCCAACTTATTATTTTCCATTCACAAATTCGCTGAAAGCTGCTCTTCAAAGCCTTGAGCCATACAGAAATCTGGCTTCAGGGCATGTTATTTCAGCCCACCACCCTTATTTTAGATGTTGAACTTTAAATCTTATGCTTAAAAGTAAACAGCTTTTCCAGGCTTCTATATTTAGACTTCTTAGCAACATTTGCAGAGCCAGCATACAGCATGGCAATAAGCCATCTGCACATATGGGAGACCTGCCAAGTTTTCCACCTCTTTGATTTTTTCACTCCTGTCCTATCCCCAGAGTGACTTAATATAGCTGTATAATAGCTAAAGTTGTCTGGCTTTTCAGAAGTGCTGCAGAGTTTTACAATGAGATTTACAGCCAATTTATAAGTCTTGCTGCAAGTGCTTTTGCACACAAAAAGAGCCATTTCCCTTTAAACTTAATTTTTTCCCCACCCTGCTTATTTCTCCCTGTAGTGTTACTGAATTTAGCATATGCTAGTGATGCATAGACACGTTACAGGAAGGGTGAAATTCTAACAGTCTCTTCCTGCCTTTGACAGAGTACAATGAAATCCATAACTTTTTAAGCAGAGATTCAGACAACAGATGACAGAAGATACATTCATTTTCTAGTTTTATCAATAAAAGTACCATGAAATATTTCTTTCTGACTCTGCCATGGGCAGCAGCAACAGTAGGCAACACTGAAATGCAGTTAGAAATAGCAGTAAATGGGTCTCCAGAGAAATGTGAAAGGTCTAAACTGTTTTTATTAATGAACAGTTTTGTCGAAAAGTGCCAGTGTAGCACATCAGTCTAAGGAAAGGGAATCTGGAAGCTCCTCCCTAGGGGCATTGTTCCTCAGAATAAGTGTTAAGAACCACATTTTTTTTTTGCCATAATAAACGTACCTCACAAAATCCCTATTTTGCAAAAAGAGGTCAACCTACTTTAGCACTGAAGTAATAAAGGACTCTGCACATGAAACGGGCGGATTTGATCCTGTTCTTATGAAGTAAACGAGTTTTCTCATTGTCTTCAGTGAGACTAGAATTAAACCCCAGATACACTAAATCCCCAAGATTAGTGCCTAGAGCTGTCCATATTCTTCTGTGGTAGAGGAGCAATGAAAACCATCTTCAGGAAATCCCACATTGAATCAACAAGACCTTCTTCTGTCCTAAAAGGAGAAGCAGCTGAAGCTGTTCAGAGGTTCCAGCAACTGAGGTAGAAGAATTCAAAATGACAGCTCAGACTTTGTCTTGCTCTGACCAGAGGTTCCTCATCTCTAGACAGCGGCAGTAGTTGGAGTAGCCCAGTGTCGCTCCTGAGGAAGAGAGGGAAATTAAAAGGGGCTATTCCATTTAGCCTTTTTGGCAGTACCTATAAATGTTAACTCTTTGTGGGGGAAATCTCCCAAATGGATAAATGAATTTTTGCCATTGTATTGTGTAGCCTTCTTACAGTGAGTCCAAGATGTATCATGTGGAAGGTTGGATTGGGGCAGATGGAGAGAGAGAGAGAGAGAGAGAGAGCAGATAAAAGGAAAAAGGGATGAGAGATGAGCAAAAGGGAACTGCTGAATAAATAAGGCATGTGCCAAAGTTTGCCTTAGTCATTATGCTATTATGGGCTGATAACTCTACAAGACCAGGACCTATTTTGCTACACTTCCACAGAATACCCTGTCTTTGTGCACTTGATAGATGAAGAAAATTATTTATTTATTTATTTATTTATTTATTTATTTATTTATGCGTGCCATATCTGTGTTAATGACAAAAATCTCTTATTAACAATATATAGCTTCTTTATGGTTTGTATCAAATTGACCAACTTTCTTTTGCTCCCTGTATAACATGTGGCATTGCATTTATAATATAAGAAGCAAGGAGTCCTGTGGCATGTAAAGACTAACAGCTTTATTTATCACCTGAGCTTTCGAGGGAGAAAATCCCACTTCATCAGAAGCTTTGAAGATGGGGGAACTTAAGCTCATGCAATGAATAAAGCTATTAGTCTCTAAGGATATGTCCACACACAGCTTTTAAATTGAAATAACGCTGGTTGTTTTGGTTTAAAAATGGTTAGCTCCACACGACATTTCCTTAAAGTGAAATTACAAGCTCCATCATTTTGCTATAAGAAAAGTCATATTGGTATAATAAAACCTAGTTTTGTACCGATATGACACTTAAATCTAAACTGTTATATTGATATACGGATGTGTTATATAAACATAACAGTTATACTAATTTGAACTCTGGTTAGACCCTTCTCCCTGAGTTCATAGCACCTTGGAAGGAAGTGGCAGGATTCAGCATCCTGGCCATGGTGAGGGGTGGGGGGTGGAAAGGGGCCCCCCACACTGGGCTTCCCCAGCTGTGGCTGAGCTGCGGGGGAAGGGTCCCTCTGCAGCCGGGGTCCAGCGCCGAAGCCGGGTTGTGGGGAAGAGACGCTCACACGCACAGCTCCAGGCACACTTGTGGGGAGCAAGGGAAGGGACCCCTCATGTCTGGCTTCCCCAGCCTTAGCTGGGTGGTGGGGAAAGGCACTCCGCACACCCAGCTCCCAGCAAGCAAGCTGGCTGGCAGGGAAGGGGCTCTGCACACCTTGCACTCCCACTGCTGTCCAGGCGGTGGGGAAAAGAGTCCGCCGCACCTAGCGGCAACACTTTTGCGGGTGCCAGGGGAAGAGACCTCCAGGCCAGGTCAAGATGCTTCCCCAGCTCTGGGCATGCTACCCAGGTGAAGTGGGAGAGGGGATCCTGGCACCCAACTTTTGGAGCATTCCCTGCGTGCACCAAAAGCTGGGAGTGGGAGTCCCCTCTCCCCCACCACATGGGGAGCACTCTGAGAGCTGGGGTAGTATTCCCCAGAGCCCAGTTCGCATGGCTTGAGCTGGCCCAGGAGTCCCTTCCCCCGGCACTGGCAAGTGTGCTGGGAGCTGAGCTCAGGGGCTCTCCTCCCAACTGCCTGCACAGTGGTGGGAGTGCTGGGTACCTGGGGTCCCTTTCCCTACCTCTGAGCTTGTGTGCAGGGTGCCTTCCCCCATTCCCTGGCTTTCCCTTCAGCCTGGCCAGTGTGGAGGAAGTTGGATGCCTGGTGATCACTTTCCCCACCACTTGGTGAGTGCACCTGGAGCTGGGGGTGTGGGGATCTCTTCCCCCGCCACCCAGTTAACAGTTGGAAAGCTAGGCACAGCGATCCTTTCTCCCCCGAGCCTGGCTGAGCCTAAAGCTGAAGCCAGTCTGGGGAGATGCCCCTCCCAAAGAGCCCAGAACCAGTGGGGAATGGTTTTCACTTGCCACTGACTCTCCTGGGTGGCAACATGGCTCTGGCAGGTGTCCATGTTGCCACACCTCCCAGGGTGCCCCTCTCCTAAATCGAACTAGCAAGTGCTGTCCATGGAGATGCTAGTTCAATTTAGGTTTTTAGGTATGGACCTATTAAATTGATTTAACTTTAATCAATCTAATTATTTTTGTAGCGATTCAATTAAAGCGCTACAAGTTATATCGGTTTAACTGCCTGTGTATGGACATAGCCTAAGTGTCGCAGCACTCCTTGCTTCTTCTGCTGAACTAGATTAACATGGCTGCCCCTTTGGAATTTATAACATTGTAACTATCTATTGCAAGTAAAACATCAAAACTGTAAATGGAAAGCTTTTGGAAAAACACATTATTTTAGGTCATATATTAAAAAAAAAAAAGCCTACCATGATGATCTGTTAGTGAGGCTGGAGCAAAAATATTTAATGCAAGATTTGGACAATGCTTCTGTGTTTCACTTAACAAAAAATACCCTACGAAATTCAGAATTAGAAATGTTGTCCACTTTCATGTATTCTTACTGGACATTTTGCATTTGTATTTTTGCTTAACTTCACATTTTTTGGTTTTTTTGTTTTTTGTTTTGTTTTTTTTAAATAAAGATGTGAACTGCACCCTTCATGAGTTCAATGTAGAAATGATCATAGGGAACATGAACTCTAAAGGGATGATCCGGTTTCTCTGTGAATCACTTAACACTAATAAAACAGAGAAGGAGAATTAAAAAAAATGGATGTCTAGATAAGCAGCATTGACCCTTACTACAGTTTTGTTCTGTAAGTTGACAGTGACACTAAAAAAAAAAAAGCAAGCTTATATTGTGGAATCACACAAATATAGGAGGTAAGAAAGATCTATTTGGATTAGTTTATCTCCTGGTCAATGCTGGATTGTTCCCCATTTTCAAAATTGGAGCTGTAAGCCTGTTTCTGAATAAAGCTTTATTCAGGCAAAACTTCCAATTTTCCTATTATGCTATGGCAAATATTAACAATTATTTCTTTACAGCTACAACTTGTGATGGAAAATTTATGTTGACTGACTCCTCTGGTTCTTTCCACTCTATTAATTACCCAAAGCCTTATAACTCAAACATAGTTTGCCAATGGATTATACGGTAAGCAGTTTAACAACATGTTGTTACCTCACATCTATTAGACTGTAAGATGTGCACCTTTCTTGTATTTCATAATTTATTCCTTCCATTCTGTAATCACTGTTAAGATGTCCATGTAAAAGGTGCAATAGAAGTTTCCTCTTTGTGTGCACAACTAGATAGTGTATGTATCTAATAGAAGTTTCCTCGATATGTACACAACTCCAAATTGCCTGCATTTATGTGCACAACAAGGTTAAACTTGTGCCTGATATAAGGCACAAATTTCAACAGGCAAGTTTAACATTAATTTTGTTTCTTAAGATGGTTGATGCATAAGGTGGTGGTAATGGTGTGAGAAACCTCAGGCACTGAATTTCTGTACATGGAGGTCTTTGTCTGCTCATGGATAGCATTGGTGCATTGTCACTCATGTGACCTTGTATACTGTAGAATGTTATCTCTTTCATAAAAAATATTTCTGGCAATATCATCTTCAAACTAATTGTTTTGAAAGAGATAACACAGTGGTTGATAATAAAAGGAATTTTCAGTGATGCCTAAATGACTTAGAGGCATAAGTCTCTATTTGAAATTAAAAGGACTCATGTTCTGCATCCAGGTCTTCAAAGGTTTTTACGCACATAACTCCTACTGAAATCAAGGGGAGTCATGTATGTAAATATCTTAAACAGTCTGGGCCTTTGTTGCTTCCTAAAAATCCCATCCCATGGCAAGTGACACATTTAAAAGTACTGATTTGGGAATTAGACACCTATGTCTCACTGAAATTCAGTGACAATTATTACTCTAAATCACACAGACTTCTTTGAAAGTTGCAGTCTTTGAGGTTATTCTGGCAGGTCAGGTCGTTAACTTGCCCGTTCCTCTCAACCAGTCATCAGTGCATTTAAGTCTTGTGTTTTTCTTTTATCACACAAATTCATTCCTCTTAAATGTTGGATATCCACAGTGCCATTCACTGGTAATTGCTGGCAAATGCTAATCTTCAGATAAAGTGGGTATTATGTATTAAGGGTCAAATTTTACCATTTGATGCATGACATGTTATGATCCTTCACTTGATCTTTCCCAAACTTCGAAGCCTGGTGAATAATCATCTGCATTATGCTATTTAAGATAGTCCAATGTGGGGCCATATACTACATTCTTTCAGATGTTCTTGGAGATACTATGAGTACACCAAGGAGAGCTGCACTTGTGCATGTGTGTCCAGATATGAAGCACGACTATCTGGACCTTAGGGATTTTAGACCAAGATTTTCAAAATTGGTTGGCTAAAAGAAGTCATCCAAAGAAGTAATCTGAGCCTCCAACAACTCTCAGTGAAAAAAGGTAGATGATCAGCACTTGAAAATCAAATGTCTCCAGAAGGGTTTAGGATCCAAACAGTAGCCACTAAATTATAAAAAAGTTAGGTCTTGATGTTCAATTTACCCTGTTTAAATACATGTACTAAATTATGATGCACATACCTACAAAAGATGAACCAAGGCATAAGGCCTTTATCAGAGTCAATGGGGCTATGTATGGATAAAAATACCCATCTGTGATTGGGTATCCTCAGCAAACAAATCTTGAAGGGGTTTAAGTGTCTATCAGATCCAATGTACTGCTTTGACAGCACCTGGAGAAGGAGCAAGGGAACAGGGATTAATTAAACAATGCTCATCTGGACAGGAACAGGCAAGGCGTCTATAAAATGCAGGAGCTGAGGGTAGAAAGCTGCTGCAAGGAAGTAGTCTAAAGTCATTCCCTGGGAAAAAGAAGGTGGGTTTGGGGCTATAGAGGTAAGTGGGCTACAGCTGTGAGTGAGGTTATGGCCAGCAAACCCAGAGAAGAAGGGGGAGTCATAAAGTATGGAATGGCTCAGAGAAAAGTCAGTAAAGTGTGGGCTAGAACAGAGCATGGCTGCAGTCACTGGGGAAGTGGCACAGAGCTGACAACGGGAAGCAGATTGCTAGGGGCAGTTAGCCCTGTACCTCTTTGATGCCCTTGAAGGGGAGTGCCAAGTCACAAAGGTTATGTCTACACTAGGGGGCTCAGTTAAGTCAACTTAACAAAGTTGACTTAAAATCAACTTTATTAAGTCTGTTTAGAGAGTTCACATTTTTAAGTGAACTTTATTAAGTTGTCTTAAGCCAGGGTAGCCACTTAAGTTGACTTAGTAAAGTCGACTTTAAGCAGGACCCCTGGCTTGAGTTGACTTTATTAAATTGACTTAAGTGGCTACCCTGGCTTAAGTCGACTTAATAAAATTGACTTAACGATTAAGTCAACTTTAAAAACAAGAATTATTAAGTCAGCTTAAGCAAGCACTTAAGTAAACTTAATAAATGCCAAATGCATCCATGGAGTTGCTTAAGTTGACTTAAGGGAGTTTAAGTCAATTTAAGCCCCTAGAGTAGACATACCCAAAGAGGAAGCTGCTTCTCCTGGAGTGACAGAGATCACGGAGTGAGAGAAGAGAATGGATGGAGAAGCCATCAGAGGTGGGCACAGCATCTGGGTAGAGCTAATCCTCAGAGCAGACAAGTTTAATGTTGAATTTTTGTAACAGCTTGTACTAAGGAAAAGACAAGCAGAAAAGACAGAGCAGGCTCAAATCCATGTTTAAATCTCCTTTATTAAGAAAACACACACACACACACACACACACACACACACACACCTCAGCCAGGACTGGATGAGCTAACCTCTAATAGCTTAGCTCTATTACTATGGCAATGCAAGCAATTAAGTGAGACACAGATAAGTAACACCAAACTGAGGAGTCCTTAGTGGAGAGTAGACCCCGTGATATCCTTCCACAAAGCTCAATATAAGATCTGAATGAAAATGCTTGTGTATTAAGATTCTTGTCAATAGTTTGATCAAAATCATCTTCAAATCAATTACTGATAATGCTAATTGTTAGTTCTTATGTAGCAGATCTAAAAGCACTTTTGTGTCATGACATGTTTGGCTTGTGCAGCGTACAGAATGAATAGGTAAAGGAGCACCACAAATAACATGCAAATGTAAGAGATATTGTCCTGTATCTTGAGGTTAACCTTTGGATGCCACACCCCCAGGTATAGTCAAAGCAAAGGCCTTTTTAAAGGTTCATGTGTTATTTCCAAGAGTACAGTAATGATTCAGCAAATGTGATTAACTAGTTGTTTCCTAATGGGAAAAATAATCCTTTAGTTTTATTCCTCTGTTCTCTTCCTTAAACAAGTCTTAATGCTTATAGTGCAAGCCTGAAAAGATCAGCTTGCTATCTACAAACTCAGACACTTTCTTCCTTCATGGCACAGTTGTTTCTCTGAGGAGTCTTTTGAATTTAGTAATCACCAATGTAATTATTTTTATTTTTGATAGAGAAGGTCTTATAAATATTAATCTGCCATACAACCATGTTTGAGCTTTCTTCATTCTTTCCTTCCATACCAAGTAACCAGAAAGCTCATCAGTGACCCTCAATAAAAGACATTTTCCACATTCCCTTTTCTACTTTTTTTCTGAATAACGACATTAATTCATCTTTCTTTCTTTTCTTTTAGGAAAAAGAAAAAGTAAAAAAATAATGTGATGGCAACAGTCGTCATTTTCCCTCTATGGCTGTGTTCATACAGCCTCCTTATTTCGAAACAACAGAGGTTGTTTTGAAATAAGGTTTCAGCTGTTCACACGACGTACAGTTGTTTCGAAACAAGGCATGTGAACGTGTTGTTTCGGAACAAAGTGTTCCAAAACAACACTGGATCCTCAGCACCTTGGCCAGGGAACCCTCAGGACCTTGGCCAGGGTGCTGAGGGCTGTCCCTCAGCCCCAGAAAGGGGGCTGCAGCCCCCGGCGGGTGGGGGGGGTGAGCGGCTGCGGGGCGCTGGAGCCAGCCGCCCGAGCTGCCTCCAAACCCCGCCAGCGGGTCAGGGGCGCCA
>ML682176.1:1871462-1890093 GCA_007922195.1 Podocnemis expansa | reverse complement strand
TCACAGTGTGAACCTGCTATTTCGATTCCTGCTTTTTCCCCTTATTTTGAATTAACATTTTGTTAATTCAAAATAAATTGTTCCAAAATAAGGGTTATCTTGATATATGGTTGTTTCGAAACAACCGTATCAAAATAACCCGCTGTGTGAGAACACAGCCTATGATATTTCATTATTCTAGCTGTCCTCACCCTCTCCATTTGCTCTTCACAGTCTTTTTCATTTTTTCATTGGCTGTGTTCACACACAGGGGGTTATTTCGATATGGTTGTTTCGAAACAACTTGTATCGAAATAACACCTTATTTCGAAATAACTTAATTCGAATTAACAGTTTGTTAATTCGAATTAAGGAAAGAAGCTCAAAGCAAAATAGCAGGGTCAGGCAACAGTTATTTCAAAACAAGTCACTGTTGTTTCGAAACAACATGTTCGCACGGCGTTGTTTCAAAACAATCATTTCAAAACAACATTGTTTCGTCCCCGCATGGGGTTTAACTTGTTTCGAAACAAAGCCGTTGTTTCAAAACAATGGGACCTGTTGTTTTGAAACAACCGTGCGTCGTGTGAACAGCCTAAATCTTATTTCGAAACAACCTCTGTTGTTTTGAAATAAGAGGGCTGTGTGAAAACAGCCATTTTCTCGTATATACATATTTTTCTATGCTTCTATCTGTGTACAGTCACAAAAAAAAGCAAAAGAATTACAGGCTGCAGAAAGCCTTGTTCCTTATGTGTTTTCTAACTGGTTCTGACAGGAATAGTGAGATTTTTGCTATCAACTCAGTATTTGGGCTTCCACTTGGAATCACAGCCACAGAGAACAACAAAAAAGTGGAGCTATTGGAAATATTCATTGATTTTGGCAGGGAGCTTATGTATCTTGTACCACCATGTATCTCTAATAGGGAGCGCATGGAAAGAATCATTTATCAAAAAAATATGAAGAATGTGATGAGTAGAAGAGGAGTCAGTACTTTTCTTATTGAACAGATGCTACAAATTTCTGGGCAATGGTTAGAAGTGCAGGCATATAACCAACTGATAGATTGGACAGCCCCAGTTCTTCTGAACTTAAATTGTGGTTTTGAAACAAGAAGGAAAGCAATAGGGCCTTACTAAGTGACAGCTTCTGAAATCCTTTCTCTTGCTGATTATCACAATACTCCATAAAAGTTCTGTTGACTTAAATGGAGCTATTTGGGATGTCAGTTTACAGTTATCATGAGCCTTGGCTCATAAATGTCATACATCATCCACAGATTAACAGCCAGTTTCAAAAAGAGTTACACAGTTAGACTTCAGATTCCAAACTACTAAGGTTCAGGAAGTACACATTTTAAATATCTATGGGAATCTATGGAGTCTGGTAGTAAATAAGTTACCAAAGTTATGAGTTTTTAGTATAAAACAAATTGCCAAGATATCAAGACATTTTAGAAATGGTAGAACAAAAAGTTAAGAGAATAAAAATTCAAGGTCTAACAGCTAGTTTTCTTCAGAAGTTTGTAAATACTCAGAGTTGTTGCAGACATTTGCAAGAGTATACCTGTGATACAGCTAAAGAGATTCTCCCTTTTCCCTGCCTGTGAGTAAATTAACTAGTTAAATTATAAATTTAACTAATATCAAATAATAATATTATATGATGTGCCAGAAACAGAGGTGATACAGCTTTGGGCAAAATACTACAGATCTAGTAACAAGATGTATGTCATGGGCAGTGTGGTTAGGAAAGAAAAGGGGTTTGTTTGGTCCTGATTTATTTTATTTAACTGATAAAGTAAACCAAATGTTTCCAATTAAGCATGCTTATGCCGCCAAGTTAGAGAAATACAACAGTTCTGAAAGAGACAGCAAACAACAGAAATTGAAATCAAATAGTGAGGTTATTAGGACACTTGACCATAAAAGGGAATAAATCCAAAATGTAATTATCTGGGTATACATAATGCATGGACTCAATTTAGTCCTACATACCAAGGTCTCACCATTGTTCTTAAAACAGGGAGACCAAAAAGGGAACACTTATACAGCAGTTCTGGCCTGTTGGAAAATGTCAGTTCTTGAACTGATTTTGTATTGTATAAGAGACTGCTGAAACAAATTTAAAGAGTATCAAAGCATAGAGAGCAACTTTGTATAAATTTAATGAACTTTTAATTGGAGATTTCATCAGCTAGCAGAGAGTTGATGGAGAAGTTGCAATTTGAGTGAACATAACTGAACAGGTGGCTAAAGGATATGTCACAAAAGGGGTCATAGAAAGAAACTTGCAGTGGTTGGTTGCTGATGAGAGCAAAGTAGCTCTATTCAAACTAGCTAGATACAAAGTAGCTCTGTTCAAACTAGCTAGATATATCACAAGATAGTTATACCAATAGCTAGGACCTAACTTGTTTTATACAAACAAAGCATGTTTAGCAAAGAGATTGAAAAATTCTAATCCCAATTGCAACAACACACAAGTTGATATCTTGTTCCTTGAAAAGATGATAAGAAAAGATATTTTGGCTAAACATTTCAAATCTTCAGAACTAGTACTAGTCTATGCTAGCACCTCCAAGAAGAAAAAGAAAATTAAACCACCCAACAAATATGGGATCTAAGGGCTTGTCTCCTTCAGTGCATCAGTGCCTGAAAGCCAACACACCTGGAATGGAGAAGTTTATGATTCTGTACCAGTCACTGGCAGGTCCTCCTGGTGTCATTAAGTATCTACCTTGAATAAGAACCTTTAACTGTTTCTTTCTATTTTCCAGTAATTCTGATTGCCCACTTGTACACTGAGGAGAAACTATAGTTGTGTCTGTCTTTTGCTTCCACTTGTGTTTTCAATGTAAATGGCTATAGTGAAAGATTGCAGTGCTCAAAGGGGACACCTAAGCAAAGATCACGTGATATAGACTTCCTCTTAGGTGATAACCCAACTAAGTCAACTGACTACTTCTCAAAACTAGCTATCGTCTTAATAAGGAGTTGTACCTGCTTGTGTATGTGCTTTAAAGACTGCCAAAGTTATAGTGTGTGTCCTTGTTTTGCAATGGATACCAATCAAGATTATGGTGAAGTAAATTTGGAAATGAAAACCTTTCTATTATTAACTAAGATTGTAAAACATTGTGCATTGGACTACCATAGTTAATGGTTTCATACTGCTTTTTGAATTCTAGGTGCGTTCAGACATAAAGTGAGACCTTGTACACAAGCTTGTTATATTGAGTTCAATCTGTACAGTTTGTCACAAAGATAGCAATTTGTTAGATGTTTAGGAGTGTTAAATTCTGGGGCTGATGGGATTCATTGGGAAATAGGCAATAAACGGTAACTATTATAGATCCATTGGAAAGCAGACCTTGATGAATTGATATGAACATAACTGACTGAATTATGTTATGATCTAGCTTTGTATTGTTCTTTCTTTTGTGTTAGTAACATCAGAGTTGATAATCAAATAACACAAATGTGATCCTATTCTGAGGGACCCCTGGTCACTTATCTAAGTTTAGTCATCTTCCCAAGACAGTAATTGAGGTTAATTATTATTTTCTATTGTAGTTGTTTAATTTGATTCTGAAACTCTAAATAATTATATCAGTTTGTGTTATCAAAATCAGAGTTCAACACTATTCTTATCTTCTTATATCCTGAACTATTAGTTGCTGCTGATAAGGGTATCTAACAAATCTCCATAGAATTAAAATTCATCCCATAAGTCCTTATCTTTAGTTGAACAATCAAAATTAAAAGACCCCAAAGAAAGGTTGCACAGGTAATCAATTAAACATCCTCAAGTTTATTGCATACATTATCTTTCTTATAGTTTCCACTTTTGCAGAGGTTTCATGTCTTTTCTTGTTTCTATGCTACAACTTCTAATACTTCATCTAAAATTTTATCATGATTGGCAGAGATTAGAAAGGCTAGTAATGCAATTCTCATGTAATTTCTGAGCTGTCCATTAGCCTTCAAACAGTTCATTTACTACAGACAAGGAAAATTACTGAAGATATAATCTTCCTTTTTTTAAAAAAAATGTTTTTGTTATTTTAGAACAGATCCAGGATTATCCATTAAACTAAACTTCACTTCCTTTGAAACCCAACAATATGCAGACACTTTAAATATTTATGAAGGTACAGGACCAAACAAAGTTTTAAGAGGTAAGGCAGGGTTAGTTTTCAGAGATTATTATAATTTAAAGGGAAATAAATGCATGCATATAAATTGTCTGAATTACTTTCTTCTCTCACTTCTGATCTAAATATATTTGCTCAATTATTTCTGGCAACTTGCTAGATGTCGTTCTAAGATATAAAAGGTATAGTCACTTTTTAATACTTTATTTGTCTTATGGTCTAGACCAGGGGTCTCAAACACACGGCCTGTGGGCTGCATGAAGCCCCTAAAGCTGTTTCCTGTGGCCCGCAGTGACACTGTTACCAATATTTGCAATATCATTGTATGAAAAGGTTTCAGTCATGTGGCCCTCAGGCCAACATACTAGTCCTCATCCAGCCCTCATGTGGCCCTGTATTAGTCCTCATCCAGCCCACATGGTGATTTGAGTTTGAGACCCCTAGTCTAGACTCTAAGTAAATCAGAATATCACCAATGGATGCTATATACCTTTGCATCCCATTTCAAAGAACTAGGTTTCCACTCTTATTTTACTTCAGTAAATCTATGTAAGCAACTTCCCTGTTTTCATAAGGGATTTAGATAAATAGAGTTCATGAAGGATTTAAATAAATATTTAGAAAAAAAAAGTTGGGAGGTTCTTTATCATGTCAGTCTCCTTTGTGAATATCTACACTGAAATAGTCCCTCTATGCAGAAAGGAGTACAGAGGAAAGAAAGGGGAAATTCTCCCTCTACAACCTCTCACACTCCTATACACACATAGCTACTTCCTGGGGGATCAAGAAGCTGCAGTTAGGAGATGTCTTGGTAGTACTGCTTCTGCAGCAGCCATACTTACCAGGAGCTAAAGGTACTGTTGGGGAAAGGAGATGGACAAAGGAACAGGACACCCCCATGAATGCACTTTACTACTATTTGATCTTCACAAGAGCTGTAGATCCTGGAGGTAAACCCTTGACATCTTCCATGGGGAATTGACTATCCTGTGAAGGAAAAATTATAGAGTTTCCATTTTGGTGAGCAGGAATAACCTATGGTAAGAAGGGAGAATGTGGTACATATATCTATATGACCCTATATTTTGTATGTGTTTTAAAAGATTTATAGAATTAAAAGTGGGCAAAAAGTCCCTCTCCAGAAGAGCACACATTTGCTAACTGTATGAAATTGGATAAAGATTGAAGAAGGAAGAGAGTCGAGCCTAAACTCAGCTTTGTAATGGAAATTGGGAGTCTAGGATTTGCATCCTCCTGGATATATTATAATGAAGTACTATTAATATAAGACTGGTCTAATGCCAGTTGAATTTAGTTTGACCTCAGTTGGGTATTGGTTCATGCTCATAACCAGGAGTCTAACTACATGAGTTACTTACTGAATTATCCCTTTATGATGCCAAGTTCCAAAAGTGTAGCCGTGTCAGTCTAGTTTGGCAAAACAAACAAGGAGTCTGGTAGCACTTCTAAAGTCTAACAAATTTATTTAGTGCACGGGACCATGTGGGAGAAAATCCAACTTCTTCAAAGCACCTGACGAAGGAGGATTTTCTCCAATGTAAGTTCATGTGATTAATAAGTTTATTAGTCCTAAAAGTGCCACCAGACTCCTTGTTTATTATCCCTTTAGTTTCATACATAATTCATGCAACATTCACTACCATATGTGATTTCAGTTAAATTGTAATTGCTTTTATTTGTGGTTTTTCATACTTTTATGATATATACATTATTAAGAAAATAAAATAACAACGTATTCACAGTATACATACTGTTCTTTCATTCTAAAAATAAAAGTATGAATTACCAAGCCATGAGAGTAAATTCAGATAATGAAATCATGTAGTCAGCCTTCTGGTCTTAGAGTTGTTGAATACGTACATGTATCAAAAGCTCCAGAATGTTTTCAGGGAGCTAAGTATGAAGTTGAAGAGCTAACATGTCAATAATTGTCTATTACAAAATATAATTAAAGCACAACCACAGTTTAGTTGCAGTCATATTAGAAAATATACTTTTTTTTCATTTACTGACATCTATGTGAAGTGAAAGTGAACTGGATATGCAGATCTAAGAACAGAATTTAACCTCAAAAAAGTAATTATATTTTAGATAATTTAGAATAATACTGTTTTATTTTCTTTTTGTCAAAGTCACTACTTCTGTAGGGAGGGATAACTTCAAAACTGAAAAAAAACCCTCTCTCTTTATAAATTAGCACCACTCATTTTAATTGACATTGAATTTTTTTCTGTAGCTGAAAGTTGCTTTTTTATTTATTTATTCTTAGCTTCACTCTGGGGAACAAATCCAGGAACAGTTTACATTTTTTCTGATGAGGCTACAGCAGAGTTTATTACCGATTATTCTGAAAATTATAATGGATTTAATGCAACATATACCACATTTCGTACCAGTGAGCTAAGCAGTAAGTGTCTTTTATCTTTTATTTCTCATCAACAAAGCTGATGAGTACTTTTTTTTGTTTTTGTTTCATAAAGGTAAAAATTAGAGATGTAAAGAGAAATTAATTGATATATTTTATGTCCCACTTCTGCAACTGGATCCATTTTTGGTGGACTCTTGTACATCTTTGAAGCTCCATTGACTTCTACATGAGTTTATGTCACTTTAAGATCCTCCTAAGTGGATCTGGTTATAGTATCAATGTCTTACAATATTTTTTAAATTATAGGTTTAATAAAAACTAAATCTTGGATTACATTTGCTGAGAATACATTCTAAGATATATTTAAGATAGAGCAATGAAAAATCATTGACATCATTTAACATCATTTCTTCAATGTCTGCTCACTGGAAGGCACAGTTGTGGGGGTACAGCAGCTTTAACTCATTACAATGAATGGTGGTCCCTTTAGCAAATGAAGGTGCATATCTGCTTTATTCAACATACATAGAGAAAAAGAAAATTGGAATGTAGTCAATCTGTCTGAGACAAGTGAAGGACAACAAAGAGAGTTTAAAGTTAGATGCTTCCAGATATGCAGGGAAAGATTTAGGCATAAGTTGGACAGGTGATTGCTACCTAGGATGCTACATTTTTAGTGATGGAGGTGAGGAGTGTATGACCGTAGAACAGTACTGCTACATGAGCAGCTTGCTGGCCAAGATTCCTGTCCTCTGGGAACCCTTGTGTAAACCTCAATAGAAAGTATGGTGGCAAAAGACAAGATCCCCTCTCTAGTGAGGAGGAAGACTGAGCAAGATATTGTGGGAAAGAAGGAGTTGAGGGAAACAGATAAAAAGCAGTCTGCAAAAGGAGAGAGTGCTGGAGTAAATACAAAGAAAATGGAAAAAAGGAGCAAGGGACTTTGTTGCACCATAGAGCATCAAAGGAATACTTAACCAAGGGTGCTAGAGAACTTAGGGTCAACTCCATGGGTACTGTAGCACATACAGTAACTTGGAGTTGTTAGGATAACATACACACTGTTTCAACTTTATAATGTTTCTCCTGAGTGGAATGAATTGAAAGTGGCCATATGTTCCATTCCTCACAGGCAATCTTAAAATATTCAAATTCTGTTTTTTCATAGAAATGAACAGTTGGACATGCTGATGAAAATCATATATCTTACCTTCTTATGTGATATTATTCACAGATAACGAGAAAATTAGCTGTGATTTTGAAGATGGCTTTTGCTACTGGAGTCAAGATTTAGAAGATGATAATGAATGGGAGAGAATTAAGGGACCTACCTTTCCCATTATGTCTGGCCCTGATTATGATCATACATATGGCAACATGTCAGGTAAGAACAACTATAAATCATCCTATGTGACTATTTTAACAAAAGAGTTTAATGGCAGAAACATTCACAGAACATGTGAATTTTAAACAATTAGAGAATATTCCTGGGCTGGAAAATTTGAATTAATAATTGTGCATACTTATCACAGAAAACTGATTCTAAAGTTTATGCAAATTCAATGAGAGAACAAAAATATCCCCATGTGGTCTGTCAACCCAACCATAGTTTCAATTTCACTTTGAATAATCACTGCAAATTGTTCATGAGACCAAGAATTATTCATAATTTATTCTGAATAATTAAATACAAAAAATCATAATCTGATAAAATGCAAATTATTTAGATAAAAAGAACCAAAAATTGCATAATAAATGATTTAGTATGAAGTATTCATTTGAGTATAATAATGTAAATGTTCTCTAAACTCTCTTGAGAACATTACCTTGTTTGCACTCTCAAATTCTACAAGCCAAATCTGTAGAAAGAACATGAAATTCATTTAGTAAAACATCTGGCCATGGTTTCAACTCTATTTTTTTTTAAATTTATTCTGGATGTTCTCTCTTTCACCTTGTGAGATCAAAGTTGACAGCTCTTATCTGCTGTACTGACGTTATTTCAACAGTCAGATTTTCACTCAGTTTGATGTAAAACATATGAACTGACATCATTATATGCAGATATTAAACATATTCAATCTTGTTTGTTTCTCTCCAAAAGAGCGAGAGATAATAAACATTCAATAAGCCTAAGAACCAAATCAGAGGAACACTTCAGACCTGCACTAAAATATTTTACGTTCAACATACGTTAGACTTAACCTTTACTTCACTTTCTTTATATTATATTGCATTATGCAGTGTTATTCCTCATGCCAAAATGATACACACACATAATAATACAAACAGCACACTTCCCAAAGAAAAGCTATATGTATTATTAGACAAATTTCGCCAAACTGATTCAGACTACTCAGAGAATTAATGAACCAAGGATCAGAAAGAAATTCATTGCGTGAAATATTTGCACACATTTTCAAAACAGAGATGACTTTTCATCTCTCATTCACTTACTTCTGAAAAAAAAATCTTTTCAATATAGTTCAGGTCATAGAACAACTCATATATCTGATTTAATTAATAAATAATTTAAGGAGGGCACTGTAATTACAAATTGTTCTCTCACTCTTTCTTTTTTTCTACAAGTCCCATTATGTGGCATGGAGAGTACAGATTGGGAAATGTTTTGTCTCAAACAACTTGTACAACTGTCATAAGGGCAGACTTTGATTCATTCACTCTAAAATTCTTGAGTGAAATCCTGCTCCCTTACTGAAATTCCCACCAACTTCAGTGAGACTAGGCTTTCACCCTTTGAATAGTTGCTCAGTCATCCTATAAATACTCGTTAAAATACTTAAGCATTTTAAAACTACTGTTTAAGAGTGTGCATAACTTTACAGTTGCATTTTCACCTACTATTGTGCCACTTCCTATCTTCCCATATGTTAGCTCTCTCTGCACTTAACCCTATTCATTTTTTTCATATTTTCATAGTTTTACTAGCCAGATTCTTTTTATTCACCATAATAATTTAATGTCATCATCAAACTTCATCAAATGGATATTGACTATAACATGTTTATTATTTTACAGGATTTTATATTTCAACACCCATAGGATATACAGTAAGACAAGAAAGAGTTCGACTTTTTAGCTTGCCTTTAGTTCCAGCTGCAGATCCATTTTGTCTAAGTTTTTGGTATGTTAGAATAACATAATTTCTAAATATACTCTTTAAGTAAGAATGAAATCTTATGTAAATATATTTTTTTAATAAATCATTTGCGTAACTGATTTGAAGTTTAAACCTGGATCAACCATGCAGCAGGAGTGCAGCACACTTCTGCAAAGAGCTTGGATTTCCGTGACAGACTAGAAATTCCTGTGCCAAAATACTGGCCCTATTGCAGCCAAAGGGACTTCGCAACTAGGATTTAACACCAGGTTTCTAACTGTCCAGTTCCATAAGAATTAACAGTAAAGATGTGATCCAAAGCTGACATAAGTCAATGAAAGTCTCTCATTGACTCCATGGTGCTTTGGACCAAGATCTATAGTTAAGCTACAAAGCCAGTGTACAAGAAAGAGAATAGCCATGTAGTTAAGATAAGTAATGATATTCTTTTACAATTGCTTCTCTAGTTTGGTTTTCTGCCCTGTTTAAAATAAAAACCAGAGTCCACTAAGGATTATTAAGAGTGATATGTGTTATATTAAAATTCTCTAGCAAATATTAAGTATTTAAGGCTATGTCTACATTAAGAAGCTTAGTTTGGACTTGCTTAGTCCGAACTAAGCAGTGTCTATTTAGTTTGAACTAACCATGGCTTTTTAGTTCTAACTAACTTTTTAGTTTGAACTAGCTGCATTTTTTTTCAGTTTGAACTAACTTTTTAATTCAAATTTAAAAAGCGCTTCTAGCAAAATGCAGTTAGTTCAAACTAAGTGTTTAGTTTGAACTTATTTCGTTTGAACTAGCACAATTACATTGTTTAGTTTGAATTAAAAATTTCTTTTAGTTAGAACTAGGCAAAACTTAGTGTCGACAGGGAGCAAATTAGTTCAAATTAAGGCTCCTTAATTGGAACCTATTGCTAGTGTAGGGATAGCCTAAGTGCCTTCAAAAGAACAATGTCTTTCACCCTGTTCTTTGGGGCCATTGTTGATTTTAATGGAAAATTCAGATGAAATCAATTGTAGATACTGGTCACCAATCTTTACTCAAGTGCAAAGCTTCCACTGAAAATGACAACAAAATAACTGAATTAGAACTTATGCATTAGACATGGAAATAAAATGCATGTTTTTAATAGTGAGTATAAATTAAACATTGGAACAGATTACTAGAGGAATGAAACAGTATCTTTAACTGAAGCCTCGGTATTCATCTAAAAAATATGGGGTGAAATCCTGGACTAACTGAAAGCAAGAGTTTTGCCACTAACTTATATCAGGCCAAGATTCTAAGCATACTGAAGTTCAGCCAAAAATTGCTGGTTGGTGGAGCAACGGCTGGGTGAAATTCTATGTCCCGTGTTATACTGGAACTGAAACTAGATTAGCAGAGTGGTTCTTTTTAGTCCTGAAATCTATAACCTGTAGAAATTTTAAAAATAATCATTCTTCCCACTTAGATAGAAAATCAAACTTTAGGTAAACTTTTACACTCTTTTGTTTTGATTTTACTACAGAATTTCTCTCCATCAAAATATGAAGAAAAATAATAAATCTCTTGTTCATATTTTTCTGGAAGAAGCACATATAAAATGTTCTATAAACTATATGTGTGGCTTGACTTGCTTAACACTTTTAAATATATTAATTCTGACAATGAATCTCAGTTCTGTTTTGATGCTAGTACAGACATAGCCAAAGAAATTCAGGGGAAGAGAAGGAAAGATCTGTATGAAGTCATGAGGTTTAAAAGCTCATATTATAAACTATTATCACTTTTGGAACTTTCAGATGCTAATATTTCAAAATAACATCTTGGAATCCAGTGACACATATCAGAAGAAATCTGTCCTAATCAAAATGTGTTCAAAATACCAGTTTTCAGAATCTCAATATGATATTCTTTTGGCACTTACATTGGAAAAACTTACAAACATCTGTGACAGATTAGAAACAAATCCCAGAATTTATTGGGTTAAAATGTATTAAAACTTTTTAGCTTTATGACCAACCTTGACTTCATAAAGCTATTTATGCAATGATGAACTTGAATACGTATCTTCAGTTTTTAGTCTCTCAACTAGATGAATTTCAGTCAGATACGATAATACAAAATCTTGATATAACCCTTCCAGGTATCATATGTATGGTAGTAATGTTTATCGTTTAAATATTAACATCACGGTTGGTGATAATACAGAAAAGACGGTTTTCCAGAAAGAAGGAAATTATGGAAACAACTGGAATTATGGACAAGTAACATTAAATGAGACATCTGCTTTTAAGGTTTGTTAAGAAATTAATCTTTTTTATTACTTTTAGCTAAATTTGTTTCATTTTGTTTTCTAACAGTCTTTGGAACCTGTATTCTGTATTCCACATTTGCAAAAGTAAAATTCTTTGTTCTTTACTAACACTTACTAATACAAATAATTACTATTACCTAGAAGACCGTGGTTTCTGAACTGAACTGTGTATTTTCTAGGGTTTAAATTGGTGTTGGTGGTGCTGGTAGTATGATAGGACAGAGAGACTTATTGTCTAAAGCCGAGCAGCTTTATCTCCATAGAGAGCTCTTTGTCACTGTAAGAAGGAACTGAGAACATATCTAAATCTGATAGCAAACTGAAATACTTTTTCAATAAATAAAGTATTTGCCCCAGAAGATTTAAACTAAAGATTTAGATTCCTAAATAGTATATCCAATTAATTACACTTTTTGAAGCCAAACAACTGTGATGGTTTGCTGTAACAGTCTGACCCGATCCTATGACTTACTCTCTCCTACTTTTTGCTTCCATTCTGTAAGTTCCCGATCTTCAAGCATCTGACAAAGTGGGATTTTCTCCTATGAAAGCTCATGTGATAAATAAATTTGTTAGTCTTTAAAAGTCCCACTTCATCAAATGCATCTGACAAAGTGGGATTTTCTCCGACGAAAGCTCATGTGAAAAATAAATCTGTTAGTCTTTAAGTACCACACAACTCCTTGGTTTTTTTTTTTTTTGTTGGACTAGACTAGAAATTTAAAAGTCCCACCAGACTCCTTGTTTGTTTCACAATAATATGGTGTAATTTCTCTTCAGAAGGAAATGCTTTTATATCATGCTCAGTGAAAAATAAAATAAAATAAAATAAAATAAAATAAAATAAAATAAATCTCTATTTGTATTATAAATAAAAATAATTTATTCTACAGGAAAATTACAGTTGGCAGTTCCTTCAGCTATTCTAGATTGGACAACACATACCAGTGTTTGTCAAACTTGTTATGATGGTAAATATGAGCAACCATTTCAGCAAAAGCCCTGCTGGAAAGAAATATTAAAAATTGCAGTTGTCATCTGAGCTAACAAATGCTTCTGTATTATGGGTATAGTCAGTTTTTCAGGAAATCTGGCTTCTGTTCTAATTCCATGAAAAATATTGCATTTTGATGTTCACATCACCGGCACTTAATATTTGGTAATAGGCCTGCTATAGATAATAGTAGGTTTTGGGCACAATAATAACAGTAAATCTGTTCTAGTTAAATTAATGCAGCTTCTTAGAAATCAAAGGAACTAAGCCAAGTATAGTTTGCAGAGAATTTGAACCATAATGATTTCAGATTACGGGTACAGAAAATTCATTATAATAGATAATGTTATTGAGTTGTGTATTCAGTGTCCTGACTCATTTTGGTATATTGGGAGTAGACGAGTGGATCTCTCAGTTTCTAAGCATGAGCCACAATTAGTCTTGTGTAGGTACTGTTTCACATAATTTTCTAGCAGGGAATTATTTCTTGCCATTAGTCAGGCCCTCCACATGGAGGTGTGGGGAAGGGTGTACTTTACCAGAGCCCAGCACAAGCTGAGATATGAATATGTGTGTGGGAGGGCACCTGTATTACAAGTTTGTACTAGGCTCAAAAAAATTATGCTTGGGCCCTTCCATTAGTGACCCACTTTGAATGGGATGGCAGATCAGAGATTATGGTAAAAATTTAAAAATGTATGAAAAAGAAGGAATCTGTTCACAAGACACAGGTGGCTACACAATTCATTACTACATTCTAAATTTGTATTTCCCATGAATTTCAGGTCATTTTGGATGCCTTTAAAAACCCAGGTCTAAGTGATATTGCCTTGGATGATATTGGCCTGATAAGTGGAGAGTGTAAGGAAAGTGATTATCCAGAACCAACTGTGGTTCCTACAAGCACTACTCCACCTTTGCTTCCTAGTAAGTCAATTTTATAATAAAGTGTATTTTTAATTTCTATGAGTACATTTTAAACATTTGCAACTCTTTGATTAATTTAGACATCTGTCCATAGTTACAAATTATGGGTCAAAATCTTAACTGGTATGTATCATCAAAACTCTATTGATATGCAAGTGGGTTTCACTGATTTAAACCAGTTTAGGATCTGGGCCCCAATTTTGAAAGTATCATAGAATAAATAATCTAAATTTTTCAGGTTTATTAAAGAACTCAGATTCTATCCCTAAAATCAGGGGCATCACTGGCACCTACTACATGCGGCATGTGCACCAAATCGTGGTACCAGTGCCCCAAGTGTCTGGGGCACGCCCTGCCTTTCCCTGCTCCATTCCCAACCAGGGATCTGGGACCAGGCTGTCCACAGTGGCAGGAGTTTGATGCCAGATTGGGCCCGGAAATGAGGCCTGTCCCCTGCGTGTTTCCCTGGGGCAGTGACATTCCTGTCTAAAATATTTAGAAATGAAGGTTTCCTGGAATGTTATTTTAAAGGGTATATTAGAATTTACATATTGAAAGCAAAACAAAGACACTAGGTAAATTGGCCATGCTATTTGCTGACATCAGTAAGGGGTTGCAGAGCTAACATTTCATGGGGCTCTGTGTATGTATACACTTGTATTTTAACAGAGCTAAAAGAATATTTTCCTGGTAGATAACTTTCTTGTTCAAATGGGCAAGTATATAGTGGGCCAACTCTGGTTTAGAGAAAAATATCACTATGTCAGGACCATCCAGATTTGGGGGCATCATTAAAATATTCCTTACAAACAACAGTTTAATTTAAAGTTCATGAGCTATTATAAACACTGGCTGTAAGCATACCCCTTGCCTATACCATTCGTAGAGAGTTCACAAGAGCAATTGTGTGGAGACCACAAAAAATAAAATTCCTGAATTTTATATCATTTAGGGTTTTTAAACATTTTGTTCTTTAATGAAGGCATGATTTTGTGTTTGGAACATGCATCAAACTGCACGCCCACCTATAGAGACGTCGCCAACTTGCCCTTTCCCAGGTTTGGGTTTGGACCAGGAACTGGAGGGGGGAAACCCTATGAATTCCTGGGTCCTGGGAAAGAGAGGGTATTGTTGCCCTTGTCAACGGGGGGGCAGATATAAGTTGGATAATGAAAGGTTCTGTTCCTCTGGGGATACAGAAGGGTTTGGGCCTCTGAGGATGACCCCAAAAGAACCTCCTGAAAGAGGACAATTATAAGTACCAGAAAACACAAACATGTAGGAAGAGCCAAACAAATAACAGTTACAGTGAGACAATGAGCTAAAGAATTATTTTCCTCTTTATTAAAAGCAAAAGGGATTACTGATAAAAAGGAAATTTTGTATAAGGCAAACAGAAGAATCAGGCTTATGAGTGAAGTACAGGGTTTACAGCCCATTTACCTATTAGCCAAATAATTGTTATTATAATCCCCAAATACAACCAGAAGATTAGCAGTTGAAGCTGCGTCAAGCTAATATTGGCCAGGTCTATTTCTATGTAGTTCCCTATTTGACTGTGTTTAGTTCCTATCTTCTACTCTATTTCTCTCTCTCTTCTGTTCAGTTTATCAGTTTCTATTTTCTATATTCTTACCCGGTCTGTGAGAGCCGTGCCTGTTCCCCAAAAGCTGGGTCTTTTGGTTCAGGTTGCCAATACTTTCTTCAAGTCAGCCCAAAGATCACCCACAGTCACGTTTTCAGGGAGCTCCGAAGTCCACCCACAGTCAGGTTTTTGGAGGGTGCGCGCCACCCCATTAGGCTGGGGGGCTACATCTTTATATCGTTTCTTAAATGTCACACCTGACTTTGACATTTCCGTCAAAATGCCCTTTTAGGGGCATCTGAGAGAAAACCGCGCTTCCTCAGCAAGTGAGAGAAAACCGGCGTTTCTTTAGTCTTCTATCTGGCTTGTCTTAAGTTTAATATCCTGACGTGGTTTCTTTCTTAGGGTGTCTGACTTTCAGCTTACTGGCCTGATTAATTTGATTAACTGTTGAAGACAGGCTTTAATTGATTAATTCTTATTTAGGACAGGCATCAATCAATTGATTGCTATATAAGACAGGAACAAACAAAAGTGTAGAATCAGTTTATCTGATGTTAACTTAGTAGACTAGATATATGCATCCTTATAGGTTTTGCTGGTGCTTTAGTAAACATATGAGTAGAGCTGGTCAAGTTATGGTATGTTTTGTTTTGGGGGGGTTGCCTTCCTTTGTTAAAAAAGCCACAGAAATTGGAAAACAAATTAAAAAGCTCTACGTATTCACAAAAAGTCTGAAGTCACTGATGTGAACAATAACTGCATGAGACTGCTGTCTCATACTGGATTTACTGTCATTTACAAACCTTGTTTATTGCTAACTTGAGAACATATACTAAGTAATGATGGTCTAAAATTAAAACAAACGGTTAATTTATTGGCTGGGTTTCTTATTAGTCAAAGTGTTGTTTACTATTATCGACATTGCACTAAAGAACTCATCACCTCTTAATCTCAAGAATCAATAAAGGGAAGCAAACAAAGACTTTCTGACTTTGTGACAAAAGATTAATTCTAAGGCACCTTTGCAATAAATACAAGAGTAAAGGAAATCTCAACAAAAACAAACAAACAAAACAAAACAAAACAAAACAAAAAAAAACAGTGTCCAAAGTTAAACTTGTGCAACAAATAAATATTGGCACCAAAATAAATTAGTTTAGATCTTTGCTTTGTAGACCTTCGTTGATATGATATTTTAAGTGAGTTTTTAATAATCAGATTATCTAGCAATGTGGAATTCACTGGAAATCTGAGTAAGAACATGATGAGAATCTTGGTTCATGTAGCAGTGTAAAGCTGTCATAATTTCCAAATGGATACATCCTTTGCTGCATTAGAAACTGAAAGTTTTAGAGTTATTGGAGCACATGAGCAAGCTTCTACCAGTTTTTTAAATGGTGCAAAAGAATGGAGAAGGATGCTCTTATGGGAGATAAATGACCAAGAAGCTGCTCATTTCCATCTTTGAGATGATGGAATCAGTATAAGATTTCTGCTTTACCACTGTCAGCCATATGCTGACCTTCTTTTATACTTATAACACATTTCTGAGGCTGTGTTTTATCCCTTTTCTTATGCCATCACAAAAGATATGAAAATTTCTGCATAGTTGAAATATTAAATTAAAACCATGTGCCCAAAGTATCTAGAACAATATATAATGTCTGATAAACACCTCAGTCAGATCACTTTGTCCTTCATAGTGATATTAAAACATGCCGCTTTTTGCGGACACAAGATGATAGAAAACTATAAGCATACCTTGTTTGCTTTCATGTAGTATTCATGTAGTTAGGCATACAAAAAATTATCTTCTCTTTAAACTGTCAGAATTCCTCAGTACTTCAAAGCAATATTGCATTACAAAGATAGATTTTGTGCAAATTTAGTAATGCTACTTATTTCATTACAAATGTCATGCCAGAAAACAAGAGAGGAAAGGAATCTGCATTAAGTCAGTTTCTTCTGTTAGATATTATGCTTCAGTAAAATATAGCATTATTTTTCCCCACTATCAAAAAATACTATTAACATGTCATGAATTTCGATAACTTTTTTTTTGCATAACACTGTCAGGTCTCTGTTTTTATTTGCAATATTCATTGCTGTAATCAATGAACGCTCATTTTCAAATCACATTTTGACACTGAGCATAGCGCACAAATAGAGTGGAAATAACTAACAGTGGTTTTTGCAACTGAAATGGTTGTACCCCTGTGAATTATGATTATGGAAAATGCACAAGGAAGTTTTATGCAAGTAAGGAATTCATGTCTGGGTCCATTTAGATTAATTAGTAAAGATGTCTTCAGAAGTGTTCATCATGTCCTTAGCAGTCAGGAAGCCAAGAAAATGTGTGTGATTACAAAGTGTTGCTGGTAAGTAGCATCAAGTCCACCATAACTGAAAATATGTTGCTCTTTTAAAAGACCATGAGTGATTTTTTGTAACAATTCTTCCAGATGTGAGTAAAATCAATTACTTTCTACTGTATTTCTTTGCCAGGCTAGCAATTAGAGCAGGGGTTCTTGACTTGGAGTGCTCACATTCCCTAGGGCACAGGAAGAGAGTCCAAAGAGATGTGGGAATAATGTATAAATTAAACGTAGAATGCCCACCCAATATACTTCAAACATGACATCAACATGACAGATTAATTTTTTTTAGTGATGGTGCAGGGTTACCATGTATCACTGTAGGGTGTGTAGGGCCTCTGAAATAGTTAAGAACTCCTGAATTAGAGGATTGTGAGTACTATGTCTTGTGCTCAGACTTCATGAGATAAAATTTTGCCTCAACCAGCACCAAGCCCTACAAATTAAAGGTAGCTGTTGCTGTTTTGCTCAGACTATCAAATGAGATTCACTCAAAGGCTGTGTTCACACAGCACTCTTATTTCGAAACAACAGAGGTTGTTTCGAAATAAGAATTCTGCTGTTCACACAACACATAGTTCTTTCAAAACAACGGGAAGCCGTTGTTTCAAAACAACTGTGTTGTTTCGAAACAAGTTAAACCCCATTTGGGGGTGAAACACCCTTGTTTTGAAACCCTTGTTTTGAAACAATGTGTATGAACATGTTGCTTCAGAACAAGGTGTTCCGAAACAACATTTCAAGGGCTGCCCCCTCAGCACCCTGGCCAGGGTGCTGAGGGGTGTCCCTTGGCC
>ML682176.1:1766154-1871362 GCA_007922195.1 Podocnemis expansa | reverse complement strand
GCCTGCAGCCCCCTCGGGAAGCAAAATAGCATGTTCACAGCGTGAACATGCTATTTTGTTTCCGGCCTTTTCCCTTACTTTGAAATAACTTTTTGTTAATTCGGACTGTTATTTTGAAATTAGGCATTATTTCAATACAAGTTTGTTTTGACACAACTTGTATCAAAATAATCCCTGTGTGTGAACACAGCCAAAGAATCAGTTAGCAACTGAAACGTGTACATATATTTTTCATAACAGAACATAATGTCATGGTTAAATAAACAAGGAGTCCTGTGGCACTTTTAAAAAACTAATAAATGTGTTTATTTCATAAGCTTTTGTTGACACAATTGCACTTCATCAGATGCATGAAATGGAAAATATAGTATGTTAGCTGTAAATATATAGATACAGAAAAGGGTGGGTCTCAACATTAATTCAAACAAATAGAGAGGGATAGACTGCTAGCTTATCTTTTTAAAATGAACAAGTTGTTTTGATTCAAACAGTTTGGAAGAGGGAGGCAAGAACTGTAAGCAAAAGCTGATAAAGATAATTGAATGGAAACTGCCTTTTGTAATGACTTAGTCATTCAACAATTATATTCAAACCTATTATGAAGGTGTTTAGTTTTCATATGAATTCCAATTCCACAGTTTCATGTTCCAATCTGTTTTTAAAGTCTTTTGCTGAAGTATTGTAACTAGCCTTTTTTTTCCCCCCAGAATGTCCGTGTAAACTGAAATGTTCCCCTATTGATTTTTTAATGTTACCATTCTTGATGTCTGATTTCTGTCCATTTGTTCTTTTGCACAAAGAAAGTCCAGTTTCACCAATATATACTGCAGGGAGGCATTGTTGTCACATGATGGAATTTATCACATTGGTAGATGAGCAGGTGTATGAGCCCTTTATAGAGTGGCTGATCTGGTTAGGTCCCATGATGGAATCACTTGTGGGAATATGTGGGCAGAGTTGGCAATGTGGCCTGTTGCAGAGTTCAATGCCTGGCTTAGTGTTGCTGTTGTATGGTGTGTAGTTGCTGGTGAGTAGTTGCTTAAGATTGGGTGAGCTGTGTATAGGTGATGAGTGGCCTACATCCCAAGCTTTGAGAAAGTGAGGGATCATCTTGTAGGATAGGCTGTAGATCCTTGATGATATGCTGGAGATGTTTGACTTGGGGGCTATAGGTGATGACCATTGGAATTCTGTTGTTTTCCTTGTTCGGCTTATCCTGAAGTAGTAGACTTCTGGGTACCCACCTGACTCTCTCAATCTTTTTTTTTTTTTAACTTCCCCATGTGGTATTGTAGTTTTAAGAATGCTTGATAGAGATCCTGAAGGTGTTTGTCTCTGAGGGATCAGAACAAATGTGATTGTATCTTAGGGCTTGGCTGTTGATGATGGATCATGTGATGTGTCCCAGACGAAAGCTGGAAGGATGAAAGTAAGTATAATGGTCTGTAGGTTTCCAGTATAGGGTATTGTTTATGTGGTCATAACCTGTTTTATACTGTAGTGTCCAAAAAGTAGATCTCCCATGTGGACTGGTCCAAACTGAGGTTGATGGTTGTGTGGAAACTGTTGAAATCTCTGTGGAATTACTCAAGGGCCTCCTTTTCATGTATCTAGATGATGAAGATGTCATCAATGCACTAAACCAGGTACTTTTCCCTGCAGCAGGTCACATTGTCAACTCTTCTCACGTACCTACACGAGTGACACCATCATGGGACTTAACTAGATCAGCCACTCCATCAAGGGCTTATTCACCTGCTCATCTACCAATGTAATATATGCCATCATGTGACAACAAGGCTCCCCTGCTGTATACATTGACCAAACTGGACCATCTCTGTCCCAATGAATAAATGAACAAAAATCAGACATCAAGAATGGTAACATTAAAAAGCAGTAGGGGAACATTTCAACCTAGCTGGACATTCCATAAAATTTTGCAGTACTTCAGTAAAATCTTTAGGCTATGTCCACACATACATCGTTATTTCAAAATAAGCTATTTCAAAATGAGTTATTTTGAAATAAAGTCCTTATTTCAAAATAAGTTAATTTGAATTAAGAAAATGTTAATTCGAATTAAGGGAAAGCCTGCTATCGAAACAGCTGTTATTTCAAAATGGTTATTTCGAAATAACACCATTTGGACATGTTGTTTCGAAATAGTTGTTTCAAAACAATGGTGTTGTTTCGAAAAAACATGTCCAAACGGTGTTATTTCAAAATAACCATTTTGAAATAACAACCATTTTGAAATGAATGGGGTTTAAGCTGTTTTGAAATGACAGTTCGTATTTCAAAATGACAGAGCCTGTCATTTCGAAATAAGAAAACATCATGTGGACCTAATCTTTTTTATTTCAAAATAACCAGTGTTATTTTGAAATAAAAGAGACGTGTGGACATACCCTTAAAGACAGACTGAAATATGGAATTGCAGAATTGGAATTCATATGCAAACTAGATAACTTTACCCTCAGTTTGAACTGAACTCTTGAATGGCTAAGTTATTACAAAATGTGATTTCCCTTCAGTTGCCCTTCTCAGCTCTTGCTTATAGCTCTTTCTTTCTTCTACACTGTTTGAATCAAAACAACTTGTTTACTCTGCAGAGATAAGCTAGTAGTCCATTCCTCGGAGCTGTTTAAATTAACCTTGTGACCCACCCTTCTCTGTATCTATATATTTACAGCTAACATATTTTCCATTTCATACATCTGATTAAGTGGGATTGTACCCACAAAAGTTCATGTGATAAATAACTTTGTCAGTCTTCAAAAGTGCCATAGGAATCCTTGTTTGTTTTGCTGAAACAGACTAACATAGTTGCCTCTCTAGCAAGTGTCAAGGTTATTTATTATTTTCCATATCTATAGGAAGTAGACTTTCATTTGACCATAACTCTATATAGTTTTTAACTTTATATAGTTTCTTCATAAAATGCTTGTGTCTTCAGATTCTGACATTATTTCTTCCTATTTTAGGGCTTTTTACATTTCTTACCAAGAATTATAGTCAGATAGGAATCCATTTAGTGGGACTGTCATTAAAAAATATTAAGCCATTCCTTATGTCCCAGAATTTCTTTCTGAAAGAAGTTGGTGGATAATCTTAACAAAAAATTTCCCATTGTGCATGCTGCATCAAAATGGCTGTGGAAGAATTCACTGTTTAATTCTGCTATTTTTTCAATTAAAAAGTATTTCTCTATACAATAAGGAATTAAGATATTCTTTCACCATTTATCTCTCTATAATGTTCATTCTCTACTCAGTACAAAGGCCCAAATATAGGATGCAATGGGTGGCAAAAGCCAAAAATAGTAAATAAAAATTATTCATGCAGAAAAATTACCGTATAGTGAAAATACTTCCTTTAGGATAAATGACTCAATCTATACTTCAATATCATTATTTTTTTTAAATTGGAAATAAATTTCACCAATAAAAGTGAGGCACCTCAAATTTTATTGATCATCCATGACAAAAATAAGTAAGACCCCTCAAAGTAAGGTATACTTAAAAGATATGGTAGAGATATATGTCAGACATAAACTATCTTCTTTCACTGTTTTTTTAAAGATAGTGCTTAATACTTAATGACTGAGGTCTAACAGTAAAATTTTACCTCTTGACTTCATGTGACTCCTGTCAGCCAGCTGAGTCACCAAGATTCTCATTTGTGTATTTACAACTTTTTTGAATTTTTTAAACCATATAATTCTTGCTTCTAAATAACATAATGAAAAGAACATTTCCCAAACAAAAAAATCCACAGAGTGAAATCCTAATACGAAATATCCAGAAGTTCCTGAAAGATCCCTGAAGGTGATATCATAAAAACATGTTCACGTACAATGCATGATGAGATTCGCAGACTGGAATCACACTGATCCAGATTAGAATAATAAGGATAAATAAATAACCCAGGAGGAACTTCATCAAATGGCCAAATAAAGGTGCCCCCACTCTTAACTGTAGAAATGCTTTATTACTTTTCCCTCATTATCATGCTCATCTTTATTTCTTCAGATGACATGTGCCAAATGGAAATGATGAAATAGTCCAGTAAAGGCAGTTTTCATCTGGGCTTTTTATTCACTTAATAGACCCTCTTATCTCAAAATTTTGAGCTGAGTTTTGCAGACTGAAGAGGTAAAATGGTATCTTGATGCCAAAAGTTTGAATCCTTCTCCGAAATGAATCTAATAACCTTTGGAGGATCATCAGTCACTAATGGAGAATGTCTTCTAAGTATTTCTGAAGGTCCTCTTGTAGTTGTGACATTAGTTTTATATTCTCAGAGACAGCAACTCAATGTCTGCCCATAATTAAAAGAGACTCCACTGATTTTAGTGAGGTTCCATGAGATGTTACTAAGGGCAAAAAAATTGGTTCAATAATGTAAGCAGAAATAAAATGATGCAAAACAAATAGAGATTAGATATTGCCAAACAAATAGAACATTGTAATATTTATTGTTTTTCTAAATCCCACTTTTCCATAAGAAATAAAAGTATGAAACTTCCTCAGTTAATTGGCATAAATCATAAACAACAGTAATCCTAGAATTGGTGACTGCCTTACAAATATACATTTATATTTTAGTCAAAATCTTTAATCATATGTCTTTTCTTGGAGTGAGGAATGGTATATTCTGTTCAAGCTGCTGGATGTAAGGATTTTATCCTGTGCAGATAAAATAGTGTTATTGGAAAAACTGAGAGGCATCAGTTGCCACCAAGAGGATAATATGTATAATTATCACTTCAAATTATGTTAATTCTTCACACACACACACACACACACACACACACACACACACACACACACACAGAGTTAGTATGTCTTGTTGACAGAGCAGGTTTTTTTGACAGAGAATAACTCATGAGAAAAATTGTTCCAAGAAAAACACACATGACAAGTTTTGACATTAGAAAGATTATGTGAATGAGCTAATAGGTATCCAATGAAGTGAAAGTAACTGACATAAGTGTTTGAGAAATCCGACTATCATCCATTGCATGCTTACTCTGCAGTTGTGACCCTTTTATCTAATAACACTGCATAGCAGTGTTAGTTAAGATCCATTATAATAGAAGTCTTTTGTTGCTTTATTACAGAATATGTACCATCTTTTCCAAATAGCTGGACCACCATTAGCGTAAATGGAATCATCATAATTAGAATGGCAGATACTGTTAGTGCTTCTGCCAATTTTTTACCATCATTTGTCTCTAGACAGCTCATAATATATCTTGTTAGACCAAGTATAAAAGATATCTTACTAGCCAGCTGTTTAATGTGAAATTATACTGGAAATTCATTTAAAATAGTAGCTTTTAAATATTTAAAAGCAGCAACCCTTTTGAAACTCTTCCATGTAGTGTATAAATATAAGGAATGCTATCAGTTTTGCCAGACTCGCTAATGCCACTAAATTCTGGATGTATTTGCACAGGGTCCTGAATACTCACCTTCACATATTTTATTAAAATATGTTTTAAAAAGCTAAGATGCATATGGAGAGCTCTCAAAACTCTGTATACTAAAAAAGTGTAAGTTATATCTTCATTTTTTTAATATAGTTCCACTATAATAAGGCCCTGCATGCACACAGTACTTTTTAGTCAAAAAGTTCCAAGTGTTCAAGGAAAGGCAAGTAAACACTCATCACTTTCTTACATATGGGAAAACCAAGGTGAAGTGATTTGCTCAAGATCACACAGCAAGGCTGTAGTTGATTTGGAGTTGCAATCCAAGTCTCTTGACCTGAGTCCGCTGTTCCAAGAGTGTGTCCAGGAATGAAGGAAGACTGCAGAGTCATAAAGCAAATAAGTCACAGCAACCAATGATACCATGTCCTGTTCATAGGGAATGCACACTTACAACACTATAGAAATAACAATAATGACATATCTCCAGTGAAAATTTCTGGAGGGGAAGCCATGTTAGTCTGTGTACAACAAAAACAAAAAGAGTCTTGTGATGCCTTAAAGACTAACAGGTTTTTCAGGCAAAAGCTCTCACAGGCTCCATCCCCTTCATCAGATGCATCTGATGAAGTGGGTTGGAGCCTGTGAAAGCTTATGCCTGAAGAAATCTTTTAGTCTTTAAGGTGCCACAGGACTCTCGTTATATCTCCAGTATTTTCCCTTTGGAAGCCCAACTGTGGCCTCTTAAATTATTCAGCTTTGAAGCAGAAGAACAAGGCTGGTTTATACACTTCTTTGAAGACAATCAGGTTCATTTGCATGCTCTGAGGAAGGAAACCCTATAGAAAATGAAGGGGAGACAAAGTCTCCTTGCTTGGGGAAATGTTCTTAGTGGAAGGAAGGCATACATAGAAATAGGTGCAGAATGTTTATGTGAGAGCTTTGCCAGAGTCTTTTTTTATAGGGTTTGTTTAGATATTTTGTAACTTGAAGTGCTCTGAGCTAAATTCTTCCCTGTGTTTCATGGGATCATTGTGGAGGAACTGTTCCTTTCACCAACCAGTGTATCTGCATAGGAACAAGGGCACCCTCTCTGTTGAACACAGCAATAACATTTTCTAATAGTAATACTAAGCTTTTCACAGACCTAGATTAGTGAATGTGCTGCCACACTGGTTTCACAGAGCAAGATTCACTAGTTTGGGGATGTGGTCAGGTCCCTGATTTCTTGTGTGCATGCTCCAGTTAATAGTTTGCAACGCAGGGGATAGCAAGTTGATCTTTTGGATGAATACTAAAGTGAGTTGCAGAGCACATTTTTCTTCTCTCTCACATTATTCTCTGTAGCCATTTTTGCCCTTTGCTGGCAGTAAGGCTTTGGAGCTCCCTGCATCGTCTATATCGCCTGTTCCCATCCCTGACATAGTTTTCACCAAGGGATTGGCAGGATTTTCCTTTATACTAGTAATACTACTGTTTGCAGTATAGGTTGTAAAGGGATGTTCTGGGATAGCTCTCTGTAATTTTAGATTGCTTGTACTCAGAATTTATCACTGAAGAATTGACTAGAGTACAACACTATTGACCAAGTCCAGATCTGGTGTATGCAGCTGTACCTCCTTTGACGATTATGTGAGTAGTGACTGTGGGAAAAATTAAAAGGTTAAAATAGAGAAGATAAATAGAAATGCTAAGACTGAGACCTAAGGCCTAGTGAACCAAACCAAAATAGAAGGCCTGAGTTGGATAACTAGCTAAATTGACATGAATCAGGCTAAGACAGCCTGACCTCACAGAAATTGGCAAGAAGTAAGCGGCAGCTGCAGTAAGAGTAGGAAAGGACCTTGAAGGTATGAGGTGCCCTGTCAGCCTAGCACAAAAGAGATAAGAAGAGATGCTTTGAAGTGTCCAGTGCAAGGGAATATGTAATAGCAGAATGACACCTTGATGGATGTAGATGTTTTGGGATGTGTGACCCCATCGAACTGAGGGGTGGCATCAAAAAAGGGATACATTGACTAAGCAAGGTAAATTGAGACTTCAAACAGGGCCAAGCCAATAGGTCCAAGCAGGGTATAAAAGCAGGAGCCACAAAACCTAGATTTCATGCAGCTGAAGCGAGAGCCCTGCCATCAGCTGACCTGTTCTGTTGCATTGAGAGCACAAATGCTGCCAGCAGATCTGTTGACATAAGTTGCTTGTCATTGTGTTATGTTGCAGTAAAGCCTAGCTTGGGACCTTCGTTTCTATGAAGATCTGTGGTCGTGTTAGTTTCTTCAACCATGAATATTACCTCAGTTTACTTCTACACAGGGTACTCCAAGGCTCCAAACCGCTGAGCTAAGTCCTCACTAGAGATTTGAGCCAAATGTAACCCAAAGCATTAACCAATGGAACATCTTGAATTAGAATCACCAGGCTAACTCAGTCCCTGCTTAAAGATCCAAGTCAGGCTCCAGATCACTAAGCTAACCTAGTTCTCACTTAAAGATCTGAGACAGGGGTATCCTAAGGGAACATGCATACAGAGGCTAACGCACACAGCCAAACAGGCATCTGTGAAGGATGCAGAACAACACAGATGAGAACACCTCCCACATGACATATCACAGTGAACACTTAAAATACACTTAAATTGATTCTGTATTTTCAAATGCAAGCATTTGAGCTGAAATACTCAAAGCTGCCTATGGAAATGAGACATTCAGCTCCCTTTGGGAATTAGGCATACATATACCTTAGGCAACTTTGAAAATATCAGCCCAAGAATTCTATGATGGTAGTTTAAAAAAGAGTGCAATATGAAAGAGTAGGGGATCATGCAAGCTACCATAACAGGTCAATACTTTAATTACAGTGAAAGCTGACTGAAAAACATAATATTTTTCCAAACATTTTTCTTGGAATTATATATATGACAAATTAGCTACTCAGATTTGCCATTTCAGTTCCACAATAATTTATTCAGTGGATGAGAAAGGAAAGGACCTTTGATGTGTCTAAGAATATAAAGTACTTTTCTAGGCTATCAAGTCAAATACAAAGAAATTTAGAAGGAGAGTAAATGACAGAGGTGTTGTGAACTAAAATATCAAAGTTTCTATTCCTTTTTACTTTTTTTGCAGGTTTTTTTTTCTTTAAAATTGGGAATGACAAGTATTTAAAAAATTGTACTGGCAAGGAATACAGTGGATGTTTAAAATGGACCTTTTCCTGTATAAAGCCTTCAAGCATTGCTTTCATATACTGTCCCTAGGCAGTCTTGATCAACACACCCATGACAGAATATGACAAATTCCTCTCCCAAAATTCAAGGGAATGGATTTCACCAAGAGTGGTCACACTTGCAGTATTTGTGTTTCCCCAGAACACAAGAAGCACATAAACCATATCTTCTACAAAAAGACGTCTGACCATGGACAATAGAATATCTTATATCTTCTTTAGAAGTGGAGCAGCTGCTGTATTCCTTTTGAGTTTTGTTAGGTACTCTCCTTCCTTGAGACTCAATGCTCCTACTAGCATAGATTCCCATTGTTCAGGATTGTGTATTAATAGCACCAAGTGGTTCTGAAACATCATACTGCTCCTGTAAAGCTCAATTTTGTTCATTCTCTTTCTAAAAATGTTGCTGCTCTTCCCTGGTCAATAAAGCAGAAGGAAATATCATTAAGTGACCATTAAATGTATGACCTGTAATGTTATTGACTGGAACATGGTCTTTTTAGGCAATTGACTGTACAAACAAGCAGTACCTGACATATTTCTGAAATTCTTTCTCTTTCAGCTGACTGTGGGGGACCATTTGAACTCTGGGAACCAAACACAACATTCAGCTCTAATAATTTCATGAACAACTACCCTGATCAAGCCTCCTGTAAGTCACCCCTCCTCTAGATCTTCAGGAACGATTAGTACAATAAAAATGGAAATGGATTAGGAATTATGTGCTCTGAGGATGGAAAAGAAGCTTGCTGTATAGCTGGATGACTCTTAATTGAGGGCCATGTTGACAACTTGCTAGGAGCCTGAGGTACTGTGTGGTAGCTAGCTGATAAATAATGGAGAAGATTGCATCTCAGATTTGGTGCAGACACCACAAATCCACAGGAGCTCTAGTTTTTGTAACCTGTATTTCTGTCTAATAGCAGTGTGGGTAGCAGTGGGCCACATTGGAGACTTCCATGTCAATTTGACATATCAGACCTACAGGCAGTGTTTTAATCACACCTTGTAGAAAATAATTCATTTTTAAAATATTTTATGTGGAAAAATATTTGTGTGCCTTTTGTGAGGGATTTGTTGTTATTAAGTAAAGATTTTCCCTTCCAGTTAATCAGAAGCAATTCTTCCAAAGTTAATGTCGTTACGCCAAAAGAAAACTGGTGTAAGTGAGAGGAAAATTAGATCCAAAATGTTTAATAATGGATAATATTTTTTACTGTATCTACAAAGAAAGCACTGCCGTTGCTTTTCAATTAAATGGAAATTTTGTTCAGTTGTCACAAGAGTGCTATGTAAATTCTCTAGTGTGATAATCAGATGAAATAAAATCTTATCTTTTTTGTCACACTGAGGTATGGTATCCTCCTTTCAGGCAATGATTTCACAAGCTTTTTAAGCACATGCTTTATTTTAAGCATGTGAGTATGCACATGGAGGTCATTGATAGAGGACTGATGATTACAGTTTGGCAGGTATTTAATTATCTTGTTGAATTGGTGTCTTAGTATGCAACCCAAGTCATTCTGAGTACTGTGTGGTGCTCCGAAAAAGATCGCCCATTACATCTTATTTATCTATGTTCCAGGTCAGAAGAGTTATCACTTTGTGGAAAAAAGAGTATATGTAATCTTTTTTTTTCTATCAAAGAAATCTTGCCCTTATAGATTCAATATACCCAAGCTTCAAACACTTTTTTCCATAGAAAAAACATAATATGAATGATGTACCCATGTGATGTGATTCACTTAATTAAAAAATGCTGATACCAAATTGCTCAGAATAAGTGACAAAAAAGATATTGTTTTCAGTTAGGCCCTTAAATATCTTTGAAATTATGGCCCATAGTAACAAATGAGAACAGATCTTAGCTCCTTAATTTCTTAGATGCTTTTAAAAATTTTACTGAAGATCTTTTGCCCCCACCCCGCCATGATCTGTCAATATGCAAATATTACGCTAAATGTAAAATATGTAGTCCTGCTTTTTTTGGCAGGGGGTTGGACTAGATGACTTCATGAGGTCCCTTCTAACCTTATGATTTTATGATTCTTGTGTTTGTTTTGTTGTTGTTTCTTTTTAATTGCTGTTGTTTTCTAGGTGTATGGTATTTAAATGCTGAAAAAGGGAAAAATATTCAGCTTCATTTTCAGTACTTTGACCTGGAAAATATCTATGATGTAGTTGAAATCAGAGATGGAAGAGGAGCAGATTCCTTATTTTTAGGCAAGTACCATATATTGGATTTTAAGATAAATGAAATTAGAGATGATTCAAGCAATCTGATCAACATGATGGAAAAGGCGGTAGTTGCCTCTAATTTTTTGTGTTTTGGAAGGATCCATGATAATAGAGAGTAAAGAAAAAGGCATGAGCATGGATTTACCTTACAGTATCCTGCCATGACTTGTGCACAAGCTTAACTCTACACACAGCTGTGCTCCCATTGAGGTCAATAGGACCACTCATGTGCATGGCATTCCACACATATGTAAATGTTGATAGGATCAAGGCTTATTTTGTTATACTGCTGTGTCAGTGTTCAAATATATATCTTCCTTGTTACAAATAGCTGGAGGATGCAGGCTGTGGAAGTAGTGGGGAAATCACTACCACCCATATATGGCTATTGCTGTCTCTTCATTGAATACATAATACTTTTCATCCTATGGTACCCCTTGACAATGTGTCAAAATAAAAATAATTTAATTCATCACTGAAATGTTCCCATCTTTTCTATGAGACTAGCTGTCTATACAGGACAAGGCCCTGTTCCTGATGTCTTCTCTACCACTAACCACATGACAGTGCTCTTCACTACTGACAAATCTGGAACTCGCAAAGGATTTCTTGCAAACTTCACTACTGGTTATAATATTGGCATGCCTGGTGAGTAAAGCATGCAGTCTGCCCTAATAAAATTAAGATTATAGAAAAATTATATGAAACTGAGAACAGTAAAAGCAACATGCAGCATGTTGGTCTAAGCTCTGGGTTACCCAGTCATGGGCAACATGTGTCACTGTATTTAAACACATTGTTAAATTTCAGATTCTGCACTGTCTAGAACTCCGTGCAGTGGCACTGAATTTAAGGCAGAACTGGACTCAGTATATTCATATTTACACTATTTTCTCTTATCTTTTGGTTTGTTTTAGAATAATAGTCATATGAAATATTACAGACACTTATCAACTTTGTTCATACAGAATAATAGGAATAGCTCCTCTTGGAAGTCATTTTGGTCCATCATTGATCTGTATTTAGTTAGTTTTCCTAAAATACTTATTATGAACCTCATAAATTTGAATGGATTAAATTATGTAGTAATTGTGGGCCAGATTGTGAAAGGTTTTTATTTTTTAGAAGCTTAGCACTACTAATGGATTTTCGAAAGTGCCTAGACACCAAACTCCTGCTTCACAAGTGTCTAGTTGCCTAACTTCAATTGAAATCAATGGGATTTAGATGCCTGAGCACTTTTTAAAACCCTATGTGGGGTCTATCTATGTTTTTAGGTACCTAAATACCTTTAAAATTCAGTTCTTTTTAGTTTCCACACAATAAGCAAATAACTGTTCTTCACAAAAGTGGTTCAAAAGATATTGGCAATTAGCATCTGAGCTCTTTTGAGAATTTGGCCTTAATTGTGGATGTTGAATACTGGAAAATCTGGTCCAAAGAAGTTCTGGAAATATAACCCATTGTGTGTGTAACTTGTATGATATTTTTAAGCTAAATTGTGTCAAAGTACAGCTGTGTGTTTGTATGACTCTAATTATATCCCTTAATTTATCAAACAACAAAACAATTGACTCTGCTTAAACAATCCATTGACAGGTATCAGGGCCAGCCCAAGGTTTTTTGCTACCATAGATCAACAGGGATTTTGGCGTCCTTTCTGCCCCCTGCCAGCCACCGGGATCTGGCTGCAGATGGAGAGTAGTGCCTCTGCCGGGATCCAGCTGCAGGCAGGGAGTGGTGCTGCTGTCCAGATCTGTCCCTGGCTGGGGGTCTGGCTCCACTGCTAGGGTCCAGTCACAGGCAGGGGTCCAACCGCAGGTGGGGAGTGGTGCTGCAGGCAGGGTCCAACCACAGGCACGGTTCAGTCATGGGTGAGGACCAGAGCAGCCCCAGCCCAGCCCTTGGTGTTGTCTAATTGTTGGCACCCTATAATTAGATATCATTGAAGAGCCCTGATCCTTTCATCTCTGGGTTCACTATTTTGTTCTTTCATTTGTGTTGGGTGATATGTGTGATTTAGTCTTACAGTGTAATTGTGGCTTGATTCCTTCATTAACCAAAATTTCTTTCTGCAGAACCCTGTGGACCCAATGAGTATCAGTGTGGGAGTGGGGAATGTATACCCCTTGTTAACCTTTGTGACAAACAATGGCAGTGTAAAGATGGCTCTGATGAAGTAGATTGTGGTAAGTGTTATTTTCCTCATACCGAGTAAGCAATACATGTATTTTCAATAATGATGAATTTTATTTCTTTTTATTACTTTTTTAGTAAAGGAAATAACCATAAAAATTATCAAAAGACTGATCCTCAGCAGGTGTAAATTGATATAGGTCCATTTACTTCAGTGGAGCTATGCTGAATTACACATTTGGATGTGTGGATCAGAGAAAGAAAACAAAGTGACTCATTTTGTGATATTGCATCTAAAGTGGCAAATATTCTTGCAAACAGAGGAAGTATGTTCAACACTTAAAGTTTTTGGCTACTTAAAATGCCAGGAGAATAGCTTTTTAAAATTGTATAGCTAATTCTACCACTGTAAGCAAGAAAAAAAACAGTCTGACTGCAGGATACTGCAAGATGATTACAGCTTGTAAACCATTGCTCCCCCGCCTGACACCACAATGCTTATTGAAGCTTTTATGCAGGTTTGGGAGCAGCATTAAGACTTCTTTACACAGCTGCTCACATGTTCACATTACCATGACAACAAAAGCAACAGCTGCTCTCATGCTGCCATCTGTGAAAATGGTAAAAAATTAAATGCACAATATATAGTTTTGTTTCATGTAAAATGGAAATAGTGGCCCCAATGTGGCAGTCTATATGCAAAAAATATATTAAAATGATTTTGATTCTGCAAAAATGAAATTGCTATTTTGACAAAGTGCTCTAGACCACAAAGGGGAACATTTAAACATAGACTCTTGGATTCTGACAGAAATTGGTTGTCTTTGATTTCATGAAGACTTTAGGGCCAAGTTATGACCTTTCACATGTACTGACAGCGCCCGTTAACTTCATCTGGAAATGTGTGCATGCATCCAAAAGTAGAATTAGGCTCTTTCCATTATTTCAACCTGTTATTTTTGAGTGTGAGAATGTTGTCGTCTTCTTTTCTCTCTAATTTTATAGAAGAAACTGAACCATACCATCCACTTACAGGAAAATCTGTGAATATAATTATGTATCTAAGAAGAGCTAGAACAGGTTTCCAACCATTTATATTGTGGGTTTAAAATATGAATAAAGGAGCCACTTCCTGCACTGTTGTTATATACTCTATCCCAAAGATGTTGTTGGCACAGATTGCTTTAACACTTTCTATTGAATTAGATTCACATGCTCAGTGAGCTGTCACCAAAACACAAACTTAAACAAAAATTGGCCTTAGTCTCAGTTTAAACTTTGAATGAAAATGAAAAGTCAACTAGTCCCTTTTATTCCCCAAAAGTTCTCCTAATTTTGCTGAAAGCCATTTTAAGGTCTCATCAGATGTGTCTATCAAGCTGGGCTAGCAGACATCTTTCATTTCCAAGGCTTCTCAAGGGCACAGGAGAAGGCAGCATATTCTAAGGGGTGTCTCATCTGGAGAAAGTTGTTAACATATATGTTCAAAAGTACCAGGCATTTGGGGTTAAGTGTGAGAATTCCCCATGTCCCTTACCAACATTACCACAATAAGAGAATCTTTTAAGAGAAATACATGAATCAGGGACTACAGAGTCTTTCTGGAGACTAGGGAAAGGGAATTGTAATTCATGGAAAGATATTTTGAAGAACTTCTAGAGGAAGAAAGGAATGGAGTCAAGAGAAAGACAGAAAGATCTGACTGAGACAGAAGAAGGTCTTCCAGTGCAGATACCTCTAATGTTTTCTTGGCTTATCCAAGCTTCCCAACTTTTGAAGTTTGCTAGTCGCTAGTTACTATACATCGCCTCTGCTTTATAGTGATACATTTCACCAAAATGAACACTAGAAGTATTATAATTCTACTACCAACATGTGGAAGAGGCTATTCTAAAAGCTCTGCTGTGAAATGTTTTAACTGGAGCCAACCAGGAATACTTTAAAAATTGGTTTTTTTTTCATGGAACACGTGGTTTCTATGCCATCAGAAGTATCCATAGGAAAATGTTGATTTTGTAGGGAAAAAATATTGATCTTTCTATTGAGAAAATTAAAGGTCAGTGTTTCATTTCAGGTCAGGTTTACAATAATGTTCATGTGCCTGAGCTGCATCAGTGCCTGATCAGAGTTAGAATTTGAAGTCTTCATGCTTTTCTAAGGGTAGGACTGCCTAGTTAGATTACAGCTTCTTTGATCCTCCACAGAAACCCATTCAACTTCAGCTTAATGTTGAGCTACCCCAAATGAAGCATATGAACTTTTCCAGATAACAATTTTTAAAACAAATTTTTGCTCTGCAAAAAAATAAAATTAACATTTCAACTTTTAGTCCCAGTGAATGATAAAAGCAAATGTTGACATATCAGAATTTCTCATAGGATGAAAATTCCTATTTTCAGTTAACTCCATTTGGTTTAAGGGAAATCTGGAAAGCAAATCCTTACACAGCGATTTGGAAACCAGGATGATGTTAGCTAGGAAGGGCCTTTGGCTAGGCTAGTTGGAAAATGTGCAGATTGAGGATGCCAGCTAACTAGCTCCCAATGACGAAGTTCCTGAGATGCCCCTGTCTGTAAACTAAAATGCTCTTCTATGTCAGAAATGCCAGAGGAAGTCTCAGTAGCTTGTTTGTCTCCTGTTGAGTTGTGTGTCATCTCTGGGGTACAGGGTTTCTTACTGGGCTGTGTACGTTACACTTCCCTCTGCTAGCAGTGGTAAATCTGGCTTGATGTCTGTTATGTTTCCGGTAATATAATCCTAGCTGCCAATCCAAGTGTCTGTTTTTGTTTGCAGTGCGTCTGCTTAATGGTTCTCAAACTATCAATGGATTGGTACAGTTCAGGATGCAGAATAAATGGTACACAGCATGTGCAGATTATTGGAGTGAGCAAATTTCAAACGAAGTTTGTCAACTGTTGGGACTTGGGTAAGCAATGTTCTTTATTGTCTTTGTCAGCATCTCCTTCACACATCTATTGGGTACGAAACATAGTTATGCTTCTGTAGTTGGTTTGAACAGTTTCAGGGTTGTCGAGAAAAAAGAAGTAGGCATATATCTGTGGTGATTGAATTTCTTTTGAGATTCTGAAAATGTGTATTTAAAAGAGCATCCTCTAGAATTCCTGGTTTTAGCTGGACAGAAAGCAATGGAAAAACCAAACTAGTTCAAGAGAGGCTGTGTCCGTGTTGTTACTTTCTCATCTGACTAAAACCAGGAAGTCCAGAAATCTCATGAGAAACCTATTTCTTCATGAGATATCTAGCTTGATACTGAAAGCTCTTTGATATATCACTTGCTTGAA
The DNA here is from genome assembly GCA_007922195.1 of Podocnemis expansa. Taxonomy (NCBI): domain Eukaryota; kingdom Metazoa; phylum Chordata; order Testudines; family Podocnemididae; genus Podocnemis; species Podocnemis expansa. Next base: position 1,855,027 of record ML682176.1, on the reverse strand, counting down.
CTGAACTTCCTGAGGCTTGATCATGCCAACATACTTTATTTCATCTGTCACAAAAGTAACATTTTTATATCCACCTCCAATTGCGAAAAAGGAACCAAATCTTATATATTTTGTCAAAGAATCCTAAAATATGTTATAGATATTGGTAAATTTTCATATAACCTTGCAAGAGTTCATATAATATGTTGCCAGACATTGGAAGTGTTCTCTGCAAAAATGTAGGTCATATTTATTTTCAGCAGTTTCAGGTGTAAAAACTCCAAGGAAGTTGAGTCATCTTCCTAAAATCATTCTGAAAAGCCACAAATGAAAAATAAAGATTTCTGTTTCTTTTTTATTTGTTTTTTTCAGTTCACTTTCTGTTTATTTCACTCGAAAAATTGAAAATTGAAAAATAACATTTTAAGTTTGTCCTTCAAGTTGCTACCCTCTTCACCCATTAATATCTCTTTTGAAACTGTGTTTTAATTGTTTGATGCTTTCTCCAATGTTCTTGCAGCATTAGTCTTTCTTTAAATGCCAAAAGCCAATTCTACTCATATTACTTCATATTTGCATAGCACCTTTTAGTTCCTGTCAAATCCTTTCACAGTGCTTACTCAGGAGAAATTCCCACAGATTTCAATAAGTTTTGCTTGCGTAAATATACCATGCTCCACCAACTTGCCAGGGCCCCACTCCACCCCTCCCACAGTGTTGGCATGAGTGGGGGGTGCTGGATTATCACAGGGATTTTAAGGGCTGGAGCCTGGGACCCCCTTTTTGGCCAGGGCCCAGGGCATCAACCCCTCTGGCCCCTGCAATAATCTGGCCCTGTCTGTGATTTATACCAATTGAATAGCAGAACTGAGAAGCCAGGAGTCCACCTGATTCTCAGTCATCTTGCTTACCCATTGGGCACACTTCTTCCTCTGACAGCTCAATCTTATATATGAGAGAAAAAAAAATCTCAATCTTTTATTCCCAGATATGGTAATACACCACATAGTGAGATGCAAGTCTTGTTGACATACATCTTTTTAATCAGTTTTAGTGCTGTGGAAATTTTCAGATAAAATAACAATACACTTAATAATCTGATGAGGAAGAATGATGAAGATTCGATAAGTAATAGTCACTTGTGTTCTCTGTAAACTATTTAAATTAATGGTACCTGCCTGGGTAAGGTGAAAATTGAGCTACTACTGACTGGTGGTACTCTTCCTGGACTCCAAGTAATGAAAGGTCCTGCCTACAGCCTGCTTCTGCAGATTCCTCTCTTCACTTCTCCAACTAAGGGAAGAGCAAATTATTAGGTCCTGTCATCTAAATACTGACTCTTCATACTCCTTAGTTCCCAAGAGCTATCACAGAATCCCCATAACTCAAGTCTTCCTTTGTAACATATGAGTGTTCTGTGGAATGACAACTCATCTTACTGTGCTCCTTTATGGTCGTTTGGATATGTAATGGTTTAGCTCATCAAAACTTTTTTAAAAAGGTCATATTTGATTGAGGTTCAAGGCCAAATTCTTTGGCAATTTAAATCCATTGACATCCTAGTGCCAGCAGAATATTTAGCCTCCAGTCTGCTGGGGAGTAGTTTTTAAATTCTCAATATAAATAGATTATTGACATCATATTAATTGTGGCAAAATGTTAAAATTCATCCCATTACAGCTATAGAACTGTTTAAAAAGTCAAAATTAGAAATTTTAATTAAATACATGAGGAATTGTTCATGAAAATTTGTACTGTGACCTGACCACTCTAGAAATAGCTAATTTTTCACTTATATACTGTTAAAGGCATCCTCTTTATTAAGGAGGTTTTATAAAAGCCACTGATTTGGTGGTGCAGGAAAGGACCCAAAGAAACAACAATAATGTAGTTTATGTGTTCTGGCTCTGGCTTCTTAGTAGTAAACAATAAAGCAGTGCTAATTTAAGATGTGTTAGAAAAACTGTGGAAGAAGGGTTGACGAGTAAGAATAATTTTCTAAACACAAAAGGTAGTTGCTAGGGAAATAAAATACGTATTTTTACATGTAGAACAGGATATTGCAAAGAGAGGAACATATAAAAATGTAAACTCCATAGGACAGCAGGAAGGAAAGAGAGAAACCAGCGGCAGCTTCTCTTCTAAAGCAGGAACATCTTTTAAAGAGAGTCAGCTTCACTAATCAAGGTCTACAGGGAAACTTGGTTTCTGCCCACATCAACTTATTATTTGAAGGAAAGAGACCAGCTACTGCTGAAAATAGAAAATCTGGCCTTCCCACAGTAGCAAAGAGGAGTAAGTCAGAGGACTGAGTGTTCTTATATCCAACTCCCTAGATAGTGACCTGAGGACAGTTTTTGTCTGGCATCAAACTGACAGAGGAAAAGAAGTTAAGCGTTTTCTTATTGCTGTATGTGTTATTTAATTAATTTCCTCAGTCATCCTTGTTGCTTGAGAAGTTGGAAGATGTTCTACTAAACTCTATTCTTACTCTTTAAAGGGACCTACTGTAATATAGTACAATGAACGAGGGTAAGCTCTGACCTCCACATCAAAGTTGTGGGGGGGTCCTGCTGCTGGGCAAATACTTCAATAAAATGGCATGGGCAGGTTGAATAATAAAGTCAAAGAAATTGGAGATGGAAAAGACCTATTGGGTCATTTTTCCATCCCCCTGCTAGTGCCATATTGTTCCCTTCCATATACTTTCTGTTACTTTATTCTAATTTTATGACAAAAGGGTTTTTTTTTCCAACTTCCCAGTGAAACTCCTCTACAGTCTATCATAATTCACTAGCCTAAGTTCTCCCTTTCTTAATTTCACCAAAAGGGGAGGATCAAATAAGTGCTGTTATCATAAAATGATGGTACAAATAAAATTTGTCCTCTCACCTGTAGTTCAATGACTCTAAATTAAATTTTATTTAAGCCAGTGGGGTGTAGGATTCTCTGTGTGATAAGATCCTGATGGGGTTGCTTTTTTAAATTTTCAACATTTAATACATGAGCTATATTTTGACCTTACTTATATTAAAAGTAATTCAATTGACATCTCTGCCACCCACTGAATAACAAGCACTATTTTCTTGCATCGAGTTGGTTTTCAATGGATGTCACTCATACAACTACTAACCCAGTGAAATTTTAGTTTATGACATCTGACATGAATGTAGCCTAAAGTGGGATAGTTGCAAAGTCCTTTGTGATACATAAGTAAACTGTAAAAACCAGCCTAACTACAAGGACATAAAAGAAGATATTCAGGACCTTATTTTTAATCATTAGCTAAGGAAACATGTGCTGCTCATGCCAGAATAATCAATTAATTTGAGCACACAAGAGGTAACTGCATGGACAAATCCTGATGACACTCAATGGTGGATCAGAAGCCAGTGCTGGCAGGGGCAGGTGGAGCCAGAGGCCAGCCACAGCCTGGCTGGTCGGCCCCAGGGGTAAGTGGGGCTGACTGCCGCAAGTGATGCAACTTTGGACAGCGTCAGAACCCGTATTCCTCGCATAGCAGTCAGCCCTTCTGCCCCACTGGGGCCCACCAGCCAGGACGCGGCTGGCCTACCCCACCGCTGGGGGTGGAGTGGCCAGCCCAGGGGTGGGGTGAGAATGGGAAAACTCGGCCTGTGAACTGGCTCACCGCACCCCTGGGGGCAGATTGGCTGGCCCAGGGGTGGGACGGGACCTCAGAGCCCAGCCTCAGGCCAGCCTGCCCCATTCCCCTTCCCAGTGCCTGGCTGCCAGCAGGGCAGAGGGGCCCCCCACATTGTGGTGGGCCTCTGGGCCCAGCCCCTGTTGGCCCAGTGGGTAATCTGCTCCAATGACAATTTGCATGTTACCTGATTTATGCAACCAAAATAAGAGCTGTATATGCAAATTAGTCATTCAGTTTCTCAGTACACTTATCTTTAAATAAAGCCCACCTTAAATAGTGTCAAGATTTTTATTTGTTAGTTCTTCTTGGAGCAGTGCTGCTACAAGTGTGCCCATGTAGTGTGCCTGCACCCTCCCCTTTGATCACAAATTTTTAGTAGCAGTGCCTCTTTATTCCATTCATCCTCATCATTCAGTCCCACGTATCCTCAGACCCCACTCTGGCAAACACCTCTCAGTTTCTTCTGAGCTGCCTTTGGCCTGAGATGGACTCTACTGTGTGACTATTCTTTAATGTTTTTTCTCTGATAGTTACCTTATAGTTATTTACCTGACAGTGGTATAGTTGTTGGAAAAATTATATGTTTTGTTTTGTTCATTTGTTCTTAAAAAAAACAAAACAGAACAACAACAACAATAACAAAACACCTTTGATTCATAGAGAGTGTGACATAGTTAGGAGATTTTTCCCTTCTAGGGATGCAGTTTTCATTAATTTTGCTTGAGATTGGAGACATGCCTCTCTTGTCATGAGGTTATTCTGATAAGTGATAGACACTACCGGTGCTTCTGTTCTCTGGGTAAAACTCATATCCCCAGTAAGTGCAAGATCAGCATTTCCTTCAAGGATAAACCCTGAAAAAAATAGAGAAAGTAAGCTGAAACTTCTTATGGTGGAGCAAGCTTCTCATCAAGCTTCAGATCCAGGAGCAGAGAGCTCCCTGTTCTATACAGATATCCCAATACAGTTAATTGCCTGGCCACATCGATATCTTAACCCCAGAGAGTGCTAAACAGGACAGCAATGCCATAGCACCAAGTCCTCATCTATATCCACCTATAAGCAAAAGTATGTGAAGAGGAAATCTCCAAGAGGCTATTAGTCATCACCTCACAAGAAGGCTATGGAGAACTCTCATCCTAAGAGGGCTTCTGTGCAGGCTTTGAGTGAGGCCAGTACAGCAAAGATGAAGAAGCCAATCATCTAGGATAGACTCAGTACAGAGTTCAGATACCCATACCCAGAGCAGCAGAGACAGAATTGGAAGACCAAGACTGTCCCAGAACAAGAAAAATCAATAGTACCAAAGACCACTTACCTACCTATGGCATCAAGGGAATCCCATACGAAGTGCTTGGTATCAACTGCATTGATACTAAGGCCATCCTCCACAGGTTCCCACTTGACTCAGTCCTTGACTCTGTCAGTTCTGCAAAAATTTAGGTAGCCTAAAGACCTGACAATATCTTCCACGCCAGAGTCTCCACAGTTAATAAGTGTAGTGTTAGTGTCCAAATTCTCTGTCACCAATGACTCTTTCATCTACAGTGCCACACTTACCCTTATATATTCTGCAAGGCAAACCACTATCTACCCACTTACAGAGTATGTGGAGAAAGACTCATCAGACTCTTAAATTTCAGTGCAGTGTTCCCTTAATTATTTTAGTGCATGTTGCTTTTCCTTCCTGTACTGGCACAATACATGAGAACAGATTGCAGATGATACCAACATGCATGAATACAGATGGAAACTTCCAGATATGTCATTTAAGCCCAATCAGTGGCCATGCTGGAATCTGTGGACATTATGCCACCAACAATTTACCTCATACTTCTCACAACACTGGAAGAGAAGAACCCATTCTCCTCAACTCTCACCTGTGTAAGAGGAAGAGACCTTTGAAGAGCAAGAAGCAGGGTGATAAGCAGTTTACACCTCTTACTAACATTTCCTCCTCAATTACTGGTGAAGCTGTCATGCCCTCACCAACTTCAATTGCAGATGATTGATGAATTGGACTGACGACACACTGCAGAGTCCCACAGAGGAGGTTCAAGAGTTCCACCTTAAACTCCTAGGCTATGTTCACACGTAAACTGTTATTTCGAAATAAGTTAATTTGAATAAAAGAAATGTTAATTTGAATTAAGGGAAAGCCTGCTATCGAAACGGCTATTATTTTGAAATGGTGATTTTGAAATAAGGCCATTCAGACATGTTGTTTCAAAACCGTTTTTTCAAAACAATGGTGTTGTTTCAAAACAATGTGTCTGAACACCGTTGTTTCAAAATAACCATTTCGAAACAACGGCTATTTCGATTTCAAGCGAAGTTTTACTGTTTCAAAATAATAGCCGTTATTTCAAAACAATGGGTCCCGTTGTTTCAAAATAACGGAATGCCGTGTGGACATAAGAAATTTTTTTCGAAACAACGGCTATTGTTTCAAACTAAAACTCTCATCTGAACACAGCCCTAGATACTTTACAGACTTCAACAGTGAAGAAGGTTACCATTTTGATCAATTAATCTCTAATAGAGACTGCTGAGGTAGTTTGCCAAACTACTGCTACCATGCTAACTACCTGCAAGAGGGCAGATTAAAAGTCTTATGCTGGAGTTGGAATTGGAGTTTCTATTTTTTCATTGAGCTCCAAATTCCTCAACAGTGGAGGCCATTAGTGAGCAAGGTAGATAACAAAACTCAGAAGTTCACTACGTACAGTATACAATATTTTTCACTGTAAATGGCACACTTCAGTTCAAGACAGAAAACCTTCAGGTGCTCATGGCCAAACTGACCATTTAAATTATAATAAATAAAATTATTTTATTGAGCATCTACCACAAGAACATCCATACCAGTTGCCACATGGCTAAACAACAGAATAAAAGAGGAAGTTCTTTATCACCTTCCTGACAAAAGAATTTGTCCATCAAATCAGGGAACAGAAATTGTGCCACATGGCTCATGTACCACAAATAGGGAGCAGGCAAATGAACTTATTACAGGAATCTGGGACTGAAAAGTATTGAGAATATTAAGTGAATGCCTATGAACACAAATATATTTTGTTATATATAAATTTCTTTCACATAGGAAAAGGATTCATGTTTTTATCCATCAAATAATTTGCAATGCAGCTAGTTCTGGTATATTGTCCTGACCTGTCCTGGGTGCTTTCAATGGCCCCTGTTATACTGTATTTGAGTATTTCATGATACTAAATGTATTTTTCCTCATGGCACTCCTGTGAGGTAGAGAAATGCTATTATCACAATTTTAATGGTGGGGAACTGAGACAGCTTGTCCAAGGTTACACAGGAAGTCTGGGTCAAGGCAAAAAATGGTACCATATTCTACCAAATCCCAAGCTAGCACTCTGGACCTTCTTGCATTTAACTGTGAGCATTTAATCTATGTCTATCTTGATGGTAGCACAGTCATTGCTGTCAGATAAATTCACTGAGATCGATTGAGCGGAAGATGAGACCCACTCAATCTGCTTGGAAATTGATGGTGATAATCCACCCCTGCCAGGAAGAGTAATGCCAGACCACAATAAGTAGAAGTTAGGAAGTCAACAGGAGATATACAAACTATTCTATAGAGCTAGCATATGTTCAACTGACTGCCACTAATTTCATGGTGACTCTAAACATATTCAGTCTGGGAAACTTTCTAAGAACCACTTTCATCAACTGAGATTCCACTATTAAATTGCAGATTGGGAGTTTAAGATTTGACAAATTATGTTAATAAATTAAATTATACATGAAAGGAGTATGGGTAAGGAAAGCTAAGAAAAGACATTTCTCCATGCTTTTGGCTTTTTCTTTCTTTTTTATAATATTTTTCTCTGTTGTTTCCAACTGCTGATCAATACTTAACAGAACTATAAAAGAACCTCATAAGAACAGTTTGCTGAAATCTTTCAAGGCATGCATGATTTACATCACCATGTGTATGTTCACTTGTATCAGTGAAAATGACTATGCTGTATAATTGATATTCTGGGTCCACTGAACAAAACATACTATTACAATATTAGCTTTCCAGAAAAGGAACTTGATTTCTCATTGGGCACGTCTACACGGCCCTTTTATTTCGAAATAACACCCGTTATGTTTCGAAATAACGGCTTTAGACCCGTTTGGACATGCTGTTTCGGAACAAATGGTTCTGAAACAACATGATTTGAACTTCCTCCCAGGGTGCTAAGCACCCTGGGAGGAAGAGCCACCCCCTCAGCCCCCTGGCCGGGGTGCTGGGGGGGGGACAAGCCGCAGGGCACGGGGGCGCTGCCCCCAAGACCAGCGGGGAGCCCTGCGGAGGGGCGCCGATGCCCCACTCTCCCCGCTGCTGGGGCTGCTCAGAAGCCCTGCGGCAGGGTCCCGGGGCCCCGGCTTTTCCCCGCCGCCGGGGCTGCAGCCAGGGAGCCTGTCCCGACCCGGCTCCCCAGTGAGTGAGCGGCCGCTGCCACGGGGAGCCGGGTCCCGCCGGCCCCTCCAGCCCCGGGCTCAGCGGCAGCAGCGGCTGCAAGCCCCGCGGCTCCCCCGGCCACCAGCTCGGGGGACTGCAGACGGGGTGGGGTGGCCGCAGCCCAGGGGGCTCACCCTATGCCCTGCTGGGGGGCGCTGCAGCCACCCCACCCCGGCTGCAGGCCCCCAAGCTGGTGGCGGGGTGACCACGGGGCTCGCAGCCGCTGCCGCCGCTGAGCCTGGGGCTGGAGGGGCTGGCGGGACCCGGCTCCCCGTGGCAGCGGCCGCTCACTCCCTGGGGATCCGGGTCGGGACCGGCTCCCTGGCTGCAGCCCCCACGGCGGGGAAAAGCCGGGGCCCCGCTACCCTGCCGCAGGGTTTGCCAAAAGCCCTGGTGGCAGGGAGAGCCGGGTGCCCCCGGACCCCACTGTGCAGTTTGGGAGCAGCCCTGGCAGCGGGCAGAGCAGGGAGCCCCGGCACCCGGCCGCAGGGCTTCTGAGTACCCCAGCGGCGGGGAGAGCGGGGCATCGGCGCCCCTCTGCAGGACTCCCCGCTGGTCTTGGGGGCAGCGCCCCCTGCCCTGCGGCTTGTCTCCCCTCAGCACCCTGGCCAGGGTGCTGAGGGGGTGGCCTTTCCTCCCAGGGTGCTAAGCACCCTGGGAGGAATTTCAAATCTTTTTTTTTTTCGAAATAAAGGTTTTATTTCGAAATAAGTCATTTCAGAACGACTTATTTCGAAATAAAACCTTGCGTGTAGACATAGCCTTTATCTTCACTGGAAAGGAAGGAAGAAAACAGAAGGCATTAATTACTTTTTAATGAAGTGGTTATTTGTTCAATGGATTACAGTCCAGTACATGTCTGATGTGTCACTCATAAATTCTTCAAATTTTCAGAATTGTGTGTCAATAAACTAATCTAAAAAATCTTTAGTCAACTAACTTGCTGTAATTTGAAAAATCAAGAGAAATTACTGAGGATTAGCTTAGAGAAGCACTTTAAAATTGCTTTCAGGAAGTGAGGAGAATACTAACATAAGGAGATGTCAAAGTCTACAGAAGAGTTGAGAGAAATTCAGAGCAGTAATTCAGATAACATGGCGCAAGTCATATAGAGGAGCAAGAGGGAGGAATACTTAGTTTCAACTTGGCTGAAAAAGAGCATGCAATGTCGGAGAAAAGCATTCAGCAGATAGTTGGAGGTCCCTGGGAATTTTTACTTTTAAGTTAAAAATGATCAGAGGTTTTTGCCCTGTTACAGGATCTCTTACAACCAATCTAATTGAAAATGTATATTCAGTTAAAGAATCATGGTATGAGGCAGCAAATATGATATAAATAAATAATGTTAATGAATGTGCATATTCCTAGCTTCCACTGGCAATGTCTTCGTATTTTACATTAGCATGATGGCACAAATTCAGTAATATATGAAAGCAACAGCTCAGTGGAATTGCACCTGCTTTCTTCAGTGGTAAATTGGCTCATCTGACTGACATCAAGAGGGTTGCACAAAGTGTAAATCAGGGCAGAACTTGACTCAGTACATTTCTGTGTGATTCATTATCACATTTCTGTGAATGCCTGCAAGGCCAAGGAACTGCTAGGGTAGAATGTTTTAAGTACACAAGTGTCATGAGAGTAAAACAATATGAAATAATGCCACTGTACAGTGAAAACTGTGCATAATATGCATATATTCCCTTCCCACATTTCTTTTTAAGAAAGTTGTTTGAATAAACTTGTAATTAAGGACAGACTTAAGTTACCAAGATTGTATCTTGAATTCAATCCAAACCAATGTTCTCCCAAATATAGGGGTTTAGCACTTATATACCAATGCTCTTGTCAATTACTGTCTACTACTTTTATATGAGCCTGGATTCATTACATTCAATAAAGTGACACTGGCATGGAACTGGTTTGACAGAGTGGAGAGTCACACTCACTGGGTTCTGGTTCAGCTCATTAAAGAAACTGGCTCAGGCCACTGGAGTTTGTGTCTAATTTCTGATCAGAATCTGCTGTCAGTTTTAGGGGAGATGAGTTTCTTTCATAGGGTTATGGTTCTTTTCCTACCTAGTGTAACACCCACGTGGCCAGATTGAGTCTGCCTTGCAGGTGGCTCTGACCTGAGAAGGGTGTGCGCGGGAACACAGCAAGGCGAGCCCCTTTGCCCCAGGGGCACCTGTTCCAAACCCTCAGAGTGACCACACACACAATGGGATAGCGCAGGGATTATGGGAATGGGGAAGGTTTATTTACAGAGGTGCAAAGGGGAAACCAACAGGGGAGATGGGCCAGCAGTAACACAGAGTAACAGCTAACACAGGGCCCTGCAAGGCCCAACAATGGAGCAGGCTGGAGGCAGACGTGAGCTCTGCTTCTGCACCATGAGTTCAGGAGTCCCAGCACAGTTCCAGTCCAGAGTTCAGTCCAGCAGCTCCTAGTCTTCGGCACCAGCACTTTCCCAGCAAAAGAAAACCCTCTGATGCCTCTTCTGCCGCTCTCTGCGAACCCAGAGCGACACCCCTCCCCACTTAACTAACTACAACCTCCCCCCTGAGTTCCAGGTGCTGTACTCATGGCCCCACAGCTCCAGATGGCCGGTCACTGGATGCTGCTCTGTCCTTGGGCGACTCTCCCCAGCACAGTGTCCTTCTGTGGGGGCCGGGCTGGCATCCCAGGTCAGCCGCTCTGTTTTCCCTGGCTTCAGGCAGGGCCTCTCTCCCTCTTCCTCCTTCCCAGGCTTCCGGCTGCAGCTCCAGCCCCCTCCTCAGCTCCACAACCTCTCCCACAGGGCAAAAATTTAAAGGGACCATGCTCCTTAAAACCCCAGGGGGGTTACACTACAAATGTAAGTACTATAGATTTGCTTCACCACTGCCTTGCACTTCCATATCTACACACCCCCATTCAAAGTGCATGTAAAACGATTCCAGATTAGAATGGCAGCATGTTATGCCCTCTTCACACAGATGTAATAATTATAAGTGAGAGTCCATGAAGAATAAATGCTTTGCACCCCTGCTCAGCCCAAATTCCTTTGCTGACTCAGTTTTTGCATGTGAATTCATAGTCAGGTTTTAAAACATTAGATTTTTTTTTTTTTAATTCTAACTCCCTAGGACATGCATATTAATAGCCTCGCAAGTAACTGGCCATTCATATTGTACTTGTTCTTGTTCCTCCCTGTCCCTCTGAGTTGTTATCTCTTCAACTCTGAATTTAGAGCTAGGCTCTCCCTCTTTCACATTGATATCTGACTTCACAGATAGCTTCATCAGATCTTTTGACTTTAAATTCTCCTTAATAGAGAATTCACCTCTATTTGTTTTGTAAAACATAGTACTGTATACCTAATACTAATGTTGTTTCCCCTGAAGCACAGAACTGCGCTACAGAAGTTTTGACTGACTATTGTTGAACATTGCATAATAAAATGGAGCCCTCTAACTTTTAAAAATGGCAGTGCAGAACCTTCAAGTGATGGTGCTGAAAAACAGATACAAAATATCTCACTACCATTAAAATAATGCACCTGCCTTTTTTCAGTGTTATTCAGGCATCTTAAAGGAAGAATCTCTGGAAGTGTGTGTGGGAGTCAAGAGAATCTGTTCTGGTTTTGTTTTGTTTTGTTTGTGTTGCCTTTCCTTTAGATTTCAACTCAAAAAATCTTGGAATAAATACCCTCTATTCCAAGAAACAGTACTACAATAAATACCAAGGACACAATCATTTTTTAAAATGTCAGAAGAACTCGATGAGTATCTTAAAATGTCTTGTTATTTTTTTCCCTTGTAGAAATATAAATACATCATCAGAGATGTCATCCACTGGAAATGGGCCATTTGTAAAAATCACTGAAGCAGCTAATCAGAGCTTAATATTAACACCAAGGTAGGCATCAATACATTTGTCTCCTATTAAAGATTACATTACTTATGATGCATAATATAAATAAATAAATAATGCCTTGCTCTATTTTACTTTATTTGGGAGGTGTTGTGGCCTAGAATAAGGGCACTAGATCTGGATCCAGGAGATCTAGAGTCTATTCCATCTCTGCCACTGCATTCTTTCTGGCCTTGGGCAATACATTTCACCTTTCTGTAGCTCTGATTCACCTGCCACTTCTCTGCTGTAAGGGTCAGGGGACTTTCTCTAATTAAGTGTTTGTATTCTGTAATCATGGCCTCTACGTACTACTGTAATAATGATAATAAATAATACTATTCTTGCCTAGAAATTTTATTAGTTGTGCTCAATGGCTATGTCTGCATTGGCAAAGTTATTTTGAAATAACTATTTTGAAATAACTTTGATATTAACTTGAAATAATAAATTTGAAAAAAGTGAATCTTCACCAGTCTCATTTTTCGAAATAAAGCATAACTTAGTATTTTGATCAAGAGAGTCTACATTAGACTCTCTAACTGAAAATAGATTCCCCCCCCCCCAAGATAGGTTTCCCTGCCTGGGGAGAGATGCCCCCTCCAGGGCAGCCAGGGAACCCCAGCAGAGTTGCACTCCCAGGCTGGGGCAGCCAGGAACCCCGGTGGGCCTGTGCTCCCCACCAGGGCAGCCAGGAACCCCCACAGGGCTGCACTCCCCGCAGTGCAGCCAGGGAGACAGGGGTGCTGCTCTCCCCTCCCCTGCATTCTGATGTGTCCCCCAGGCTCCCTGTTTGGGGAGTGTGGGGGGGATTAGCAAGGGGCTAGGAGCCTGATCAGGCTTGGAGCTGCTTGCAACACTGGCAAGCAGCCCCCAGCCTGGTCAATTTCAGGGCTTTGAAATTGACGGGTCTGGAGCTGCTTGTGGGGTACTGCAAGCAGCTCTGAGCCCAATCAGGCTCCTAGCCCCCTGCTAGTCCCCCCACCCCAAACAGGGTGGCTGGGGGGCAGATTAACATGGGGAGGAAGCAGCAACCCTGGTTCCCTGGCTGTGCAGTGGGGAGCGTAGCCCTGCAGGGGTTCCTGGCTGCTCTGGGAGGGGACTCTGTCTCACACGGGGAACAAAGCCCTAGGGAGCATCTGTCCCTGGGCAGGGAATCCTGCCCTGCCCAGTGAGGGATCCCAGGCAAAATGCAGCTCCCAAGGGAGAATCCCCCAATAATTATTTTAAAAAAGCCAATTCCACATCATGGAATGGCTTTTTTTGAAATAACTATTTTGAAAGATTTGCTGTTTTGAAATTAAAGCAGGTTTAATGATTTTGAAAAAGCGCTCAGGTTTTTCCAAAATACAGAACTGCTGTTTTTTGAAAAAGCAAATGCCTGTGTGGACATGGAAAAGTTTTTTTGAGTTAAGCCTCCTTAGCGTGAAAAAAATTTTCAGTGTAGACATACCCATCATGTTTTATAAAGGAGGTAAGTAGCAGCCATGTTTTACACAGGGAGAATAAAGGATCCAGGGAAACGAAGTGACTTGGCCAAGGTCCTACCTCGGATTGATGGCAAGAATAGAAGACCCAGATCTCCTAAGACCCAGACCAGTGCCCTGTCCTGGACCCCACACTGCTTCTCATATTAAATTTAAATTTAAATCATTAGAAAAATGCCGAAAACTGGGTGTTTGTAACCAGCCCATCAGAAGAACAGAAAAATCCAATTGTAACTGCTAGGTGTTTAAAAAAAAAAAAAAAAAGCATGTCCTTTTCTTCCTGGTTGGATATGTTTTAAAGCATGTGGTAGTAACAAAAATAAAATGAGGCAAATGTATTTCTTCTGGCTTTGTCTCTATATCTCTCTTACAGAAATAAGCTCATTAAATGAGGAGCTGTTCAGAATTACATTTTAGCCACTAATCTCTTTTACACTATATTATATCTAATGTGACTTTGAAAGATTCCTATGGGTTAGGAATAATTGGTAGCTTTTCTTGAATATATGCCCTGAATTTAATAGTTGCAAATAATTACATTCACAAGAGTTGCTAGTGCTTCAGGTACACCTATAAAAGAAGAGGTCCTTGTCATTGACTAGCAAGACAGTTTACCCTTCAGTTAAAGCAGTGCCTTAAAGGAGCTAAGAAAGCTTAATAGTCCTATCACATTAACAGTTACATTTTCCTGGAATCCTGATAGATGCACTGACACAGAAAATAACCATATAATTGCTCAGTTGCTTAGACAGGATTGAGGATGGGATGCATCAATACCCTTTCAGGCTTCACTTATGAGCCATATTGCACAGTAGTAAAGCTACAGAGAATATTTAATTTGCTGCAGAGTTTCCTTTTTACTTGCTGGAAGCTGATTGATGCATTTTCTGTTCTAATTCTACTCTGTTAATACCAAATATTTATCAGCCTCACTGGTAGGGAAAGAAAACATCTTAGACTAATGGAGGATGACTACAAGCTATTTTTCTTTTTTTAATAAAATATATGTCTAAACAAGCATTGCCACAAGAGATCTTAAAAAGCAGCCTGTAATTTAAAGATGTCTTCTATTACTATCAGTTAGACATTAAAGAATAAGGAAAGAAAGAGGAAAGGGAGAAAACAATTCATCTTAACTGCATTCCTACTGCAGGAAGATTTTTTTCATTTACCATCCGGGCACCTGATAAGGGTCACTTTATGCAGATATAGTCATATTGTTTCACAGAAGTTATATTACAGAATGAGAGTAGGATTAGAGAGTGCTTTTTAAGAGGAAAAAAATGAAATACTACTACTAAAGGTCAACATACTGGGAATCATACATGCGGGCTGGATCCCTGACTGCATTCAAATGCAAAACTCCCAATGAAGGTGATAAGATGTTTGACTGAGTAAGGACAGTAAGATGTGACCTAGAGGTAGAACCACAATTCGTGTCTGAAACACACAGTGAACTTATTTCCTATCCTGACAAAAGGATTACATGCACTGGGCTGAATCCTAGCCCTAAAAGCCCTAAGTAGCTCTGTGGTGCTGCAGGTTCCAGAGCAGTAAAAATTCCTGCTGAAACTAATAGGGAAGAATAATATTCACATGGTGATCAAAGTCATCCATCACAGAAGTCTCTGCCCTGCTCAGCTCCTGAATACTGTGTTACAAGTAGGTCGTGAGCGGTAATGCACAGGAAGCAGTCAGCATGCAGAGGACATCTGTGATGTTTCAGTGAGAGAGGAGTAGAATTGAAGCTGAACAAATAATTGATTTTTCTGGTTCATCAGTAGTTCTGAAAAACTGGGGGGAAAAAAATTTGGTTTGACTCAAACCAAAATAAAATATTCTGAAACTTTGGTGAATTGAAAAAGAGAGGGAAAGCCTTGTGTTGAACAGACCATTTCATTTGGTCCGAAATAAAACGTTATGTTTCATTTTCAGTTGCTTTTTAACATAATTCCAAGGGAAGGGCTAGATTACCCACATATAGGGGTGTAGTGAAGGAAAATCGGTGATGCTACCTCCCTTGTAGCCCAGTGAGCAGAGTGCTCAGGCTGGATGTAGGAGACCAAGGTTCAGTTTCCTGCTGCTAAATGTGGAAAAGTGATTTGAACACACCTGTCAGGGGAGTACTGTAGCCACTGGACTGTAAGATACACTGGTAAGGATTTGTTCCATCCTCTCTTATTGAAGCTGTTCTAATGGTTAGGCCACTTTTTGGCAATATGGGAGTCCCAAGTTCAAATCCTTTCTCTGTGTCAGGTATTGCTGGCAACTGAACGCAGCCGAGTGCCATAAACACTGGCTAAAATTTAAAAGGGAGGTGGCACCACTTTCTCTTCTGCCCTTTTCCAAATTGAGCCCATCCCAAATCATTGTTTTGGTCAAAAGAATTTGGTGAATTTGTGCTAAATTCAGGAGTACTTTCAGGCTGGTCTAAACTGCATTTTCTAGCTAATAAATTATTCAGGTGAAAAATTTTGCTGAGCTCTAAAGGGAATGGATCCTCCTCAGCTACCTAGCTGACAATCACAGAAATGACAAATGGGAAAGAACAGCCCCAGACCTATTTCTTGTCTGACAGCTTCAGCATGACCCAAAGATGGAGGCCCAGCCAGTTTGAAGTCCCTTGTATCATGGCAATCAGAGGGTGTCAGTAGTGGAAGGAACACCTCAGTGAGTCTCCAGCCCAACCATAGCTCCCTGGGGTAGATAGAAAGAGTAGGCAATCCTTGATGATGTGTTAACATAAAAGAAGGCATGAGCCCTGTCAAAATGAACATGCATGTTCTGTTTCACCTCCTGCTGGACATGCCTAAGAAATCAGCTGCCTTAGTTCATGTACCTGCTGCAACTTTATGGAAGTTCATGTAAGGCAGCTTGGTGGAGGTGGAGCTCATCTTCAAAAGTTGTCCATTACCATGCCGCCTGGCTGGAGGAGTTGTGTTCCTTTCCCTACCCCTTTCTGTGCCTGCTTTTTCATTCTCCCTGCAACAGGGCCCCATGCACAGCTGGTTTACATTGGCTTATATAGTCAATAGGAACATAAGTAAAGACTGAAGAATTTGGCTTCCACTGTGTAACTGACATCCTTAAGGTTATAGATAGGACTGGAAATAGGAGATGTTTGTAATGTGAAAATCATACTGTAATTCTGTACTGCAATACTAGAGTATGCATTCTTGTTTACTAAGGAAATGTTGCGAGTCATATTTATATAATCATGCTATATTACGCTGTGTATATTTAAAAAACAAACCATATTGTAAACTAGTCTGCTCTTGATTTTTTTTTCTGGTATATATTTATATAACACATTTAATTGGTGGCACTGTCCCCCCAATGCTCAGCTTCATTTCAAGCTATGAAGATAATCTTAAAACCTCTGAATGTCAGAAATGCTTGAGTAGTTTTGATCTGTGGTCTTGTGCTTTTCAGGCTTCTGACTTCATATCTTTTCTAAATAATTTCTAAGCCTTTATATGTGTCTCTCTATATATCTACACTGCAGTGTTATCTCCATGAAAGCTACACTGATAGCACACTATTACTTCTAATTCTTTGGTTATAGTGATCTCTAGTGGCAGGTTCCTGGAAATACATAAGAAGGAAGTAAAAAATGCATTGTGGATTCAGTTTGTATTCGTTTCTAAATTTCAGCAAATGACTTTTTCTCCTTAAAGATTAGGCTACTTTTATTTCTATAATATGTTCAGTTTTTGATCAAATGTCCAAGAGAGGAGAATTTATATGTGTATTACCCATTGTGTGTATTACAACAGAAATTTACATTCATGTACTGGGTAGCCCAGTCAGATTATTTCATGTTAACAACACCATTTTCCTTTAGAATAAGGAGACTTGATGTGCATAAGGACTTTTTTAATGATGCTAAGTTACACTTAAATTAATATACTTGTGTAATGTTACCTAACCTGCAGATACCTGTGTTTTTAACAACTTTGCTTTCATTCTAGCAAACAGTGTCTCAATGATCTGGTGATTCATCTGCAGTGCAACAATAAACGTAAGTAAATATTTCATGAGACGATTCCACTTTCAATTTCTTAAGTCCATTGTTAAGTCCATGACTTCCATGGATATTGTTTGAAAGCTTCTGGCAATCCAGTATATACTGTACTTTCATGTTAACAAGAAACAAGCATATTTGTAGTTTTCAGGAGGTTTTAGACTTAAACATACAACGGATGCAAACAAAAAACCAATATTCCAACCACCCTAGAATTTTAGGGAAGACCAGATCAAGCTCCGGACTGGAACTTAGCATATTGGGCACATCTTGAAAAATGACATCCATTAATTTCAGACCCCCCCCCCCCTTTTCTAATTCTAGCTTGTGGAAAACGACTGATAACTCAGCAGATTGGTACAAGGATTGTAGGTGGAAGTGATGCCAAAGAAGGGGCTTGGCCTTGGGTAGTCTCGCTGTTTTTTAATGAAAACCCTACATGCGGAGCGTCCCTCATCAGTAATGAATGGCTGGTTTCAGCAGCACACTGTGTTTATGGGTAATGTTTACTTTCTCTTACATTAATAAATAAACTATGTTGTCCCTCCTAAAATTTGCATGTATCCTGATGGAAGATGATTGTTCATAAAACTGGGTAACAGTATGGCCCTGACCCATCAATCAGAGATACATGGGGTAACATTTGTACTCAATTAAGTTATGTCTACACTGCAATAAAAGACTCACATTTAGCTCTAGTCAGCTGACTTGGATTCATAGGGCTCAGGCTGCAGGGCTATAATTTTCATTGTAGGTGTTCAGCCTTGGGCTTGAGCCCAGACTCTGAGACCACACAGAAGGGGAAGGTCTCAGAGACAAGGTTCCAGCTCAAGTCTGAAAGTCTCAAGTTTTTAAACCCTCAGACTGCATCCTGCAAGCTCAACTCAGCTGAATTGGGCTTTGAAATTCGGCGCTGTAGGTCTTTTATCATGAAGTAGATATATCTGCAGAGTCCTACTGAAGACAATGGTGAGCCACATATTCTAAGGGATCTCCCCATATGAATCCTATGAAAGGGAATATATGACATTGTTGCTTTCGATGTTAGAGGACTGAACTTGTCAATTTCCAAAGGGATAGCCATGGTAGTCTAGTCCAGCAAAAAAAGCAAGGAGTCATGTGGCACTTCAAGACTAACAGATTTATTTTTCACATGAGCTTTTATGGAAGAAATATCCCACTTCGTCAGATGCTTCGAAGATGGGTGAACTTACCCATCTTCGAAGCATGTGACGAAGTGGGATTTTCTCCCACAAAAGCTCATGCGAAAAATAAATCTGTTAGTCTTGAAGTGCCACATGACTCCTTGCTTTTTTTAGAGGACTGAACTGACACTCACATGATCCTTCAAGGCCTATACTCATGTTGTGATGGATCCGAATGCAGAATCAGGGTATATGTTTATATTTAATAATACTATTTTATGCAGGAAAATGACATTTCATATAGAATACTGTTTTGACAAAATATTTTTTTTCACATTGAAAAAAATGACTTAAGTTGTCCAAAAGGGTCCTCAGATAAATAATTCAAATTAGGTATTTGAAAATCATATAACAAAACTGCATTCAAATAGAGAATTGCTGGTGTCAGTAGAAAGAAAGTATAAGGAAACATTATCAGTAAAAACATAGGGGGTTCAGGCTGTTCTGTAGGATGTTTTGAAGACCTAATAGCTCTTTCTCTCACAGTCCCATACCCCAATAATATTGTGGTAAACTCCAGGTATAGTAGTTTTGTACAAATCATATTACCACTGAATTCTTCTTGATACTAGGGAGAACCTGAAATTAGTGATAGGAGCTAACAAACCAGTCCATCATTTAATGCAGTGGTTCTCAACTTTTTTGGCTCGAGGGCCACAAATATAAGTTTTACAACCCTGAAGGGCCACCAGTCTATTCAATTAAAATGTATTAAAATTAATTAATTGAACTTGAATTGAATTTCAATTACAATTAAATTAAAATTTAATTACTTAAATTTAAGTTACGTTTTAAATTAAAATGACATTTTAAAGGGTTTTTTTAAAAGTGGCTTGGATGCCAATTTAAAATTTAACAGTCTGAACAATATAAAATTTAATAATTTTATTAATTTAAAATTTTATTTTTTTAAAGGTTTCTGTTTTAAAATGGGAGGGGGGGGCACTGGATGCAGAGACCAGAGGAGGGTGTCTGTGGGAGACTGGTAGGCCAGGGACAGGTCAGGGTGGCAGCTTCTGAAGCCATTTTACACCCCTCCCCCCCAGCAGTGCCAGTTTGCTGCTGCCCTGTGCCCGTCCCCCCCATCATCACCGGCCTGCAGCTCCCTCTGCAGTTCGAGGCCAGCCTGGGTCCCAGAGTTGCTGATTCCACCCTCCACTGGGGGGAGAATGATGGTGCTCCACAAAGGTGGGCAGCTCTGGGACACACACCCCCGGGCCACAGTCCAGCCCTGCCTGGGGCCCGCACCACTGCCGCGCTGCCCTCCCACTGCTTTCAACAACCAACCAAAGCAAGGAACACGGCAAGGTGGGAGCAAGGCAGGGCACCTTTTTTTTTTTTTTTTTTTTTTTTTTTTTGCAGTCTTCCTTGCTGGAATTTTTATATAATGCATGGTGGCGCTGCCATGGTGCATGGTGTGGGCCCCGGGGGCAGAATATGGCCCCTGCCGGCAGATTGAGGCTCCTGCTGCTCCAGGGGAGCCTCCCTGCCCCTGTCCCACCTCCTCAGTCTTCTTGCCTGCTGCACGACTGGCCCTGTTCCCACCCAACCCCTCCACAGGGCCCCATACCACCCCCTACCTGGTTGGAGCTGCTGGCACCTGGCCATCCCCCAGGCTACTCTCCCTGAGCATGTTCTAAGCAAGCTTAAAGCGTGGGAGTTTTAAAAACTCCCAGCCTGGGGGACGCTCCATGCCGGTGGGAAACCTGGGTCTCCATGGGAACCAGAGACCCTGGTGGCTCCAGCTCCTGGCCCGTCTGCAGACCCCCCCTGGAGCCACTCTGCGGCCCACCAGGGGTCCCCGGACCCCAGGTTGGGAACCGCTGATGTAGCTTTTAAAATATTGTTAGCTTTGAACACGTAGCAGATCACTGGGAAATCAACTGCTCCACAGTCTAGTTTTGCATCTCCACAATGATCATACCCTGTTACAATGACCTCTCCCCATTCCTCCTGTGATAACTGTCTTGAAGTTATTTCCATCTCTACACCTGATGTGACTGAAGTACATAAGTTTGTGCCTATTGATTTCTGACAACAGTCTGCTTCTTTCCGGAAATGCTTCTCACATAAGCTTCCCTCATCTTTTGCATCCAGGAGACAAGCAAGAGTCTTTGCCACCACTGTATTTTGAAGGCTTTATTTTTCCTTTTGTCAACACCATTCATTTCTCATGCTTCACATCCATTGGTTGCTGTTGAGAAATTTAATTTTTTCACCTGTTGAATCTTTGTACATTCTATGTTTTTTTCCCTCCAAACTTTTGTTAGGGGGTCATTGTGGAATGTGCCATTCCTAAACTTTTTCCAGTTTCTTTGGAACAGCCTCCTTGTTTAGATATGTATGGTCTCAGACAACTAAAATCATCTACTATCTCTACATCCTGAGCTTAATTGAAGTGTTTGCTTGTATCTCGTTGTTGTTAATCTTGTCAGTGTATGTGAATGTCATTTTCTCTGTATTCAGAGAGAGTTTGGATATATGTCTAACTGTTCTTCATTACAGACACCAGTATTTGTTGCATTCTAATCACTATAGAAAACTGGGTAATAATGCAAAAAAATCTGGGTGCTCAGCTTCAGTGACTCTCATATGTATTTATTTTGTTTGTAGATCAACTATTGACTGGACATTTGATTATTTAAAATGACTTCAGCTGTAAAGCAGGACTCTAATTGAAGTATAACCTATACAGCACAACAATCAATATGGTTTATAAAGGAATGAACTTGTAACATTTTCATCATTTAAATGCTGTGTCTCCATTATATTCAAATAGTCTTAACTTATGCTTTTCTAGATTGTTTTTTTCAGCTATAGGTCAATTTAAAAAAACAAAACAAAACAAAAACACCAAATTGCTAATAGTCTGTCTACACTGCAATCAGGGGATGCAATTCCAGCATGTTAAGACAGATATCATAAGCTTGAGTAACAATAGTAGTGATGTCACTGCAGCATGGACTAGCCTTGTCCACACCGGATCCTGGATATAGGCTCAAGAACCCACCTCCATTCTACAGTGATTTCACTGCCATTATAACTTGAGCCAGCTTTGTTCTAGCTAAATTAGAGCTAGTTTGGGTATGTCTACACATTCGACTGTCACACCTTCCAATTGCAATGTAGATATGACTTAGTCTGCCATCCCCTAGGTATATCATACTCAATTTTCTATCTGTGGAATGATTATTAATTACATGGGAATTTTTAATTGTAGGCCTTTAAAGTGTCATAATAATTCAATGATTCCATAATACTACAATTGTTCAAACAACTCTATAAAATAATGTATTTGGCTTAATACCAAAAATCTATTGATCATTCTATTATATGAAACTTTTGGCCACTAGTGCTGCCAAAAAAACATAAGTACTTTAAAATGACAATATGCTACCTCACTTAATTTGGAAAAAAAATAGAGGAACTGGGTATATATATCCTTCAGGAGTAAAGGAGGAATACAACTTATACTTGGCAAATTGTTCAAGTCTTTCATTTGATCATAAATTGTGAATATTCATTGCAATCACTAGGAGGAATTTAATACCATCTCAGTGGAAAGCAGCACTCGGCTTGTATAACACTTGGAATCTGACATATCCTGAGACAGTAATTCAGAAGATCGATCAAATTGTCATAAATCCCCACTATAACAAGCGCACAAAAGATAGTGACATTGCTATAATGCATCTTCAATTCAAAGTGAATTATACAGGTAGGTCTATTGATATCTTATGCACGTTTTTACGCTATATGAATTAATTTGAGCTCAGTCCAAGTGTACTAATGATCCAGATTCTACTAAGTAATGAAAGGGTTATGGGATAATTGGACATCTCTTTACAAATTAAATGGAATCTTGAAAAAAATCATCATTGCAGACTCACTCCTGTGCTTCTTGGTAATTTTGCCTCAGTAAGGTATGGAAGGTTTGGATCGATGTGCATTTTGGTAACTGATATCACAAGAACCAAAATACTGGAAACAAACTTAAAGTAATTATTTCTCTTTACAGATTATATACAGCCTATTTGCTTACCAGAAACAAATCAACAATTTTTGCCTGGAATTAATTACTCTATTGCTGGGTGGGGTAGTACTACAAATGATGGTGAGTCACCGTAATTTTTTAAAATAGCACACAAAATAATGAAGAAAACGCTTTGTTTGTTGTCATTTAGTTAGTTAGTTAAAGACTTCAAGTGATCGGAAATCTACATCATCCCATGGGAAGCTGTCACATCACCAGTCTGTGACTCAGTTTCATTTTTCTGCCATGTTTCTGATTGTGTGCACACAAGGTGACCTACCTGTTCATATTAGTGGATTGATTTTTTATGTAATAATACCTACATCTTAAATAACATTTTTCATTAGTATTTCTCAAAGCACTTTACAAAGGAATTATTCTTATCTCTTTACAAGTGGGGAAACTGAGTCACAGAGTGGTGATGTGACTTACCCAAAATCACCAAGCAGGTGAGTGGCAAAGCATCATATAGAACATAGGTACCTGTGTTCCAGTCCAGTGATCTATTCATTCAGCCACCTGCTGTAACATTAAAGGTCTGACTGAACTCTAAAAAGGTCATACATTGTCACTAATTCTTCGGGAAAACTCCCATTGCCAATAATATCGTGGGGAGTTCCATATATATATAAAAGTTAATCATTTTCTTGTTTCTGTAGCTTTTAGGGTGAAATTCTGCCTTTTGCTCCATTTTATCTTTCCTAAATATTAGGTGATTCAGAAAGAGAAAAAATTCAGACCCAGATGTTTAATACCGCAGCATTCAGAATCATTGGGGTGCAAGGAGCTGGTTCCAGCCAATCTCTGGAAGGCAGTTTTCATAAGATCTGATTATTCAGTCTAAATAAACATTATGCAGTTCAAAAGCCAGATTATGAGCCCATCAAAAGTGAAGAAAAGCAACGGCATGGTTGCTCCTGAGAGACTTCAGCAAGGAAGGGCTCTTTAAATATTTTTTAAAAAATTAAAAATCATTTAGGCTTAATTTAAACAAAAGGCTGAAATTCAGATTTAGTCCCAACATTTCTGGGGTTTTTTGTGTGTTCTTAACAAAGATCCTAAACTGTCGTGGTTAGGTTGTGGGTGGCCAAACCTAATAGTCAGAGCCAGAGTTTGCAGTCATAAGACAGGAGTCAGGCCAGGCCAGAGCCAGGAGACAAACTGAATGTTAGAATCACACATTGGAAAGACACAAGGATACCAGGAAATCAAACCCGAGGAGCAGGGCATTCAGTTCAAAGCAGGGTGTAATCCAATTGTTCAGATAACTTGCTGGCCTAGCAGGCCAGTCAATTGCTCCAGAATTCTGCCAACAGAACTACAAGCATGAAGCCTTAAGATGGAGCTGATTTGCAAGCAAGAAAGCCTGAAAAAGCTACTAGATGAAGGGTTTGAGTTTGGTTGCTGAGGGACATCTAGCTTCGAGACACATGGGTCATGATACATACATGCTGCCATGCCCCCATGAACCCATTCACATCAGGGACAAAATCTTCTAACATATATAGTTTTTGTGGAAAACATTTTAAAAGGGTCCTAACCGATTATATAATTTAGTGAACAACTGCATCTGAGATATCTTTTTACCAAAATTTCAATTTGCAATCAACTTTTACAATCCATAGAGAAACCCACCTAAAATAAAATTTGCCATTTAATGGATGTGTTCATTTTTTAATGTATTCATATTGTACTTCATAACAAAGCAAGTTTCCATTTTTCAAAGACTTATCGCAAATAAAGCCAAATTCTGTCTTGGGACAAAAGGGGCTGCACAAGGGAATCTTATGGCAGAATGCAGCATGCAGAATATTTATTACTTTTATATTGCATATAGAGGAAAGAATGCAGTCTGACTATTGGAGCCTAGCCTGAATTTCCAGAGCTGAGAATTTTCATTTGTAAATCAAGCATAGTGATCTAGCGTCACTGAGTAAGAAACATGGAATGCCTCTGTCATTTTTGCTGAGCTACATTGAGTATGATTGCGCTATAAAACTTTAATTAATTGATAATTAGGCTTTAATAGTCAGTCATTAATAATTACTAATATAAATTACTTTAAGGGGTTAAATTCACCAATGGAAAATCATGCAGTACATGCAAAGAATCTGAATAGTCCAAGCCACAATTTTAATTAGCTCTTGGATCTACATATAATAATAAATAATAATAATAATAATTAATAATAATACATTTTAATAGTTTTCATGTAGTTATTTGAAAAACAAAATTTAGCAGTGATCCCTGTTATAAGAGCACAGGGTATGATTTGCTGTTGTTTACCTCAGAATGGCTATGTCTACACTGGGGGAGCCCTGGGAAGTGCAGACATATCTGGGCAACTCAGCCCCCTAGCCCACCACCAGTCCTGATTGGGCTGTGGCTCCTGCAGGCAAGCAGCTGCGAGTTCAATCCAGCTCCCAGCCCATTGCAGCACCCCGCGGAGGCTGGACGATGACTCCTGCCACTCACGGCAAGGGGCTGGGAGCCCGATCAGGCCCCCAGCCCCCCTCTGCAGGCTGTGAGGGCTAGGAGCCAGCTTGGAGCCCGATTGCTTTTGCAGGCTCGGAGCCTGCAAAACTGACCAGGCTCCAAGCTGCTTGCTCCACGGTGCTAGTAGCTCAGAGCCAAATCGGTCTCTGAGCTTGCTCCTAGCCCCCACAGCCTGCAGACAGGGGGTGGGAGCCCGCTTGTGCTCCAAGCCACTCAATGCAGGCTGTGGGGGCTAGCAGCTGACTCCTGCCCTCACCGCTTCTAGGCACCAGGGTAGGAGTCAGCTGCCAGCTCCTGCCACTGGCAGAGAAGGGCTGGGAGCTGGATCCAGCTCCCAGCTTCTCACCATATGGCAGGAGCCAGAGTGGGCCCCAGGGCCAGATCGGAGCCCCACAACCTGATCACATCCTGTGGAGGGGAAGGGAGTGGGCCCTGCCCTGTGAAGTTGACTTAAATGCTTAAGTTGATTTACAGGGCAGGAATTATTAAGTTGACTTTAGCAATTCCTTAAGCTGATTTAATAATTTCTTAATATAGACTGGGCTCAGCTTTAGTCGATTTAAGGGCTTTAAGTTGATTTAAGTCAATAGTGTAGACATACCCAATAAGTCCAGTGACTGAGGCAGAAGGGTGACCTAGTATGAAGTACGTTGATCTGGGACTCAATAGAGCTGCATTCAAATCCTAGTTTAGCCCCATGTTTCTGTGTGCTCTTGGGAAGGTCACATAATACATCTTCTGCCTCCATTCCCCATCTGTAAAAATGGAGATAATATTTCTCTGTCTCACAAAGGACAAAATCCATTAATGATCACGAGGCAGTTTGATATTCCAGTGATAAGGGCCATATAAGTTCCTAGATACATTTTAATGGAGTCGTGCTGGTGTAAACTGAAATGATGAAGTGTATCCCAGACCCTCATTAGTGCTCTGTAATGAGAGTGAAATTTCTGAATCATTAAGAATGATGGTGGTTGTTTATGTTATTCTTTGTGATCATACTGGTTGTTTATACTCTATATGTTGGTAAGGTTCACCTTCAATGATATTGCAAGAAGCAGAGGTTCCTCTTATAACAAATGAGAAATGCCAAAAACAGCTTCCAGAATACAATATTACTGAGAATATGATGTGTGCAGGCTATGAAAAAGGAGGAGTAGATTCCTGTCAAGTAAGTAAAAACAACACATTTCCATTGCCAATACCATAATAGTTCTAACTATTAAACAGCTCACTGATGGGTCCTCTGATCAGTAAAAGCTAGTCACTCACTGTCAGAATATAATTTTTACTCAGAGTCCTATGTATTTCTTACTGTATCAAGATATACATTTTAAATTTACAATATAATTTATACCTCATAGAGTTTAAGGTCAGATGAGACCTTTGTGCCATTAAACAAGCAAACAAAAAATCCAACAAAACCAAAAACCCTAGAGGGAGATGCAAGGTGTTGGAAATTCCATGTACTGACCTTTACACAGTTTCTGGCGAGCAATCTTCTTAAGAGGAGATGTCAGTAGGTGAAAATGTGGAAATACCAAGCTGATACAAGCATAAGAAATACCTTATATAGAAGGATGGAGAGCTGTAAAGGGCATTCATTACCTTTAAACATTTAAACCTAAAAGATCTTCAAGCAGGGGAAAGTCAATATTTTGCAGGGGCTGCCCATTTCTGTGACAAGATTATGCTGTTGCTCTCTCATCATCTTCCTGCCCTCTGGCATCTTAGCTTCCTCAGAAACCACTCTCTGCCCCAACTAGGTTTGCAATGTACAGGACTGGCTTAAGAGGCAAGCCAGTGTGGCACCAGCTCAAGGCACCGAAACTTAAGGGTGCCGGTGCCAAAAATTGAATGCTTGGCCCAGGAACAGGTTGCCATGAGATTCCACCACGTGACCGCCGACATGGCCCTGCCACACCCCTCCTGCCTCCACAAGTGCACTCTAGGCAAATGAGATTTGGGCACAAAGGTAAAAGTTGGCTCGAGGTGCCGCAACCCCTTAAGCTGGACTTGGCAATATATTTCCTCTCTATGGGGAGGCAAGCAGCACTGAATGCTATTTGGTTCTGCTTGTAATGACATGAACGCTCTGGTTTTGCTGACTGTTTTCATTACATTCTAATGGGAACACGCTATGTAATTGTAGTGCTCACTGGATCTACTCTTGCTGCTTCTGGCTTGTGCCCCATAATTGAAAGACAAGTCCAAGTGCAGTTGCCTTTAGGCAGGTTGAGCAGACTCTCAGAAAAAAAGGGGGGAGGACATACTGGAATGGCTCCACTCCCCACTCCTTAGGCTTCTGGGACTTTTGCTGCCTTTTTTGATTTTATTTGCTTTTCCTTATGCCCAATTGAAGAAGACAGAGCAAGGCCTTGATATTATATATAGTGCAACTAATTGGTGTTATAATAATGATTACATACCATGAATTAGGAAGGCTATAGCAAGCACAGACACTGCTAAGGCCTATAGGTTGCTGTCACAGAAAGAGCTTCTGCAGCTGCTCTGCAGCCTTTGAGAGAAATATTTTATTCCCCTTGACCCAGCAGAAGTCTTGTCTGCAAAGCCCACTTACTCAAGCTTTGTGCAGGGTAAGAGGATACAACCTAATGTGATAAGTAAAATAATTAATGCAAAGGGTTTTACTATGTTTCATGACTGATACAATTCATGATTGAGAGGTGCCTGACACCGGAGCTTAAGATGACGTGTTACGATAATAAAATAATAATAATAATAATAATAATAATAATAATAATAATAAAACAGTAAAAAGTGTTCTTCTTTATGCATATTAGAAGGATGTGCACCAACAGTGGCACACAGACAAGGGTCTTGAAAATCCAGTTACTTTAAGATAGATAGGAGTTCTTTAACTCTTGAATTTTAATATTGCAGGGAGATTCAGGAGGGCCCTTGATGTATCAAGACAACAACAGGTGGCTTCTGGCAGGAGTGACTTCCTTTGGCTATGAGTGTGCACTGCCCCAACGCCCGGGAGTGTATGTTCGAGTCACACAATTTGTTGACTGGATAAAACAATTAATTCGTTAGCTTGATTTTAATAAATACATAACTAAATAAATATTAAGCAAGACTTTAGTGCACCAAATAACAGTCAAAGCTACAGGAGAGAAAAACTGAGAAAAATCTGTCATTCAAAATCAAGTTATGACATAAATGGACTTTGAAAAGGAAAATGTTAAATATTAAGAAACTTCACCATGTCAGAAAGAAACATTTCAAAACAGCAGCTGTCTCTTTTTGCTAGCAGTTCCCTCCATTTTTACATTGATTGTTATATGAAATCTGGTTTTACTATTTGTCCATCTTAAAGACATTTAGAATGTATCAATGCCCAGTATATTATGGAAGCCTGCATAAATAGTTAGAAGGGCTGAAATCTGTGATTTGCAAAGGACACACTCTTTAAAAGTAACAACTAAATTGGGCTAAACATTTAAACTGTGTTTCAGGTGGGTTTATGTGCTCCTTCACAATGCACATTTCCATTTCAGTGCATGGGAAATTAATAATTAATATTCTCTAAATATTAAAATAAGACTGAACTTTAACTGTTTAATCTGAGATCCTTGGAGCTCTTTATTTCATCTACGACAAACAGTTCTGGAATAGCTTTTATAAATGGAGATGGTATGCAAATCAATCTGGCTGCTTTGTAACGAATAAACTGATTTGGGGGCCAAATATTTTGCCCTGGTGTCAGCGTTTTAGAATTAATGGAGTTACACTAAAGATGAACATAGTGCAGTTCTTATGATGATCACTGTTATTATTTCTGGCAAACATCCTGGAAATTGCTGTTAAACTATCTAAGCCCTGGTCTGTACCGCAGTATGATTTTGCAGCAACCAAAGGGAGATTGCTTACCACCTACTTACGACAGTGTTTTCCTTAGCCTGAGTCAGAGAGAAACCCCTTTGCTCCAACGCAGTGCTATTGCTTCTGTGGGGTAGTTTTACTGGATCAGCTTTCTGATCGGCTGAGCGGGTCTTCACAGACCTACTCAGTCAATCAGGGAGATCAATCTGATGGTGGCGAATTTACTGCCATCAGTAAAGACAAACCCTAATTATAAATACAGACTTGTACACACGAACAAACCATTCTGGCATAATCTTTAATGGTCTTACAAGTATCTAACAATAATCACCCTCAGTCATTTTATAGAAAAATAAAAACGCAGTCAAGTTGCTGCTTGGTATATCATGTGTTTACTTTCAGTCATCTAGACAAAGGACTTTCAAGAATGTTTTGGATTGTTTGTTTTACTTGTGTGTGAATGACCCACTAGATGCCTTCAAGTACAGAAAATATGTAGTCTGACTGCTTTAACTTTTTGGATTCTTCTCCAAATAAGACTTACTCTAAACATCACTGTGTGTTCACGATGTATGTATGTTTATATCTAATGTTATAATCATTTTAATACAATATGCCATGTTTCATTTACTTCTGCTTAGTGTCTATTGTAGCACAATTAAAATCCAGTTAATTCCATGGTGTTATATAAAAGTGCAAAATGAATTATAGTTATTTTAAATAGAAACATGTAATGATACTTATTGCCTGGGTGCCTTCCATCACTGAGTACAACTATTAAGAAGGGCAATAAAGTCTTCAGAATAAGAGGTTTATTTATAGACCTCATTCTTCCCTCTCTACTCCTTGCTATTAACATGTTGTACAAGCATGAATCAAAAGTCTGACCAAATAGGCCTTAATCAGTCTGGCCTTACATTGTACCTTGAATCTTGTCAGACAGTGGAACTGATTCTGTTGTCGCCACCTTGAGCCATCGTTTATGGCAGTGTAAAGTGCTGCCATTGGCTATGTCTACATTAGGGGTCTTAAGCTGACTTAAAGCCCTTTAAGTTGACTTAAGAAACTCCGTCTCTATTTAGAAAGTGCTTAAGTTGACTTGATTACTCTGCTCTGTAAATTGGTATAAGCATTTAAGCTGACTTTACATTTCTGCAGGCTGTATGGGTTGGCAGCCAGTTCCTGCAGCCTGCAGAGGGGGGCTGAGAGCCTGATGCAGCTCCCAGTGTGGTCAGTTTCAGACTCTGAGCCTCCCCAGTGGGCAGGAGCCAGATTGGGTGGGTCGAGATTGGTCCCTGTAGCTAATTGGACTCAGGGTAACCAATCCGGATCAGGGGCAGGGTAGGAGGTGGGGTGTCCTGGGTATGTCTGCTCCCTGTCCGCACAGACATACTCTGCAGTTGACTTAGCAAGATCAACTGAAAGTCGACCTTGTTAAGTTGACTCCAGGGCCCCCCCTCAGTGTAGATATAGCCATTTTGATTTGACAGTTGTGGGCCACAGAAAGGAACAGGAGTGAGAGATATAGGCTCTCCACTGAAAATGGCCTGGAGTGTCATGCTCTATGTAATAACCCAGTGAGAGTGATCTACTGGATCATGACCCCTACCTCCACAGGCTAGGACAAAATTATCCGATCAATTTAATAATAATTAGAACCAGTACTGTGAATAGCACCAAAAAGCATATAGACAGTCAGTGCATAGCATTACAATTGCAACAGCTCACCTCATCCAACAGCTAAGCCATTGGATTCCACAGTTTGAAGATATACGATCCTTTTCAAAGTGAGACTCGGAGAGCATGGCAAGAATCTAGCTTTGAGATGACAAAACTATAGCTTGCTGTCGCCATGGTCTGAAAGACAGACACCAAGGAATCTCTTCTCCCAACAGAAGAAAAGGTATTTACTTCCATATGTTTAGTACCAGCAGACACTACCAGTATAAATCCTTGCACATTTGTGAGTAAATAACTGCCCAAAAATGTATGCATATGAACAATTTTTTTTCTATCAGGTTAAAGTATAAGCCATTGCTATACCTTTGATTATGAATCAATCATTAAGATTATCTGGAAAAAAAGTTGCCAATGCCAAAGTAAAAAAAGTCTAGCTTTCCCAAATAATAGTAGGCCTTTTTCCCCTGCATTCTGATTCTACCTTTGGAAATAAGAAAGAAGTACAGACCTGAGACATACAGTGCATTCTGTATCAAATTCAAAGCTTGATGTGAGTGAAGCAATTCAGTTAAAATGTTTCTGAAATAATTAATCCCTGCTTAAAATTATGTGACATAGGTTTGAAATTGTAAAAACAATTAAGGTGTTGATTATTACTGTACATTTGTCTAAGCTTACACATATTTTAGAAAGTCTCTTTGTTTGTTGGTAAGTGCTAGAAACACAAAATTTTGTTTGGAACTATTGATTTCCTGACTTAAATAACCGGATTGGTTAGATCTCAAAACTGGTTCCCCCAGAGCCCCAATTGGGCCCACTGATAATTAGCTTTTAGTAGCACTTGATCATAGGCATTTGCTGGACTCTTCTGTCAAGGGTGCCACATATTAATACCAAGACATGGTAATACCAAGAATACCAACAATACCTACAGATGTGCCATTCAAATTCAAAAGATTACTGCTCCCCCTCCACCTAGCATTTGCCATGTCTATTAAGAACTCACAAGGACAAACATTCAAAGTTACTGAAGTAGATTTGAGGTTCAACTGCTTCAGTCATGGTCAACCAGACGTTGCCACTTCAAGAGCTGGAATGGGGAAAAAATTGTATGTACTTGCTCAAGAAAGAAAAACAAAAAAATATTGTTTATTATCAGGCAATAAGTTAAAATTTAAATGTATTTTGGAAGCATAGCACCAGCTATGTTAATTTCTTAAAGCAATATGATAAAAAGAAAAAATATTTCCAATAAAATATGCTATGTTAATGTAATTGATATAGTTCATCACACCTTTTACTATATCTTTTCCTGGGCAATGCCAGGTATTTTTGCTAGTGTCTCTATATTCAGTGGAATATGCACTTCCAGGCTATGTCTACACATACATTGTTATTTCGAAATAAGGATTTTGAAATGAGTTATTTCGAAATAAAGTCCTTATTTCGAAATAAGTTAATTCAAATTAACAAAATGTTAATTTGAATTAAGGGAAAGCCTGCTCTTGAAACAGCTGTTATTTCAAAATGGTTATTTTGAAATAAAGCCGTTTGGACATGTTGTTTTGAAACAGTTGTTTCGAAACAATGGTGTTGTTTCTAAACAACATGTCTAAACAGCCTTATTTCTAAATAACCATTTCGAAATAACAGCCATTTTGAAACAATCGGGGTTTAACCTGTTTCGAAATAGCAGTTCTTATTTCGAAAGGATGGGATCTGTCCTTTCAAAATAAGAAAATGTCATGTGGACCAAATATCTTTTATTTTGAATTAACCAAGTGTTTTGAAATAAAAGTGCTGTGTAGACATAAAGTTAATCAGTGCAGAGGTTTACAATGAATAATACTATGTGACATGCTACTATAAGTGCAGTAAATTTTAGTTCATTAATGATTTACAAAAGCCAAAATCATTAGAGGCTCTGGCAGCTGGCAAATTTGCTTGCCAGAAAAATTGCAGCATGTTTCCATTTTCTCATTGCAGTTTTGAAACCCAAATGCAAGCTGCAGGAACACTGATGCACAGCACATGAACTACAGGCTTGTTGTGTTCTGCATTAATGTAGACATTAATAAGCCATCTATAGGCATGTAAAACTTCTCTTTTTAAAATATGGTATGTGCTTAAAACACATGCCCCCTATGTAGGACATATATAGGACAAGGATTATAAACTTTACTCCAGTTCACTTCTGTCTACGTGTCCTCCTGAGTTAAGTACTTTCTTATTGGGAGATTTCCCCCCCCCCCAAAATCACCTTAACTCTTAAAATAACAAATAGAACCTTTAAAACATAGGATGTCCTTATTACCGTAAAATATTCAAGCAACATGGAATATTTGATTAAAAAATCTCAGGTTAGTTTGTGTGGTCTTAGAAGCTATGAAAAATGCAAGGGAAGCTGGGAGCATGACTAAACTAATAATGCTGAGATGCTAAGTGATTCTAGGAACTGGTTGTGATGGTATATATCATGATGGTCATCACTTTTACAAGACTATGATAAATTTTGTACTAAGCAGGCCTTGTAAGGTATCAGCTGAAAACTCTTAATCAGCCAAACATTATTGTCTTGGTAAAATATGTGTATCAACAGTGTATAGACAAACATAAGTGTCCCTGCAAATAGTGTAGTGGCTAGCACCTCTGCTTTATGTGCAGAAGGTTCTAGGTTCAAACCTCAGGGGGTTGAACTAGATGACCTCATAAGGTCCCTTTTAACTCTATTCTATGTTCTTATGTACCACATTGCTGTAATATGTTCTGAAGTTAGAAAGGCAAGTCCAAAACAGTTTTTCAGAGACAAACACAAACTAACAAAGTGAGATTTTTCTCCCATGAATGCTCATGAGATAATTTTTTTTAGTCTTTAAAAGTGCCACAGGACTCCTTGTTCATTTTGCTAAAGTAGACTAACACAGTTGCCCCTTTGCAAAAACATCAGCTAGTATCCCAGTCAGGTGTTAGAGTGATCACTGTCTTAAGCAGTCATTCTTCAGCAACAGGAAGATGTAAACAAGAAATGTACATTTCTTCACAGAGACAGTTCAACAGAGACTACTTGTTACGTGCACCCCAGCTGGGGATAATTTTTAAAGACGGGAGGTGTTATAAGAGAGAGAAAGACAATTACCTCTATTTCCTCTCTCCCCTTCCTATCTCTGGGCTTATGACATCAACAACTCTTAACAAACCAAAGTAAGAGAAGGGGGATGCCAGGCTGAAAGGAGACAAGGCCTGTGATATTTACGATAGCATGGGTTAGACTAAACTTTCCTTTTAAGTTCCTTTTGCTTGCTAAGTGGGGTCTCCAGTTGTCAGCCCATCACATTGCCCCATATAAGTCAGTGCAAGTGATCCTGATGAGGGCACACATGACAGGCAGCAGGAAAGTAACGTGGACATGGAAAAACTAAGTAATTACTGTGGTGGCTGTAAATCTGTGAAACTTAGTTGATTTAATTTTGTAATGGAACATGGATTAACGTCTTCACGCATGTGCTAGCAAAGATATTGGGAAATTCATTATCATAAGAGCAGTCAATAGAAAAATTGCCTCTGAAATTAAAAAAAAAAAAACACCTAAATTTAACAGATGATCCAATTGTTTGTCTAAATTCTGCTTCTAATTAACAGACAACACCCTATATAATGAGGATCATACATAATTGGCGTGAAACCAAAAACCAAATAAAACAGAATTGATATTAATGTAATTAAAAATGACAATGTACAAAACGTAAAGATACTGACACCATCAGTTATTTCTAAACTCCTACTTATGTATCAACATGGCATATTAGAAGCAATTTTCTTGTAATATTGATGATAATATATCCACAATATTTGAAATGTGTGGTTTTGTATGTGATCATAAATGTATTATTACTGGCAAAGGCTATTAGCTACTGCTTTTATAATCTTTTGACTTCCATTTTAAGCATTTTTTTTTATAAAAGATTCAAAGACATCTCAGACTTCATACTACAGTGATACTCATTATTTCTATCTTTTCAAAGGAAATAAAAATCATTCTGGTTCCCAGTAAAAATAATAAAGGCTACATTTAAATCATATTTTATTAAAGCTTCATTCAAATCGTATCTTATTAATGTGCCATTGGCAGACTGACTTATGTCAGTTTTGGGCAAACATATCAAAAAGATTTGGCTATCTGTTAGCAAAATACACTTGTTATGCAGCATCAAGTGATTTTCTTGAATACTTAAATTCTGCCCCTACAGATCAATATCACAGCACTGGCAGCTGTCTCTGAGGAGTAAGAGCTACAGAATAAAAATAAAATTTGTGCCAAAAGAACTAAAAGTGTTCGCAAAAAAATGTGCAAATAAGTAACTGAGCAATCCATTTTTATCAAATATTTATGCAAAGATAAATTATTTTGTTACACTGTAAATTTACATCCATTCAATTTACAGTACCCTCAGCTAAAGTAGAATGTATAAGACTAAAAGAAAAAAAAGTTATGATTACTACAAACAATTTTAAAACTGATACATGCTTTAGATATTTCCCTATATACACTTCAAATGCATTGCCTACTTCATTGCTCAGTTGTACCTGAGCTACTTCCCATAGCAAAATAGACACATTCTCTTTCTTTATTTAGCATGACATGTTTCATTTAATTAATAATCAAACATTACATATAAAAATGTTTTGAAAAGTTGCCTCAAGGGGGAGCTTACAGTTCATCTTACTGATCCATTGCAATCTCAAAAGCCATTCCAAGCTAATGCACTGACATGACATTATGATAAAGCTCAACTTTAAAATATTATTTTTGCTTTATCCTCAGTCATTAAATTGTTATACCTCCATGCTACTGTCTTTCCTGTGGCTCTTTGAAATCCATAATGTGGACTGGTTTGGGCTGGTTTTTGTTCTTCCTTTACTGAAAAATAAAAATATAAAATAATTTCAGACCATTTGATCCTTCTGTGACTCAGATTCAGGATATGAATGGGTCAAAGTATGTCAAATTTACACCCATCCATTAATTCAAAATTGCCTGTGTTGTTGCTGTAGCATAGTTTCCCCACCTAAAAAAAAAAAAAAAATTGAGCATATGCTTTGCCAAATGTATCACTACAATGCTAAATAAAGGCAAAGAAACCACTAAAATTTCTCCCATGAAAGCTCATGCAATAAATAAATTTGTTAGTCTTTAGACGTGCCACCAGACTCCTTATTTGTTTCAGTAAAATTGTGTTTGAAAAGAGGGTAAATTGTTTTGTCTCCCTGTGTACTGAGATTGTCCACTCTGTATTATATTTATAATGTAGCCTACTCGTAAGTTTCCATCAATATTCATTTTTTCCTTTTTTTTCCCCAGAAAATTGGGCATATCAAAGGGTTTGCTTTTTTGTTTGTTTGTTTGTTTTGGGGAAGAGGTGGTTTGTTTTTGGTGGCGGCTTTTTATTTGTTTGTTTGTAAGAAAAAGTGTTACTTTTCACAGAAAAAAAATTCATCAAATTTGAAAACTGAAAATTCAGTTCTGAAATGCTGCATTAATAGCTCATGTTCCCTATTCTCTTCTTTGGACTAAGATCCCCAGCCAGACTTCATCCTCCATGATGCAATGTAGCTAGGACTTTGAAGATGCATCTCTGCCATGTGACTGATGTGATTCACCACCTCTGTTCAACGAGAGAGGGAAATGGTGCATCCTGGGATATTGTGTAAGAGCTGGAACCCAGGTTTTTCAGGAGAATGGGAGCAAACTACAGCTCCTACATGGCATCATTGCAGCAGTTCAGAATCAAAATGTTATGGCTTCTAGACAAAACATTTGGTTTTGATAATTTGCCAAAGTGGGGGGGGGAGCTAATGCATTATGGGATTGATCCAAAAGCCATTGTAATCATTGAAAAGATGCTCATTGACTTCAGAGACTTTTGGAGCTGGGACCTATGCTTCCAAGCCTTAATTCAGATTTACACTGGTGAAACTGGCTCATTTTGTTCATTTATTCTGAGGTACCTTGACTGAAAAGTCAACTAAGCAAAAAAAACAGTTTAAGAGGCACACTCTCCAAAACCACTTGTATAAATACCATGGCTCAGATCAGTAGCTGCTGTGTATTTCCAATGAGTTCAATGAAACTATGGCTATAGACCCCAAAAGAGGATCTTGATCTGCATATAAATTTCTGGGAATAATATTAAATAGGGGGCAACAAATAGTTTGAGGATATTTTCAGGAAATGTGCTTTGACTGTGAAATACAATCATAGAAACAGATATATACCAGGTTGGAATTAAAATTTTCTGCAAGGCATTCAGATGATAATGGAGATGGGTCTGTGAAGCAGTTTCTCCTTGCTTCCCTGGAAGAAAGGAAAGGGAGAGCATCTAAGCATGAATGAGCTGATTGTTGTTACTGATTATAGGAAAGATGCTCTATTTCCCTTTACTACAACTATATAAAAGCCCAAGCCATCCAGAACTGTCCATGTTCTTCCAAGTTAAGCAAGTTCTGGAAGACCATGGATTGTGGCTTTACACCAAACTCATCTTTCACAGGAAAGGTCATTCTCCCATGAAAACCTAAAAAAAAGAACAGGGAGAAAAAGTGACTAATTTGTAGGATGGGAAGCCCCCACAGGGTAGAATGCCTCACATAAAACAGTGGCGTTCCCAGTGTTTTAGTGTCTTTCTCCCTCTCAGAAAGTGAAAAAATCCCTTCCATGGTTAAATTGCTACAGAGTCAGGGGCCTGAAAGTCAAGAGTTTCCATTGACTTCAGTAGGCTATGGATCATACTCTCACATTTTGGTATGGTCTACCTGAAGGGATAGGCGGGCCCCCAACTCATCTTCTAGAATCCTTTGTGTGGTAGTAGGTAGGAGGAATAAGTACCCCCTCTCAAAAGAGATTATTAATGTACCTGCTATGATACTTATCCAGAAATCCAAGCCCACTGTTATTCAAGAGAAGACATATCTCCTAATCCTTACACGCTATGTCTACATTGCCCAGCATTTTTAAAAAAAACATTTTTCAGGATACGTATTTTTAAATAATTATCATCTTGAAAAAAATTCTTTTAAAAAATGCTATTTTGGGACAACAGTCCAGGAATAGCTCGTTGTCCCAGAATACTGCAGCCTTTTTTTTTTCCCCCAAAAAAGGAAGTCTACACCAGGCTGTCAATGGATAATGAGATTTAGTGATCCTGAGAAACAGCTCCAGTATTTCGAGATACTGGAGTGCTTTTTCAAAAAAGCTAAACGCACCAGCTTTTTCAAAATAAAAAGCCTTTTTTGAGGGAGCTTTTTCAAAAAAAGCCATTCCTGGACATGGCAAAGGATTTTTCGAAAAAAAGCCTCTCTCATCCATTGACTTTCTTTTTTCCAAAAAAGAAAGTTTGGTGTAGACTTTTTTTTTAAATAAAAAAAGCTGTGGTATTTTTGAACAACGGACTCTTGCCCTGAAATGACATTTTTGAAAAAAAGGGTTTTTTGTGATCATTATTTTGAAATACTTATCCCAAAAAAAGTTTTTTCGAAATTGCTGGGCAATGTAGTTGTACCCACAGTGCTATGTATGGGCCCCCTCATCACCTTTTTTAACCTTACTTTTTCAACCATCATAGTATCTACCATGATCATGTTGGTCACCATTGGAATCCCAGTGTTTGTATGTATGGATGGATTTCCCTGCACATTATCATTGCTACAAGCTGCCACCACAGAGATTGGGAAATGCAAATCTTCCACTTCTTTATATTGAAGTGTACACCATCAGGATGCCATACATGTTCTAATGCAGGCTTTATGCGCCTGGAGGGGTGGGATTATGAAGTAATTGTGTGGTACCAGGAAATATCTCAGTGACTGCTTTATAAATATAAGAACTGTTTCCCATGGGGGGGGGGATTTTTTAAGAAAGTTTTGGAAATTGCTTACTTTTTTCATTTGTTTTTTTTTGTTTGTTTGTTTTGTTTTGTTTCACAGGGAACAATGAAAACTGAAACCCATCCAAAAATGAAAAAAATAAGCCTTAAAAAGTGTGTGGGGGTAAACTAAATGCAAGCCGAAATGAGATATCAGGGTCCCCCCACTACAGAAACTCTCCCACCCGTTATTCCGTGGCTCCTCAGAGCTGTTAGCACTTCTGCCCTTCCAACAGAGTTCACATTCAGAGGCAGGAAAAATCACTAAGTTTGAAGCACTAGCATTACAGGCATAAGTACATGCTTGGGGGGAATAAGACAGCATCCCTCAGTTAATAAGCTACAAATTGTGCTGGCCACTATTGTCAAAACAGATGTATTCCTAAGTGTTAGCTGCTGTGATTTCAGTGCTGGGCACTACAATCCAGGTAATTACTCTTCCATAAATTTGTTTGTTTGTTTGTTTGAAGTTCTCCTGGTCCAGTGACATCTTTCTTTCTTTGTGTGGAGGGCCAATGAATCAAGACATATCAGGTCTCTACCTCTTAAGTTTTTCCTCCACAAACCTTTCTCACTGAGCCAGCAAAGAATTCACCCTTTTTGACAGAAAGCTGGTGGAGGGTTCTTTGACTATGTTCCATGTCCATGAAGCCTTCAAATGCCATTCCTAAGAAATCAGTTCCCATATAGATGGTAATCTGGCCATGGGAAATAAGAGAAAATATCAACGGTAGCAAAGCATTCCGCAGGGACAGAAAAAATGTCCCTCTTCGAACTGGAAAAAATCCCTAAGGCAGCACAGCTTGTCTTAAGGAATCTGTGGCTCTATATTATGCCAAAGCCTTCCCATAGGTTAAAAGTCATGAACATGAATTTTCAGCTGTCAGCTACAAGTAAAATTGCTTGGATTTTCAGGATTGAGAAGATGCAGAAAGCATATCTGAGGAGGAAATGGGGGTGAGATGTATGCATTCTTTATGTATGAAAACCTTGCTAACGGAAGCATGATTTCATCATTGTACAATGATTTCATACCAGTATATTGACAGTATTACCTTTTGTGTAACATCTGGAAACAGCACGTACCAAAAGCCACTAATATCAATAACAGCAATGGTATAGTTGGTATAACCACATAAATTAGATTTGGAATTATACCTACAAAGGGAAAAAAGTATCTCATTAGTGCCTACGGTATTGAAAGATGCTCTTCCCATCTCAGTAAAAGAGTTGGAGCAGAACAAACAAGAGAAATTTTTCTTAACTGTATTTATACAGTTCAGTCCTCTGTTCCTGCTGTAGCAAGACCTTCAATCAATTTCAAAGGAAGATTTCAATGTATTAGGAAGATAAAAAAGCACACTGGTTTATTTAAAAACTGCTAAAAATATACATATTACAGTTTTTTAAGCATCACTTATTTCATTACGATTTTCAGCAAGTCAAAATATAACTAAACATGATGACTCCCATATCATTATACTTACACTGCAGTTAAAATATAGATCTATTATAAAAATGTACAGTCAGTTACATGGAATGGAGCATATAGTCACAGCTCTTATTCAGCTATGCAGGGATGTTACATGGCAGAAGTCCCATGTCCGTTCCCCACCACCATTCCCCATTCCTGCTCTGCTTAGACTCTGACTCTGGCTGACATGAGGAGAGCAGGACTACTCACCTGACATGTTATGCAGGGATCAAATGGAAAGGAACAGCTAGGAAGTATTGGAAGCTCTGAATTCTCCAGCTCTCTCCACTCAGTGGTTGGACTAGATGCCTTGGTTCACAGTGGGGGTAAATGGATGCATGAAGAGTTGTGAAATAATTTACTCCTTTCACAGAACAATGGGGGAACAGGGGCAGAATTGTGACTCTCAGTTCCCACTGGTTCTCTAATATACTCCTAGAATATCACAGCTACACATTGCTCCTTACTCAGGATAGACTGAAAAGTTATAGTCTGCTTCCATGTCTTGATTTTTTTTTCTTTTCTTAGTATAGCCGTTAAGAAAAAAAAAAAAAAAAAAAAGAATTCCAGAGATTCCACCACCTCCCTAGGCAACCATTCCAGTCTTTCACCACTCTCCTAGTGAATTTTTTTCCTAATATCCGAACTAGACCTCCCCCATTGCAACTTGAGACCACTGCTCCTTGTTCTGTCACCTGTCCCCACTCAGAACACTCTAGCTCAATCCTCCAAAGTAGGAGAAGGCCACTATCAAATCCCTCCTCACTCTTCTCTTACATAGACTAAACAAGCCCAGTTCTTTCAGCATCTCTTCACATGTCATGTTTGCTCTCTGTTGGACTCATTCTATTTTTTCCACATCCTTCGGGGGGGGTGGGGGGAAGTGACCATAATTTTCCGAATGTGGTTTCATCAGTGCTGAATAGAAGGGAAAAATCACTGCCTCCATCTGCTGGCAATGCTCCTAATAATGTAGCCCTGTTAACTCTGTCAACACACTTACCGTATATCTAGCTTCATGTCCACTGTAACACTCAGATCCTTTTCTGCCAAACTGCTGCATAGCCAATAAGCCCCCAGTCTGTAGCAATGCAAGAGTTTCTTTCATCCTGTTTGCAGGACTCTGCACTTGTCTTTGTTGAACCTCATCAGATTTACTTTGGCCCAAACCTCCAATTCGTCAAGATCACTCCATATCCTAACACTACCTGAAAGAATATATACCACTTCCCCTAGCTTAGTGTCAACTGCAGACTTGCTGAGGGTGCAATTCCACTCCATCCTTCAAATCCTTAATGAAAATGTTGACCCAAACCATCCTCAGCATTAACCCCTGCAGCACTCCATTTGATCCCTGCTGGCAACTAGAAATTGAGCCATTGATCACTATATGTTGAACGTGGTGATTGAGCCAGCTTTCCATCCACCTTATAATCCATTCATCCAACCTATATTTTTTTAACTTGCTGCCAAGAATGCTGTGGGAGACCACATCAAAAGCTCTGCTAAAGTCAAGGTATACCACACCCACCACTATCCTCACATGCCCAGAGCCAGTCATTTCATCATAGAAGGCAACCAGGCTGGTCAGGCATGACTTACCCTTGGTGAATCCATGCTGACTTTTCCTGATCACCTTCCTTTCCCCCAAATGCTTCAAAATGAATTCCTTAAGGACCTGCTCCATGATTTTTCTGGAGACTGAGGGTGAGGTTGACTGCTCTGTTGTTCCTTAGTTCCACCTTCTCTTCTTTTTGAAGATGGTCTCTTCTCTATATTTCCCTTTATCCAATTGTTTGGTATCTACCACAATCACCACAGGTTTTCAAAATAGGGAGTCTGTTTTGTTTCATCTACAGACTGTGTGACTCAGCCAGAGGCCTGAGGCACTGAAAGCCTGCATGAGAAACCACTGACAGTGATCACCATAGACTTGAGTGCAGACATGTGCACCTGGTAAGGGGAAGCTCATGAAAAGTGGGTGCAATCCTGTTATAGGTATATTTTCAATAGAGCTCTTTGGGAATAGGCATGGGTTTTTTTTGTTTTTGTTTTTTTCCTGTGAGCAACACATGAAATTGCATATGGAATTCAAATTTCCTAAATCCTCTGTTGCTACTTTACTTCAAACATTAAAGCCCAAAGAACTGATTACCTGTTTCAGTAACAGCTACATGATAATTATCTTCTGGTTTGTTTTCATCATAAGGTTTTTCTGATGCCACTGAGGGGAAAATCTCTGAAACAGAAGTTAAACTGTTTAGAAAAATAGCAACAGTATAAAGTGTTATAACATACATTCATAGTTATCTCACACTTAAAGCAGATTCATGTTTGGTATCTAAACTGTTTCAGCGCTGACTAAATTACCATGAGTAAATGCATCTACCAGACACCAGTTTAATTTTAGGATTAAATCTGGAATAGAAATTAAAAGCAGCTGTGTTTTGAACTACATCCATACATTTGCTAATGTGCCTGTCTTCTAGGTTCTTTTTTCATATATTCTGCTACTAACACAAATCTGTTTTAAAACAAACAACCCCACCCACTATATAACATTCTTGTATCCTGTAGATGATTCATGAGATTGTCTTTATCTTTGCAATCTAAAAGTTTTAAAGTTTCTTACCATAATCTGTCTCTTCTCTGTTGCCTAGTTCTTCTATGACATTATCTGTTAAATCAATAGTTTAACAATGAAAGAGTAAGAGTAATAAAACAGATGTCTTTTACACTGCTTTACATGTTGTACCATAGCTAAAACTATGCTCACATCTTCATTAAAAACACTATTATTGCAGAGTTCTTTGACTTTATATTTCAATGTTTGGTAAGCACTTTTTAGAAGAATGTTTGACACAAAATATTTAAGTTGAGTTGGCATCAGGCTTCTTCTCGTACATATTGCTGTACAAATCTAGAAAAATAGGAATGCTGCAGCTTAGTCTTAAACCCACTTTTTCTGGTGGAATATACCTAGTTTATTAGTTGAGTAATTGAATATAACCCTTTTCTTGTGTGACTCTGAATACACTTTTCTTAACATCTGATATTGCTGTTATAGTCAGAAGATCTTAGAACATATTAAGGGAGGCAATAATCTTAGTAGTGGTGAGCTAAAGAAACCTTTTCTTATTTCCAAGATGATTAGCAGGGGAAAAAGAACAGCTGTGGAGTAATGAGAAGTATAAATTAGATGTTTTGGGGGCAGGCTTTTTTTTTTTTTTAATTTGCTACAGTGGTAAAATCAATAAATGGTTTTCATGAGCTATTACAAATTGGAGGATAAGGAAATGCAATCATTGCAAAAAAACCAAAAAGGATAATGTTCCATTTCTAAGTATAAATAAGCAATTGGAAACTATAATTCGTGATAAGGCACACAGCAAAGGCTAGTTAGATTGTAGAAATGGGAGATTATTTTTATGTATTTTAGGATTCCACAGATTATTGAAATACATTATTTTGAGTGGAGATGATGATCACAGACGCACAACTTTTATGATTGTCTGGATACAATTCCCATATCTAAGAGTATAAATACTAGTTGTACTACTGATCTATAGACCAGAACACTGCTGGTGAATACAGAATGTTCAAAGAGGTAACAAAATCTGTGAAAACAGTAATAATTAC
This sequence comes from Podocnemis expansa, assembly GCA_007922195.1. NCBI lineage: Eukaryota > Metazoa > Chordata > Testudines > Podocnemididae > Podocnemis > Podocnemis expansa. The sequence goes on along the minus strand of ML682176.1, from coordinate 1,811,201 downwards.
CACCGTTTGTCAGATAAAAGCTGGTTACATTGGGACGTGGCTTGGGGAAAAAATGTCAAAAATATGATAAATTTGCTTCTAGAAGTATCTTGTTCTAGAACATAAAAGAGTGGATTAATTTTTAATATCATCTGAAGATGCAGAAGTTGGCTTAGAAACTAAATGTGATTATAGCTACCTTTATATAATTAAGGTCAAATCCTTTCAAGGTGAATGAGATTCAAACCCACAGCTATCACTGTGACATTAAACATCATCAAGGGAGTTTTCCCGCCCCACTGGAAATGTTGCTTAGAAAGAAAAAAAAAATGCAAGTGAAAACATGCATATTGGGCTGGCTGAATAAGATTAACTCATGAGTCACAGAGTGTTACTTATAAATGAACTTCAGCAGCTCCATTAAAAAGAAGAATAAACAAGAAATGTTTAAGCACTTCAGAGGTAGGAAGTTTGATGAATGGAGAGCCATTGGTTTTCTTACTCTGATTTACTAAAAATTTGTAGCGCTCACTGAGATTGGAACAGTGACCCTAATCTGCATTCAGATTGTTGAAAATCATAATCTATAACAGGTGTAGCCAAACTGTGGCTCGGGAGCCACATGTGGCTTTTGAATGAAAAAAGTGTGGCTCCCAGAAGAATGCCAGCAAATCAATTTAGGAAAGCAGCCCCAGGCAAGGAGTTCAGGAGGGGGTCGGGGTGCCACTAGCCTGCAGTGTTCTACATCGAGCAGCAGCTAAGTTTTTACTGTATAGGCCTAATTTTCATGGTAACCTTAAGTAATTATTAGAACCTGACATTAGTAGAATCAATATTTGCCCTCTTTTTATGATAAAATTAAAGTGTACAATGAATTTTAAACTTACTAGTTTTGGAGTAGGTAAAAGTATATGGCTATATGCCTCAGTGCGGCTCTCAAAGGTTTAATAATCAACTTGTATGGCTCTTAAGTTGCATAAATTTGACCACCCCTAATCTATAAAATGGAAAAGAAATTAACAGTTTGTAACCAGTTACCTTTGTGGCCAGAGGTTGATTGTGTAGGGAACAACTGGATGAGAATCTCCGAATGTTCAGGTAAGTCAAATTAAACACTGAAACTCTGCTTTAAAGTAGGAATTTTTACAAGCAGTTTGTCTCTGTAGAGACTGGTTTACAACAGGGGCGTCACTAGCGCCTGGCACATGGGGCATGTGCCCCGAGCCCCACAGCCAGTGCCCTGAATGCCTGGGGCGCACCCTCTTCTCCCAGCCCCATCCCCAGCCAGGCATCCAGGTCCAGGTCAGCTGCAGCAGTGCCTGCCTGCCTCAGCCGGGAAACTGAGGCTGGGCTGGCCCCAGCAGTGCCTACCCCTTCTGGGCCAGGCTGCCCACGGAAGACACCGTCTCGCTCAGCCTTGTCCCCAGCTGGGAACTGAGGGATTGGCTGGCAGCAGCACAAAGCTGGGGCCCTGACTCCAGATCAGGGTCAGGGGGCAGGGCGGGGTGAAGCCCCAGAGGGTGGAGCCCAGGCCCGGGCCCCGCGTCTTTCCCTGGGGCAACGATGCTCCTGGTTTACAACTTGATTGTATTTGTATACAGTGTGGCTAAATTTATCTGAGATTTATGTGTCAAACAATTCTTTGCAGCCACAGTGAACAATTTTTAGATTCAGTAATGCTTTGATTGGCATAGTATTGATAAGACACATGGGCTATGTCTACACTTGCAAGTTAGTTTGAATTAAGGAGGCTTACTTTGAACTAACTTAGTCCCTGTCTACACTAGGCTTTCATTAGTTCAAATTAAGGAATTCCTTAATGTGAGCTAATGAAAGCTTAGCTCAAACTAGTAAAACAGACTGTTACCTACATTTTCTGTAACTGTCGTTCTTCGAGATGTGTGCTCACATTTACTCCAGTTAAGTGTGCACGCGTGCACAGCTACCAGCAATTTTTCCCTAGCAACATCGGCCATCAGATGGAGCCCCTGAGGCCACGCACCACTGGCACCATATAAAAGGGTTCACTGACCGCTCTCCTGCCATTTCCTTCTTATCAGACTGACAGAGGGGAGATGTGTGGGTTTGGAGTAGACATGAGCACACATCTTGAAGAATGACAGTTACAGAAAAGGTACGTAATGGTCTTTCTCCTTTGAGTGATGCTCACTTCAACTCCAATTAGCTGATTCCCAGACATTACCGGTGGTGGGGTCGGATACTATTTCGAGACTGAGTTCAGCACAGCCCTACCCCCGGAGGCGTCCTGTCGTGCCTGTTGGGTAATTGCATAATGCACTGCAAACGTGTGAATAGACAACCACATTGCTGCTCTACAGATGTCCCCCCAGGGACCTCTAGCGTTGAAAGCAGTCGACACAGCTTGAGCCCTTGTAAAGTGCGCTGTGATGTTTGGCGGAGACCTGTGTGCCAGCGAGTAGCAGATCCTGATACATGATATAACCCATCTAGAAATTGTCTGAGAGGAGACAGGTTGGCCCCTGACTTTATTCACAATTGCAACAAATAGTTGTTGGGACGTCCTAAAAGAGTTAGTCCTTTGCAGATAGAAGGCCAGAGCACGATGAACATCCAAAAAGTGCAGTACTCTCTGGCGCTCTGAGGACTGAGGCTTCAGGTAGAAGATAGGAAGAAAAATGTCCTGAGTTGTATGGTGTGAAACCACTTTGGGCAGAAAAGCCGGGTGGGGCCTAAGCCGCACCTTCTCCTTGAAAAACTCCAAATATGGTGAGTCTATAGTAAGAGCCCGCAGTTCAGACACTCTTCTCACCGAGGTGACAGCAATTAAGAATGCCACTTTCCAGGACAAGTAAAGGTCCGAACAGGTCACCAATGGTTCAAAGGGGTGCTTAGTTAGGACATTAAGAACCAAGTTCAAATCCCAGAGAGGCACAGATTTCCCCATCGATGGAAATTTCCTTAGCATCCCCTTCATGAAACAATCAACAATGGGGTTAGAAAAAATAGGCCTTCCTTCCACATAATCATAGAAAGCCGAGATGGCTGCCAGGTAGACTTTTAATGATGAGACTGAGAGGCCCTGGTGTTTTAGCTGCAGCAAATAGTCCAGGATAGAGGGAATGCTGCAAGACATAGATATGTGTGAGCTGAGAGAGCACCACAGAGAGAAATGCATCCACTTCACCAGGTAAGTTGCACTAGTGGAAGGTTTTCTACTTTCTAACAGAACCTCCCTCACTTGCTGAGAGCATTGCAGCTCGCCGGGGTTCAGCCATGGAGCTTCCACGCCATTAGATGGAGTGCTTGAGGTCTGGAAACCTCAGGAGACCCTGGTCTTGAGTTAGCAGATCTGGGATAAGCAGCAGCGTTACAGGGGCTGTTATGAGGAGGTCCAGTAACATGGAGAACCAGTGTTGATGGGTCCAGGCTGGAGCTATCAGAATAACGGATGCTTTGTCCTTCTTTTCTTTCGCCAGAACCTTGCCCACCAGTAGAAAGGGTGGGAAGGCATAGAGGAGACGATTTGACCATGGAATCTGGAAAGCTTCCCCCATGGAGTGTCTGTCCCATCCATGGAATGGGCAGAAGACTTTGCACTTGGCATTGAGGCAGTTGCAAACAGGTCTACAGAAGGAGTTCCCCACTGCCAGAAAATGGTGAGTATGGCTTCTTGATTCAGGTACTACTCCTGCGGGTGAATACTGCAGCTGAGAGAGTCCACCAGTGCATTCTGTATCCCCAGTAGATAGGAGGCTTCCAGTCCTATATAGAAGGAGATGCAAAAGTCCCACGGAAACATTGCCTCTTTGCAGAGGAAGTGAGAGCGGGCCCCACCCTGTCTGTTTATATAAAACATTGTGGCCACATTGTCCATCTTTACAGCAATATGCTTGCCACACAGATGGTCTTTGAATGCCTGGCAAGGGAGGCGAACGGCCCTAAGCTCCCATGAGTTGATAGGCGACCTATGTGGGCACCTAGAGTCAGTTCCGGAAGCAGCTTTAAAAATGGGACCCCTACACAGACTACTGTCTTGTCTGTCCACCACAGAAGGGAGTCCCAAACTGACTTGGTTACCGAGATCACTCTGTCTAAGTTGTCTCTGGGGGGGTGAAAACCGAAGCCAGCCAAAACTGCAGTGGCCTCATGAGAAGTCTGGCGTATGGTACCACATGGATACCCGCCGCGAAGTGACCGAGGAGGCTCAGGCAGGCCCTGGCAGTTATCATGGGCCGGCAACCCCAGTCCCATACAATCACAGAGACTGCCTGAAAAGGCTGGGTGGGAGCTACACTGACGCTGTAGGTGAGTCCAGCACAGCTCCTATAAATTCTGTTCTTTGGGCTGGGGTGAGAACCGACTTCTCCATGTTGATCAACAGACCCAACTCGTTGAAGGTGCGTTGTATGAGGGAGAGGCTGTCTATGACCTGATCCCTTGACTTCTTCTTGACTAGCCAGTTGTCTAGGTATGGAAACACATGGACCCGGTGCTTGCGAAGGAAGACCACTACCACAGTCATGCATTTCGTGAAGACTCTGGGGGCCGTAGAGAGGCCAAAAGGTAGGACAGGAAACTGGAAATGGTTGTCCCCAACCACAAATCTCAGAAAATGTCTGTGTTTTGTGATGATGGAGGAGATGTGGAAACATGCATCCCAAAGATCAAGGGCAGCATACCAGTCCCTTGGGTCTAGAAAGGAAATCACCGAGTCCAATGAGACAATGCAAAATCTTATCTTTCTTATGAATTTGTTTAGAGCCTGAAGGTCTAGAATGGGTCTGAGGCCCCTTTGGACTTAGGAATCAGGAAATACCTGGCGTAGAACCCTTTCCCTCTCAGGCCCAATGGCACCTCCTCCATCGCCCCTAGGGTGAAGAGCTGATGGACCCCTTCTGAAAGGAGTTGGTTGTGAGAGGGGTTCCTGAAAAGAGACTGGGAGCAGGGAGGGCATGAGCGGAGGACAGTATGGAATTGGACAGAATAGCCCAATTCCACCACGCGCAGAACCCATCTGTCTGATGTAATCTGACACCATGCCTGGTGGAAACGGGGCCAAGTGGTTGAAGACTGGAAGGGGACTGCTACACTGTCCTTGATCAAAACGTCAAATGTTCTGTTTAGGGCCAAGCGATTGCTTCAAGATGCCACCATGTTTTTAAGCCTGAGGAGGATTGCCTATGCTACCTCCTCCCTGTGAGCTGTTACTCCTTCCCTGCCTATGGGTGATTTCCTGCCTCTGGTACTGCCCGAAGGAATGTATAGAGGAGTTGGACTTAATATGTCTGCACTGTGTAGCAGGGATGTGCATCCCCAAAGATTTCAGAGTGGCTCTGGAGTCCTTTAAGCTATGTAATTTCAAGTCTGTTTGAGAGGAAAATAAAGATTGCCCCTCAAAAGGTAAATCCTGAACTGTCTGTTGGACTTTGTAGGGCAGGCTGGAGACCTGTAGCCACGAACTGCATCTCATCAAGACTCCTGATGCCATAACCCAAGCTACTGTGGCAGCAGCATCCAACACGGCTTGCAGGGAAGCTTTAGCTACTGATTTCCCTTCTTCGACCAGGGCCGTAAAGTCCTTTTTAGAATCCAGAGGGAGAGAACCCATAAAGCACTCCATAGACGACCAGGTCTTGTGGGTGTAATGGCTCAAGATGGCTTGCTGGTTAGCAACCCGGAGCTGTAAGCCCCCAGTAGAATAAACCTTATGCCCAAAAAGATCCATCTTCTTGGCTTCCCTTGACTTTGGAGTGGTGGCTGGCGTCCCTCGTCTCTCTTTATCGAAGGCCACCATCATGACCAGTGAGCTTGGGGCAGGATGGGTATACAGAAACTCATACCCCTTTGAAGGCACAAAGTATTTCCTCTCTACCCTTTTAGCAGTAGGTGGAGCGTTAGATGGAGTCTGCCATATCTCTCTCATGGACTTGTCTATAGTCTTAATAATGGGTAAAGCGACCCTAGAGGGGCCTGAGGGAGACAGAATGTCCGTTATGGGGATGGAGATCTCCTCGGTGATCTCCTGGGCTTGAACACCCATGCTAGAGGCCACCCTCCTCAGGAGATCCTCATATGACCACCCATCCTCTGAGGGTGATGCGGGTGTGGTACTAGCAACATCCTTGCCAGGAGACGAAGAGGAGTATTCCTTAGCCAGAGATCCTTCCTCCTGAACTAACAGTGCCGAAGAGCCCTGGGCAGTCTCAGAGGCTAGCTCTGTCACGGTGTTGGTGGTCATGGTAGATGTAGCCAGTGCCAAGGCTCATGAAGGGGTGGGAGTAGGTTCCATGGTGGTGGCCGGGTGAGATACTGTCTCAGAGTGAGAGTGGGACCATCTACTCCCTGAGGCAACCGAGAAAGATCTTGCAGACTGCGGCCCCCGAGTCTGGTGATATGCGCACGGTGTCCAAAAGAGCCATGGCCCAGGGTTCTGCCACTGTGTACCCCATGGCACCAGGAACTGAGAAGGCTGCTGAATGCTGGTGTGGCACGAATTTGACTGGGAACAGGACCGCACTGAAGCCATGGAGCCTGCCTCCGAGTCCGAAGGCAACCCTGATCTTGGAGACCAGGGTGGTGCCATAGACTTCAGCAATGGAGGAGAGCAGAGCAACGAGCGTGGCAAGGGGGTGGGTTTCCCTTTTGAGTGGAAGGGCATCGGTGCCGACGATGCAGACTGTCTTCCCCCAATCACCACGGATGGTGGTACTCTCGATAAAGTCTCTGGCTGCCTTGAATGTCTCCGGCATCAAGGGGGAACCTAACCACCTACACTTCTTCCCCCAGGTCCACCGCAGGGGAAGGCACCGGCGCTGAGCTTGGTGCATAATCTTCCTTAGAGAGAGGTGCAGGTTGGGCTGGTGCCAGTAACGGGGCTGGGTGTCTCGGCACAGGTCTCACCCCAGTCGCCTCTCTCCCTTTTGACTTATGGGGGGGAACAGTCCCTGTCAGACCTTTGCGCCTCTTCTTGGGTACCAGGGACTGGAACCGGTGCTGGGGCATTGGCCTGGATGGCGAATGCTTACAGTGCCGAGCAACCTCCGGTGCCATGCTCTTAGAAACAACTGGGGCACTCTTCACTGACGCCATGATGGTCCATGGATCCAAGGCGGAGGAAGGTGGTCTGACAGCCTTCTCCATCAGGAAAATTTTCAACCTCTGAAATCTCTCTTTTAGAGTCTGCAGTTTAAAGCCCTTGTAAAGCTGGCACTTAACCCTGAGATGAGCCTCGCCCAGGTACTTCAAACAGGTCAAGTGCAGGTCACTCTTGGGCATAGGCTTCTTGCATGAGTCGCAAGACTTAAAGCCTGGGAAACCAGGCATTCACCCCAAGCAGGGAGTAGCAGGAGAACAAACAGCCCCCTGAGAGGATTTACACTAATCTGACTAACACTTAAACTACACTAACAACTATTTACAAGAGAACAGAGCAGGCATAGCCTGAGGGAAAATGCTAGGGAAGACTCTGAAGTGAGAAGCTGCAGAGCTGACTAGCTGCCATGGCAGTAAGAAGGAACTGGCGGAAGAGCGGTCAGTGAGCCCTTGTATATGGCACCAATGGCACGCAGCCTCAGGGGCTCCGTCTGACCACCAGTGTTGCTAGGGAAAAACTGCCAGCAGCTGTGTACGCACGTGTGCGCACACCTAACTGGAATTGACGTGAGCATCACTCGAAGGAGAACTGACCTTTAGGTTGAATTAAGCACTTAGTTTGATCCTTAGTTCAAACTTGGCACAGTATGGACATTTAAGTCCACTTTGTTAGTTCGAACTAAGGGCAGTTATTTTGAATTAACAAAGTGGGTTAAGTCAAATTAACTGTAATTTGACTTAGTCCGCGTTGTTAATTTGAACTAATAAGTTTGAATGTAGTTCTAACTATATACAAACTTATTAGTTCAAATTAACAAATTTGAGCTAAGTTCGGGAAGTGGAGACATAGTCATGGTGTTTATCTACTTCCTAGTGTAACTATAATAACCAGCAATAAAAACCATTATAGACTCAACTTCAAACTTGCTTCCTAATTCCTTGATCTGGCTGCCCAGTTTTAAGTTTCCTCAACTGGTATATGCAGGATGCACTGAAGATTCTCATCTCATTTTTGGAGGTTCAGCCAAACTGTATAAATCATGTGTGGGTATATACATTTCCAGAGACAGCTGCCCTGATAATTTTGAGTGAAATTTCAAAAGACATGAAATTGTAAAACCAAAATATTTCATTCAAGAAATGCATTTTTGTAAGATAATCCCTGAAAAAAATACTGGGGATTTTTGCATCCTCAATATTTTATTGAAAACCATGCAAAATGACTTGGCCGACATTTTCATGTGAAATGTTGTCAAAGTATTTTCAGTGTTATAACTGGTTGATGTGCTGCCTCAAAGTGTCCAACACCATCAGGTGGTCCAGAGACATCTACATCAAGCATATCACAAGGCACAGGCAGCACCAGGAGATGTAAGCAGGACCACTTCTATGAACTGCCACCAAGAGGATTCAGAGGCCTCCCCCTTTACAAAAAAGAATGTATCTTCTAATGGACGCTAGACACCATAACACTAACACAATTTGGGACAGCCAACTTTTATTAACATATGTACTTCTATTCCACCACACTTTGTATACCCTCTTCAACATGTATAAAGGCAACGTTCCCAAATTTCTTAGGTCTTCTATTCCAAACACATAGTCTTTTGACTTTCTTCATCCAGAATACTGTAACTCAAGTACTGGTTGTACTTGCCTTCTTTACTGCAACATGTTCCTTCTCAATGACAAGTACTATAAACCTGGATGATCAGTCACTCCCCATGTTTAACACTATGATTACCTGTACATTTATAACATTTTCTTAATAAAATTTTTATAAAGATCCTGAGCGCCTTTGCTTGAAAAGCATCAGGTGTAAATAAAATATTACAATGTAAATAGGGTCTGAATGAGTTCTCCCCTGCCATCTAGTGATTAGCTAGGGCAGTGATTCCCAACCTGTGGTCCAGGAACCCCCAGGGGTCCATGGACATTTTGCAGGCGGTCTGCAGAGCCTCTCCATACTGGGGCTGGAATCCAGGTACAGCCCTGATGCTCCCCGCCAGGGCTGCCTTTCCCCTCCTGTGGCCAGATCCTGGCAGGGGGATGAGGCTGCAGTGGCTCCCCAGCAGGGACAAGAGCAGGAGCCATAGCTGCTGCGGCTTGGCTCCCCAGCTGTATGGTCCATGGTGGCGGCAGCACTGCTTACAGGTTGTCCCAGTGGCAGCGCCAGAGTGATGCGGGCCAGAGTACATAATCTGCCCGGGGGGGGGGGGATTTTTTTGTTAAAAAGGGGTCCCCAGCCTGAAAAAGGTTGGGAACCACTGAGCTAAGGAAAAGAACTTCAGGTGTCAACCTTTTTACATGAAGACACCCATCCTGCACACATGTTCAGCATGATGGGACTGCTTTGCCCTAATAATCCTGTTTGGCTGGTGTTGGATAACAAGTCATTTTGTTATTGGGGATAGGAGTAATTGAGGCTCATTATCCTTGGTCTACAAATCAAGGTGGCCAGAGTTGTGCTTGTCATTTGCTCATTAAGGTGTTCAGCCTTACCTAAACTGCACTTGCTAGGCAGTGGACAGGAATGCTATCTGCCAATAGTGTTTAGAGAGAAGGTAGACAGATTTTTGTATCTGTATGTGGTGGGCTGTGGCTCATTTGACCCCTCCACTTTGTACTGTGTAATAACATCTGATTAAGATTCAAATTAGAGTCTTGTTGCAGACCACTAGGGCTAAAATCACTGATAACTGCTAGACCTGCATTGTTTCAGATGCAAGAAACTGCTTGTCTGCACTAGTAGTGAGGCACCTCCACTAACAGTTAAAATCATTGGGAGTGTTTTAGGTAGTGGGATCTCAAGCTATCCCACGGTGCAGCATGGAGCAGTCACAGTAGTTGATACCAGAATGAGTACCTGGACAACAGAGCAAGCAACATACCTCCACCTCAGTCTGCCACGGTGGTAGGTGAAGTTGCAGAGATGTATTGCTAAACTCTGGATGGTTACTGACCAAGGAGAATAACTGTGAGTGGGGTGTGATGGTGGGAGATGGGAGGCACATACTAAAACATATTTTGGGGTGCAGACTTTGCCCATGGTTTTATTCTTATGAACTGTGCTTGTGGCCTTTTCCCCGATGTAAAGCTGGCTTCCTTTCCTTCTTTTTATTAAAAAAAAAAAAAAAAAAAAAATCTATATTCAGATTCTGTGTTTGCAAGAAGGGAAGTATGGCTTCTTACAGGCACCCAAGGGATGATGTGCAGTTGTCCCCAGATAACTCTGTGAGGACTCCAGGCAGATCGATATAGCATTGTTTGAAAATTAATCTCTAGATACTGAACTGGTCATTGCTGCTGCTGGCTCTAACAGGCAGAGGAGCTATAAGAAAGAGACATATATGCATTCAATGCTTTGCTGTTATTTGTGTTGTGCAGTGAACTGTAATTATTCATACAAAATTAATAAGCATGTGATTTTTTAAGTCAAAATTAGATATTTTTTGCACTCCAAACTTGTTTGGTGGTGTCCTAAAACAGTAGATGAAATGCTACAGAGATTTCAAGTACCTTTAAAGGTAACATTTAAACTATATGGCAAATAAAAACTTGGTCACAGGCTTGAAATTACTCATGAAAACACCTAAATAGTAAAATTCAGCCTTTGATCCTGCAAATACCTGTGTATATGTTTAGCTTTATGTACATGCTTTATGCCAGAAAAATTCAGTAGGGCTACTCATATGTATAGCAATCCATTTTTGCAGGTCTGGAGCATTGCAAACAGTCTCCCTGGCTGACAGTTTAAAAAGAATAAGCAGAATGTATTCCACAGAGCATCTGCCTTAACTTTTGTTTTAATAAAACAAGGGACATTTTAAAATGTAATAATACACCATGTTGGGTTGGATTATTTTTATCATGATTTGATACATGGCAAGATGACATATGGAAACTACAAATATATAAATTGAAAAAGTTTCATTAATTGAAGTATATGCTTTAAATGGACCAAATTCAGCCCTGATGTAAGCAGTAACGACTCCTGACTTCAATGGATTTTTGTTCTTATGTCCCAACTCTAAATTTGGTCCTTTGTTAGATGTTTGCTGGCAGATTAAAAAATAAAACAACATTCTCCAGCTAGCCAAAATTTTAAAGTTTTTACAGTAGTAAGTACTTTTGATCAGGGACATTTTTGACCTGATTTGCCACTACATGATTCCAGTAAGTACTTTGGTGTAACTGCATGTATTGAGTGATGTTAACCTAAAACAGAACAACAGAAGTTCTGAACTGGATTTGGGGATCATTCTTTACTGACATACAATTTCAGTTTCTGCAGAAAACATATTAGATAGCATGACCTGATTTTTAAGGACATTATTTGGTTTCTCATATTTGCCCCACCATTAGGGTGTTTCTGCAGATGAACCATACAAACATTACACTAGCTAAGACTTGTGATGGGTTTCAGAGGAGCTGCAGATTTCTGAATAAAGCAAAGTCAAAGCAGTGACTTTTCTGGTTAAGATATACTACCTGTGAAACATGGCTTTAGCTTTTCTTACCTGGACTATATTTGCAGATAAAATTGTGCTTCATATTGCATCTGTCATCATTCCACTGGTAAAGGTAAGGCCCACCCAGGCCAGGGTTTGCAGTTGGTTGGTGATACATCACAACACAAGCTTCACTTCCACAGGAAGGCTCATCCGTATACCAATTTCTAGCAATGAACATGAAACAAAATGTTCAAAATCTTGCAGAGAAAAGCCCACCAGGTATCTAAAACACATTTGCTTGCATTCAGAAATGTCATAATCTAGTGACAGTTATAGTATATAGGCTTGATTCTCACTTAAAATGGAATAATCTCCATTTCCCCCATCACCCCAGGTGGAACTGAGTGCGGATCTATCACGAGTCTGCAGATCTTGGAACATCCAGCCAGATGGTTCTTCTCTCCTCTCAGCTGCCTGCTTTCCCTGCCTCCTACCCCCAGACCTTCTGTCACTTCTCAGTTCTGATCTTTGTTCCATTGCTCTTTAACTCAAGGAGTAAATTTAATGTGGTTATCAAAAACTGGGGTAAGAGCATGGTGAGTTACTCTACAGTCTGTACTAATTTTACTCAGCTGTTGACCTGCTGGTTTGGAGGCCAGAATCCAGCAGATGTTGGTTGCCATTTCCTGTCCCCATCCATGATCCTTTCAACTCCTCAGCATTGGAAGCCTATGGAATCCTTACAGAGGGACTTCTAGAAGCTGAGGGGCTGAGACTAGCATGCCACAGAGACAGTACTTCATCCTTCCACATCTCCAGTTCCAGATCCATAGGTTCAGCTTCATCATTGTGTGGAAAAAAGCAGTGGGACACATTGTTAGCCCACTTTATGCTTCAGTCCACAACAAAAATTTTGACACCCCCCCCCCGGGTGCTACTCACACTGTTTTCCATCCACAAACCATTCATACTAAAAACAATCTCCCAGACTTTTACCTGAATAATGAAATGGACCCATCAGTCCATTTATAGAGGTCAGGGCAAGCATTTGATGTTGCTTGTCCCTCTCCGCTTCTCCACAATCCAATCCAGAAGTCACCATCAAAAATCCCAGAGCCTGATTTAGTGAGGTTTTGCAACATGTGTTCTATTAGCTTCTGTTCAAGTTCATTTTCCAGGCTTAGAAGCACCCCACCATCAATTTCACATGCTTGGCGGGCCTCCTGAAAGCCCACACGTCTTGACAAGTCCTGGAAGTATGCTATCTTGTAACAGGGGTTTTTGAAATCACCATAACACACTTTTTGACCTGAAAAGTGTACATACAGAACTGATTAAAGAATATAAATGAACATTAACTACTAAAATATTATAGTAACTAGTGACAAAGACAAACATTTTTTCAAATTGCCACTTGCTGAAGGAATCCATACTTTGGGTTGAAGCTGTTGAACTTCCATTTCTAATTTTAACACTGCTGATGTCATAAATATCTTGGTCTCAGTCCTAAAATCCTTGTGGGTAGAAGTCCCCTCAAAACAACTGAGAAACCCATTAAAAATATGGAAATTGTCCCTGCTTAAAGACTGTAGGATTTGACCACTTCCTTGAAAACATTATAAGAAAAAAGCCAACCAAAAAACTGTGTATGTGTCCCATCTCATTTCTATTGGAGTCAGTGACAAAACTCCATTTGACCTTAAGAGGAACAAATTTGGGCTCTAAATTTACATTTGCAAAAGGAAGTTGTGATTTTATTGGTTCAGTTATCTAATCCTGCTTGGCTGGATTCTCAAATATCTTTAGTATGACCCTTATATCTAAGTTCAATACAGTCAAACTGACATGGACCTGAGGCCAAACAATTCACAGGCAAACAGAACAATGTAACAAATATATCTTCAGAGAGTATCAAAATAACATGTCCACACCAACACGTTCCCTCATCCTTAAGTATTTTTGAACTTCAATGTGAGATATCTGCTTAAAGATTAAAACCAAATAATTTAATTACTTTCTTTACCTTACAACTTCATTAAAAAAGTGAAACTGCCCTCATCTATTTACTTTTTTTGCAAAAGTTGAAATACTATACTGTATTTTCTTCTGACATGTTTTAGAATGTACACTTTGAATCTAAAATTACAAACAACTGGTGTCAGTGGTGTCACCTATATAATGCGATGAATGCTACTGCATTCTATTCATGTTTAAAAGGTACCTGCTGTTTGTATAAATGATCTTGATTTGTCACAAAACTAATCACCATTTCTTTTTGACTTCTCACGGTAGGATTAACTAAATGCCTCTTTTAAAAGAAGCATTTTCTTTTCTATTAAAATTCCAACACAGAAAATGTGCAAATTGCAGAATTTTTAAAGTTAACAAAGGCCTGCCAGAAGTAATAAGAAATTACTATAATTACCTAGACTGTTGGCATGCATGAAGAAAAGAATAATCTTACTGTTAAACCTGGGAAAATAAGCTGTTCAAACACTATATTGGTTGAAAAGGAGCATAAATGATTATTTTTACTTGAAAAAACTCCAACTCTTTTGCATAATCTAGTTTTTAACCATAATAAATATTAACAAATCTAGGTAAACACACCAGTAGCTGTCTATCTGAACAAGTTTTATCCTATTTAGCTTGATAAATGTATAGAGTTATGTACGTAGGACACAAACAACATCATGTAACTGAACTTTACTTTATCCTAATACTTTTTCATACACAACGTATCACTTTCTTACAATCAAAATTTTCTTTATATTATATTACAAGAATGACAAAACAAGTAAAAACAAAAGTAGGTCTCCATGAAAACTGAGTATATAGTAGATCTGATTCCCATCCATCATTACTGTTAATTTTCTCACGTACAGAATCAGGTGTACTGTGTATGATTCTTCTGAAACAGACTGTATTGGTATACTGCGTAATAGCTGCTTCTGCAACCTTCTTTCCATTTAAAGGGGTATACAGCATAATTCCCGGAACTTTCAGCCAATGGTCAGAGTTGTATTCATGTTGCATTAACGAATATATCAGTATGACCTAACCCATCTAGGTAACTCCCATTGCAATCAATTTTCAAAGGAAAACGTGTGGCTCCTCTGTTTTAGGGATGACCCTTATATTTAGTTTGCCTACCTCTTTACAATGCAAAGCATTTTTGTGACCTTCCCTGAAGAGCTGTAATGCTTCCATTATTTGAAGCAGGCCTTTGAAATTCAGCAGGAGGAAATCCTCGAGGTCAGAAAAGTTCTTTTTCTTTGTCCCATGAAAACCTTTTGAGCTTGGTGGAGGTATATATTTTAGAAATATCATTTCTGTTTTGTCACTTAGTTAGGCAGCAAAAGTTTGTGAGACAGCCAATACAAATAAAATGAGAACATGAACATCTTAATCTAAGGTCAGGTTTACAGCAGGTCCACCTACTAGACACAGCCCTGCAAGAACACAGTTTCCTCAAGAGCTGGGGAACAGAAAGAGACTGGATTTCCCTTGACAAAGCCCCCAAGATCCTGCACATGGCCCCAGTGGTTCAGTCCCCTTTCCACTCTCAGGACAATAGCTTTCTTTTTCCTATCTGCTAAAGAAGTAAGCTCTGAAGTTCATGATCATCACTAATCTTCATCTTCAGCTCTCCAGTGCAGCATGATTTTATGCGAGTTACTTCATCTAGGGTCAAATCCACCCCCTTATCAAATTGGAGTTGCTAGGCTTTGCACACAGGGGATGCTTAATGAGGCTGGGAAAAGAAGGGTTGTCTCAGGTCACAGACCAACAGTGATGCTGGTCTGGAAATGCTACCGCAACCCATATTGTTGTGTCCTCAATTTGTGAAACCCAAGTGGATCCATATTGTGATGGATACACTGAACCTTTCCTCCATGAAATGCCATTGTATGGAGTTGCAGTCAACTGGTGTGCAGACTCTAATGGAAGGTGCAGACATGATCTATGCACACAGTTGCATGGGTTTAACTAATCATAGGATCTTTAAACTCAATTAATTAAACCCATGCAACCTTGTGCATGGACACTTCTATGCTAATTTGAAACCGGGTTTGTATTGCTTTAGCCAATATGGAGTATGCACTGATTTAACTAATTCAAATTTAATTTAATGCAATCAAATCTGGTTCTTTCCACAGTTGTCACAAAAGGCATAGGTTTTGTTTCTTCTAATACCAGGCTAATAGCTATTCCCAAGGCAAAGTATCCATAGAACACAACAGAGGAAACAACCTGTGAATAGCTATGAGTGGCATTTTTTGGGACCCAGCCCCCTCATGTGCAAATGAAAACACCTGACATTAGATGTTAGGTTCTTCAGAGAAGGTTGTGAAGTCCTGTGTGTTCTAGCTAAATTAGTTCCTTATGTAAGCAGTGGCCTGCTCTGCATCCTTTTCTCTTTCACTTTTGAAGAGTTCCATTATCTTTGCTGTTGTAGCAGAAGTCATTCAATGTGATAATGGAAATGTGGAATTGTATATTGATGGCTGGTCAATCAGCTGACATTTTAGTACCCTTCTCTGAATATGCTGCAATGTCAGCCACTCAAGTTTTATCTTTGGCTGTTTTGTCTTCCTGCTATTTATCATCTATAAAGCAGAAGTTATCTAACAGTGAAAATGGCAACATGTTCTGCATTCTGTGTTGAAGGAAAAATGGATAGAAAAATGTTGATGGAACTGTTTCACCTCTTCCTAAAAAGAACTTCAAAATAGGTAACTACCCACAATTAACTTCAGTAATGTACTGAATTATTCTATGTAATATATTTAGAACTGCATTCTCCTACCATTACAATTCTTGAGTACAGCCTAATTTTGCAAGTAATTTTGCTGGAATTAAGGGGACTACTACCAAGTAAGATAATATTCAATCTGTCTAAAGGTGGCAGGATCAGGACCTTATCTTAGAACAAA
This sequence comes from Podocnemis expansa, assembly GCA_007922195.1. Taxonomy (NCBI): domain Eukaryota; kingdom Metazoa; phylum Chordata; order Testudines; family Podocnemididae; genus Podocnemis; species Podocnemis expansa. The sequence goes on along the minus strand of ML682176.1, from coordinate 1,794,757 downwards.
TTTCTGGAGTTGGTGTTGCATGAGTGATTGAAGAGGGCACAAGAAATCTCCTCCTTTCCCAGTGTGGCACCTGGGCAGGAACATAGCCATATACAGGTCTTGTATTCCCTTGAATACACACTTGGTGAATCATAGAAACTGGAAGGAACCATGAGACATCATCAAATCCAGTCCCCTGCACTCATGGCAGGGCCACCTACCCTCTGAAACCATCCCCGACAGGTGCTTGTCTAACCTGTCCTTAACAACTTCCAGTGATGGAGACTCTACAACCTGCCTAGGCAATTTACTCCAGTGGTTAATCATCCTGACAGGAATTTTTTCCTAATGTCCAACCTAAACTTCCCTTGCACTGTCTAACAGGCAAATAAGCATTCTTCTTATTATTAAACTGTATGACATGTTCACCCTTCTTGAAGTTATTAACAGGCCACTGGCCTCCTCCCATTAGGTAGCAGGCACTGTGGGTAAAAGGGTGGAAATGAAAACAAGCTAAAGCTCCTTTTTCCAGAGTGTGTTCCTCCCAAGCTCCCCAAGCCATCCTGTCCTCTACAAGTAGAATAGCAGAAACCACTCAATTTATACCAACCCCACACCACTGAAAGGAGCAAGCACAGGAGTTTGCCCTTAACTTTTTCCTCAAGAATAATTTTTTCATTGTACATGGTTGTGAAATAGACAATGTCCTATTGAAACTCTCTTTAATAATCAAACATCATTACCCCTATTATTTACAACATTTTCTGTCCTTAAAACTGGATGTCCTGTTTAAAAAACATCCAATTTATATGTCAGACACTTATATTATTCACTTTGTGGTTTATTTGTATTGAACTATTGCAACAAAGCTAATCAATTTCCCTTTCTGGCTTTTATGTACCAACACTCCAACGTGATGTTTTGAAGGCAAATGCCGATAAGTGAGCAGAGGAAGCAGTCGTCTTTTGAATATTTTATATTTAATTTAAAGATTTTTAACAATATTAATGTCAGTAAAGCAATTCTCTAGGAAAAACAATAGGAAACAAAGAAAATAATTCAATAGTGCTTTTATATATTCAGGTACTCAGTAGGTCAATTAATTTCATTTTGTCACAGTAATGCATTATTAAATGGGACTACTAAATGCTTTTAAGTCTGCCCTTATAACCACCTTCTGCCAAAATCTCTTTGAGAACCAGGATCCTTAATAAGAACTGTACAGCTCTAAGAATTGGAGCCAGGATTTCCAGAAGTGTTCAGTGATTTGGGGTGTATTTAATCTACAGATGGCTCCATAACAGGGCCTGATTTCCAGAGATCGGCAGCTCAGCACTTTCTGAAATCAGGAGCTTTTCAGGTGCTCAGGGTGAGAACCTGAAACCTCAGTCTTTATTTGCTCAAAAAGTTCCTGCTGCAGCAACATGACACAGGTCCTCTCAGGAAATGCTCATTACAACAGAAGCTCAGACCATTTCAACGTATGTTGTCCTCCCTTTCTTTTCAGCTTGACTAGAAATTTTCAAATCCCAACCCCCCTCCTCAGCCTCTTGTCCCTCACTAGGACTCAAAAGGGTATTAGCAGGGATGTCTGGCTTCCTTGTCCTTTCCCATTCATGTGCACCCACATAGGGCCTGCCATAAATTGTCTCATTATCTCTTTGTGTCGTGTGTCATTTTAATGGAAAAAAAAACGAAAAAATCTTATTTACAGTTTTAAAAACTCAATACATTGATAAACCAATAAATTGACAATTGTTGAAAAGCAACACTGGATACTTAATACCTGGTGGATTGTCCCCATCAAATGTAGCCTTAAAAATTTAGTCTTATCCCAAACAGTAGCACAGGATTATATCAGTCTCTTAGTTCTAATATGATCAGGTGATGTCAATTCCTAGTTTGGACTTAACTTGAACTAGGTCATGTTCGTTATTTTGGTGCTTTGATTTATGGGAAATTATATTTTGTTCCCACTCACCTCCTTACCTATTGTGGTAGAGGCATGAGTTCTTCCTTGTTTTCTCTCAGTTCCTTCTGTTCTCACTTCCTCCCACATCACATGAAACCTACTCTGCTTGGCTGCCCCTTTCCTTTAACTTGTTCACTGCTTTTGTTTGTCAATGTCATATCTAATTTTATTTCCTTTAATAATTTTCCTTCTGGATGACTTTAACAGGTAACTTTATCATAAGGTTCTTTTGCTTTTACTCTTGTTTCTTCCCTAAGTCATACAGCTGGCACCGTTTTGGCTATCTTTCTTAGTCCCCCTAAAGCCTGTATTCTTTTTCCTGCATGATCAGTTTCTTCTTTCTTTTCTTGTTTCCTTCCTGTTCTTCCCACTAACTAGCTTGATGGAACCTCTTGTCTTCAGCTTAGTTCCTATTCTGATTCTTTCTCATTTGAAGTTCTGAACATCCTCCCGTACTACAAAATCCACCACACTTTGCTTTCATTAAGGCCTGTTATCTTCCATTAGCCACAGTGTGCCTCTTATTTCTGAGCTCTTTCTTCCTCCCGTCCATCAGCCCTCCATTACCTTTCCCATTCTGTTAAATTCATTGTTTTACTTTAGTTGGAACCTTATGGGTGAATACCTCAGCAAGTTGATTAACATGCTTTTAAATCTGCTTTATCCTTTCAAACTGTGCTATCTGCAGTTATTTATCCAAACCCTAAATTACTCTATTCATATAAGCTTTTGGCTTCATACTTCAAGCTCTCATCCACCCAACTTCTTCCACATCCTCATTACATTCCACCTCTTACCACTCTACTTGGTCTTTGGGTAGAAAAGCTACCATTGTTTGCAGACTTTGATCCTTCTTTTGCTCCTTTCCCAGCCTCATTCTGCATCTTTCTCTTCTTCCATCCATTTGAGCGATTGAAATTTTAATAACTAAACCTTGCATGTTAAAAAACAAAAATACACAAAAATCCCAGTATACATAAAGCCTATAAGTATATGATCTGGGCAATTTGAAGAGATTGGGTTATACAGTACAATAGTTATGAGCATTTGCAAATATGCTAGTATACATCTGTTGCAGGAATTTACGTGCTAGTCTTAAGCTAAACCACAAACCCTTATCCTGAAAGTAATTATGGAGGTTGTAGTCCCAGATTCCAAGGACATTGTGACTAGTGTGGGGGTAGGACCACATAAAGTGACAGTAAGAATATACTTCAGAAAGCTGCCAGATTCTGAGTCTCTCTTTTAAAACACAGGAAGATTAGGATCAAGGCAAGACTTGCAAGGGCAAGGTCTTTGCCATCAAAAAAGCTGAAGACAGAGAAGGGAGAGGCTGGTTATAGAAAGGGATGAAGCTGGCAACAGTCCTTGTTTGAGTCTCAGCATGGGACATCTGAAGAAGATAAAAGGAAACTCCCCAAAAGCTATGCATTAGAGTGAGGGCTGGAGCAGACTCTGGGGAAGAGAGGAAAGTTACTGAGTCATGCGAGATCCAGGAAAGGGGCAGAAAATTATTTTGTTTACCCTGGAACAGGATAACTTTGCTTTGTTTGGACGGACAAAAGCACCAAAAGTCATAGGGAAACTGGCATGTATTACATTACTCTTAGAAGAAGCCTATATTATCAAAAGGAACAGAGACACACACATGACAGAAACTGAGACAAGAATGTACTAACCAGGAGCATCATTGCCCCAGGAAAAGACTCAGAGCCTGGGCTCCACCCCCGACCTCGATCCAGAGTCGGGGCCCTGGGCTCCTGCCACTGCCAGCCTGGCCCCCAATCTCTGCCTGTAGACAGGGCCGGGAGAGGCAGTGGCTGCTGTGGGCAGCCCAGGTTGGATTACAGGCTGGGAGAGGCAGGCGCCGCCGTGGCTGACCTGGCCCTGGATACCAAGCTGGGGATGGGGATGGGAGAGGCAGAGAGCATGCCAGTCATTTGGGGCACTGGTGCCAGGACTCAGGTCATGTGCCCCCTCCCCCCCATGCCAGGCACTACCAATGCCCCTAGTACTAACTGATGCCAAAAAGGTAAGATCTCCTACAGGTCCCATCTGAGTTCAGGGCCCCATTGTGCTAGTGTCCGTCCACACAGTGAAGGATAATTCTTGCCCTAAAGTGCTCACGATCTAATAGAAAAGTCACAAAGTATTACTTCTGTTTTAAAGATGGAGACAGGGTGATTAACTGGTTTACTTAATCATACAGGCAGCTTGTGGCAGACACAGGAATTAAACCTAGATTTCTTGTATTGCAGTTCAGTGCTTTAACCCCAAGATTCTCATTTTTTTTTTCCTGTATGACTACTTCATTTTAGCTCCTATGCCAATCACTGAATGTGGAAAGGCTCAAAAGAACCATCTGAATTGTATTTAAACTCCACATTCTATACAAAATATCATAAAATTCATAACTGTTCCCTTAAAATTAAACACCGATGATGTGTTACTCCTGATAAATGCAAAATCTAATTTAGGTGTAGGTTAAACATCACAATCGGGAACACCATTTGTACACTGCACAATGAATTATTAGGTTTTTTGCAATAAAAAATTACTTCTGGACAGAATGGGTATATGTATTTGATATTTCTTTTTGGACACATTCATGAGACCTTTGTGGTCTCAAACCAACAAAGAATTTGTAGTATAGTTAAAATACATAGCATGGATATCAAGTCATTGAAAACTGGAAAAAAGAGAGAGTTCGTCTAAATCACTTGTGAAGTTATTATGGCTTTACTGATTTTTCATTTTCAAATTAAAATCAAGCACATATATTTCAGTGGAAAACTTTGGTTAACTTCATGAGAGGCAAAAATATTCTGTATAAACAGTGAATTTCATTTGTATCAACTATATTATCTGTTGGGGAAAAAACCAATACAGTGTGATTTTTTTAATTTAGGAAATTGTGGGCAATGCAGTGATTATTAATGTAAATGAATAACTATTGGCTAGAGCTGAGTAGGAATAATTGAGTCAGATTTTGTGAAAGCACAGAGTTATTACCAAAAAAATTGGATTCCCCTACAGGTCTTCAGAGGTGAGAGGCAAGTATTTTAACATACTACACCAGAAGAAATAGCATTTTAATAGGAATTATCCCTAGTTTTCACCAGTGTCTTTAAGATCTTACTATTACTGAGTAAGATCCTAGGGGCAGGGATTAGCTTTGTTTATTTGTATAACACCTAGCATCATGGGGCAATTGTCCTATAGATATTTATAAATAAAAAAGGCATTTGCATACAGATAAGGAAAAAAGCCTTGATTGCAACTTCTAAATACTCAGCATACATCTTTAAAATCAGTTCCCGTATGAGTAATGAAATCTTCATTTACATTAGTAATTTCTGAAAGTTTTAACTCTTCTTATGGTTTACTGATGGGCTCCCCTATACTTAACCATATGACAGAATTTATGGTCTGACCATGGAAAATAGAAAATGGCAGTTTGGTTTAGAATTTAAGCATTTTAGCACTTTGAAGGAATGGCATTGTATGTTCTGAGGCAACTGTCCACTTGAGTGTTCATAGGTTAACACTTCCTTATATCCTTAAAAAAGAAAAAGAAAAGGGCTGTCATTCTGGCTCTATGGTATGTGATAAGATGTGGGAAATATATCTGTTACATGAAAAGGATAAAAAATATAGAGTATGTTAATAATAATCTGATCTGAAATATTAAGATACATATAACAGTAAAGCATCAGTCTGTGGAAAGACTAGAATTAGTGGTGCATTTTTTTCAAGCTTTCACACATTTTTCAGACTATACAAGACTAAGTAGGATAGTGTATTTAGCTTGAATTGCACATTAACAAACAATTTTGTACACACAAATTGAGTGAAAAAATAAGGAAATTTGCCTTAGAATACTGTGAAATCATTTTATTATTTTTATTTCACTAGTACGTAGGCTCTTCAACCAAGATCAAAGCTCCATTGTCTTAGGCTCTGTACATAAGTGTATTAAGGAAGTCCCTACTCACAAAGACATTATAATCTAAATAGACACGACAGGAAAAAGAGGGAGAGAAACATATTATTTTCCAGATGAGAAACAAGTACAGAAAATTTGTTTCTTGTCCAAGATCTCATGCGAAAATTACGGCAGACCTTGGAATTGAATGCATTTAAGTTCCAATCTACTGCCTTAGTCACTGACCATATTTTCTCTCAAGCATGATTTTTCCCCCCCAAGAAAATATTCACTAGATCAAAGAAGTTTGGGACACTAATTCAGGTGTGAAATATCAGAAAATACCATAACATAGTTATACAGTGTAAAATGAAATTCAGAGATACACATATAAATCTTAATCTACTTAATAATCAAAACAGCTTCTTGTTGAATTTCAAATTCAAAAACATTTATAGCTGCACAATTGTGAAAAGAGGATTGAATGGGATAATTTCTCATGCAGTTTTTGTGTTTGTCCTTGTCTACTAATCAGTGAAGTCTTTGTTTGAAATCTTGTGCCACTGAGACATCTTATTGTAACTTTTTTTTTTATTAGATCAGAAGAGATGTTGACCTGCAGAGATTCCAATACACTAAATCATATGAAAGGGAAGCATTTTATTAAAACGATCACTGTAGATTAAATGTTCTGTTGTACCAGCAGCCAATGCAGAGTTTAAGGGAGATTTAGTCACGCACAGACCTGATGCCTGACTTCTGAATGGGGTGAACTACACCTGCTGTTCCTAGCCTTACAAACACTTATTAATTGATGCTGTGTTTACTAACGGAAGTTCCCTTCCTGACAAGGAAGTGATTGCAGGCCAAGACCTCAAGTCAGAGCATTCATGATAGAAGGGTTCCTCCCATTACATAATGTGTCCCACAGTGCGAGGTCCCACAAAGCTGGTACCTTTCAACAGCTACATCAACTGTTGCTTATACAGTTGACATTGGACAAGAGTTTTCATAATGAACTTGTTTTCCCAGCTCTTTATAATATGAATATAAAGGCTTCCTTTTGGACTGAGATTTGGTACAGAGATCTCAAATTAGTTTTGCAAGGTTTATATATGAATAAAAAAAAATTGTCTCTTTAGGATCCCCCCCCCCCAACTCTCAGTAATCAATAATGGCTCCAGTTTAACACACACGATTTATCTAGCTCATCAGTCCATGTGATTTAGTCAATTTGGGAATTGATGGGGGAAGAGACGTCTCATTATGTAACACACACACACACACACACACACAAGCAGCTGAGGCACTGAGCTTTCAAAGACATGTTTGTAATTACCAGTCTTTCTGATGGATTTTTAAAATACATGCATTATAGTATGAAATACAGCATATCAAACATATTAATACATCTTTCACATCCCCCTCCCCATTGGGGTTGTTTTCCACTGCTCACATGATGGAAAGCAGCCTGAAAGTGCCTCTGAATTATCAGCTGATGTTTCCTCAAGCTTAGATGAACCCTGGTGTCATAACAGACCCAGCTTTATGTCACCCTTACACAGCATCCTATGTAGCTGATGGGGGTGGGGGCAAGACTTGGGCACACTCTTAGCTTGCAATCTTCTGATACCATAATCCCATGGGGGATTCCACAGATACTGTAAATTAGAGGAACCTCTAGGATACTCAGTATTGCCAGTTCCAAGTATTCAAAAAAAAAATCATGAATCTGACCTCAACCTTGAGACTGGCTCAAAATTTTTTGCCTTCTATTTGTTGACACTTTATGCTTTTGTCTGCAGTCACAAAAGTCCAATGTAATGAAGTCTTCCTCTGTAATAACATGACTCAAGGAAGTCAATCTTTAAGAAATAAAATCCAAATATCATTAGGTTCACAGTAGAATTGTGATTGTTCATAATGATCTGGCTTCCACTGAAGGCTGAACCAGCTCCTACAGGTTCAAGGAGTGGGGGAAGCACAAAGGTGACATAAGCCACATTTTCCTCACTTGAGTTCTGAATTCAAGATCACCGTGTTCCTTCAGATCTAGTTCAACCTACTATATTCATAATCCATAAATTAAAACCCCAGCCAACCAGTACAGCAACTGATCAAAGGAAAAGAGAATACTGAGCAGAAAAGGGATAAGTCTCTAGAAAGGCAAGGAGGCAGAAGAAGGAATAAGGGAATGGAATACAGGGGAAAAGGGCCATCTGGCAGAACTAGTGTTGGCAGAAGGGAAGTCGTGGGTTAAAAGACAAGGGCAAAATAGGCCAAGGGGGCAAGAGTCTGGGCCACTGCAAGGAAACAAGAGGAGGGGTCCAGGTGAGGAGAGGACCAAGCAGACAGGAGTAAAGCCCTGACCCTGCAAAATGGCACACACAGGTTGATCCAAGTGTCCATAACTTGCAGAACTGGGATCTACAAGCCACAAGGAGAATTAGTAAATGACAGTGGGCAGACAAGAAACAGGGAGATCACTGCAGAGTTTCAGGAGAGGGAGCAGGACCAAGACATGCAGGAGGCCAAGGAGTAGCAAGGAGAAAAGGGAGATAGAAATGAGTGAGAGCCAAGGAGAAATGGAAGAAGAGCATGGGCTTGTGGGTAGATCAGTTGAGTGAAACATTTGCAGACAGTTTATGAATAAAAGTGAAATCTAGTGGGGATATTAATCATTACACATTGTTCAGTTAGTTCTAGTGGCCAGAATGTTTTAGCTACAAAGGGTATGTCCACAAGTATCTTTTAAATCGAAATAACACTGGTTATTTTGATTTAAAAAAAGATTAGGTCCACACAATATTTTCTTGTTTTGAAATGACGAACTCCGTCATTTCGAAACAAGAGATGTTATTTTGAAATAGCTTAAACCTCCTTTAATTTGAAACAGCTGTTATTTCAGAATGGTTATTTCAAAATAATGCCGTTTGGTCGTGTTATATCAAAATAACCATTATTTCAAAATAACACTTTTGCCTTTCTCCTTCCCAGGGTGTCTTCCTTTTTGTATATATTGGATGGTAGCATGGCCCAGTGAGGGGACCATGTTGCCACACCTCCGAAGGTGCCCCTCTCCTGATTTGAAATAGCAAGTCCTTGTCTGGACTTTGATGTTTTTGCTTATTTTGATTTAAGTTAATTTGAATTAAGGATTTTATTTTGAATTAACTTATTCCGATCTGTTAAATTGAAATAAGTATGTATGTGTGGACACAGACAAACATTTGAAAAAAAATGTCTGAACTGGAACAAGAGATGCACACCTCTTCACCAAACTCACTGTTTGTGGCTGGGACAAATCCCTGATGCTCAGCTGACGGAGTAGGATGTAGAAGGTGATGTAGAAGGTGACACAAACAGCTGTTTGATAATGGAGGTGGGGGGCAAACTACCTCTGGCTAAGTCTTGCTGCTGTAGGACCAGCTAGAACTTGGGGAGGGGGAAAAGGGAACATCTCCAGCATCTCCATTCCATCCCCTCCCACCACCCAGTGCCTCCTCTTCCACAACTCCAACCTAAGCCAATCACAGTGGAGTTCAGTCCTCCCCTTTCTCAGAGATATCTCAACTCTAAGCAGGGGAAGAGTTAGAATCATAGAACATTAGGGCTTGAAGGGGTCTCATGAAGTCATCTAATCCAAACCCCTGCTAAAAGCAAGACGACTACTACTAAATCATACCAGCCAGGGTTTTGTCTATCTGGGTTTTAAAAGTTTCCAGAGATGGAGATTCCTCCTTGGACAACCCATTCTAGTGCTTCACCACTCTCCTAGTGAAAAGGTTTTTCCTAATATCCAACCGGGACCTGCCCAGCCGCAACTTGAAACCGTTGCTCCTTGTTCTGTCCTCTATCTCCCTCCTCTTTGGCACATCCCTTCAAGTATTTGAAGGCTGCTGTCAAATTCCCCCCTCATTCTTCTCTTCTTCAGACTAAATAAGCCAAGTTCCGTCTGTCTCTTCTCATCAGGCATGTGGCCCAGCCCTCCAAACATTTCTGTTGCTCTCTGCTGGACTCCTTCTAATCTGTCAACATCCTTTCAGTAGGAGGGAGCCCAAAACCAGACACAATATTTCAGATGCAGCCTCACCAGTGCTGAATAGAGGGGACTAATTACATCACTCAGTCTTCTCGCAACACTCCTACTGATGCAGCGTAATATGCCGTTGACCTTTTTGGCAGCAAGTGCATACTTCTGACTCATATCCAGCTTCCTGTCCAACATAACCCCCAGAGCCTTTTCTACAGATCTGCTACTTAGCTGGTCGGTCCCCAGCCTGTAGCAGAACATGAGATTTTTTCCATCCTAAGTGCAGGACTCTGTACTTGTCCTTGTTGAACCTCATGAGATTTTGTTTGGCCCAGTGCTCCAATTTGTCTTGGTCTCCCTGAATCTTAGCCCTACTCTCCAATGAATCTACCATTCCTCCCAGCTTGGTGTCATCCACAAACTTACTGAGCATGCAATCTATCCCACCATCCAGATCATTAATAAAGATGTTGAACAAAATTGTTTGAGTCAGTGGAGCCAGCGTCACATCCTGAAGAAACATCTGGGTACTTTGTGGACGGGAGGAAGAAGCACACATCTCCCCATAAACCACATACATAGCAGCAAACACAAGTCCCACAAGGCTCTTCACACCACAAGGCTTTTCACCCCACAGCCCCTCCAGCTGTAAGAAACAGCTCAAATGCATGTGGAAAAATTGACCTCTCCTCAGTGTTGCCAACTGCCATGACGCTTGTCTTTCTTAACAGCCCAGAGGTGCTGGAATTGTGACAATCTCTACTTCCATATATGTTGTTTTTCCAAAAATATTTCTAGACCTCACGCTTGAGGGAGAAAAATCTGAAAAAATTACCTTGTAACCTAAAGTTTTAAAAAATGGAAGGCAAAGAAAAAAAAATACCCCAACATTATTGTATTTAACAATTTCATGTTTTTTTAAGTTGATCTCATGATTTGGGGGGTTAACTCACAATTTTGGCAACACTGTTTAATTCTAAACCCACAATCTTTGGGAACATCTACACTAGAGGGCTCAATTAAACAGACTTAAAAAGGTTGACTTAAATTCAGCTTTATTAAGCTGACCTAGAAAGTCCCCATTTGTTAAAGTCGACTTAAATGGCTATCCTGCCTTAAGTTGACTTTATTAAGCTGACTTTAATAGCCACATTTTTTCAGTCGACTGAATAAAAGTTGACTTTATCCTTAGTCAATCTTAAGGGTGAGTTATTAAGTCAACTTAAGCAAGTGCTTATGCCAACTTAATGAACTCCAAATGCAGCCATGGACTTGCTTAAGCTGACGTAAGTCTGCTTAAGTTTGTAAGATGGCTGTAAGATAATTTCTGGGCATTTCTAAGGTCACTCTTTTTCTCTCTGGGAAAAATTGCACATAGAAGGACTGGAAGAGATATGTGGTGGACTTTTTAAAATAACATAACTAAAGACACCGGTAAGGATGGGGAAGAAATAACCATATTTGGATATACCAAAATGAAAACCTAACCTAGAGGCAGAACGACATACAAATCAGTCAAACAAACAAAAAGGTTAGGTAGTCTACATCTTACTGTTCTCCCATGGAGCAGACTTATTGTTCAGCTAGATCCTCAGCCGGTGTCAACTGGCATAATGCCATTGCCTTCAGTGGCACTGTACCAATTTACACTAGCTGAAAAGCTGACTCCTGTTTTCTTCTCACCTTTTCACACATCATACTCAGTCCCAAGATGAGTGCTAGTAATGTACTTTAGAATGTGGCCACTCAGCTGATAAAAAGGAATAAATCCTAATCACATTCTGATCCAACTCTGATGCATCATATGTTAATTGATCTTTGTATCAGCCTGTCACACGTTGATTTTGGTCTTGTTTTGATAGATTGTTACTACTGTTGATGGTTTACTGCATCATGCTCTTGTCTGACCAGTCTACTGAATTTAATTTGGATTTTATGATGAATCATATTACATTACTACTGTTTTAAAATAATATTACTACTCCAATATGATTTCATAATTGCATTCTGTCGTCATTTGCAATGGAGACTAATAACATCTTGTCTGCCAAGATTTGCAACTCCAAAGACATATCTCCCCTTTGTTATTGAGTCATAGTGTCCAATTCACACACACACTGCCTAGTTAGTGCTCCTGGCAAACATTCAGAGTGCCACATATTTTGACTTACAGATGCAAACTGGGAAATAGATTTTTAATACCACACTAGCCAATACCTTTGTTAGTATTTTAACAGCAAACTTCCTTTCCTCAGTCAGGCTAGGAGAGAAACATCTATAAGAATTTGGGTTTGCCAAGGCACATGAATCACTGGGGGCTTTTTATGGTTTTCAATCCAGAGAATAACACAAATTATCCAACTGTTGATCTCAATAAAGCTGATCTAATAAAATAGGCTATCTTCACACATAAACTCATTTCGAAATGAGCGAATATTAAATCAAAATAAGGGAAAACCTCAAAGCGAAATAGCATGTCTGGACACAGGACTTGCTAGTTTGCTTCAGGAGAGGGGCAGCATGGGAGGTGTGGCAACATGGCCCCCTCACTGGGCCATGTCCCTACCTAATATATACAAAAAAGAAGGCACCCTCCAAAAAAGAAGGGCAAAAGTGTTATTTTGAAATAACCGTTATTTCAAAACAACATGTCCAAACAGCGCTGTTTCGAAACAACAGCTATTTCACTTTCATGCAAGGTTTTATTGTTTCAAAACAACGGACATTATTTCAAAATGACAGGGTCCCGTCATGTCGAAATAAAGAAATGTCGTTTGGACATGACTTTTATTTCGAAAAAACGGTCGCTGTTTCAAAATAAAAGCCTCATGTAGACATAGCCAGAGTTGGTATTTCGGTAGAAACCTTTCATTTGAGGATCTCAAATTGTGTCGCATGTATATTGGGCACCAGAATCTGTCTGAAAAGCACAAGTCTATTTTTGGGCTATTGAGCAGGAGTGCTGGGAAGGTGCAGTGTGAGCTATCCTCAATGGCTAGCTACTGCTCGCGGCTTGTGCTGAGGGGCAGGACCATTGTGTCATTTTCCCCTCAAAACCTAGGGCAGCTTGCACCTCAGGAATCACTAGTAAACAGCCGTTACTAAACTAAGGCCTGGTGTACGCTGCTGGTGGTTGGCAAGAGGAGATACACAAGCTACAGTACTTAGTTTGTGTATGTCCTGTCAACTTACTAATATTCCCTTATCACAGAGTTTCCACTGCACTACATCAACGGGAGATACCCTCCAGTCAACAGAGCCTTACTCTTTTTGGAGGGGCGGATGTATTGGGTTGAACGGAGAGCGCTTCTGGGATCAATTAAGTGTGTCCCCCACTGCCAGCTCAATCAATTTCACTACATCAACCCATGCAGCCCCAATGCAGCCCTGGCAGTGTAGAGATACCCTAAGGAAAGCACAAAGTTGATAGCAGTGGCTAGCTCCTGCACATTGGATAGAAAGTGGTGCAATTCTGTGTTTCGTTTATACAGTACAATGGGGCCCTGTTCTTGATTGGTCCTAGATACACCGTAAGAAAAATGATTAATAAAGAATGGTAAGTCGTCTTGTTTCCTTCCACAATGCAAAAATGAGTCAAGCTGACCTTAGTCAATTAATCTTCATAGTATTCCTGTGAATTAGGAAAGGGACATGTGTAATAAAGGTCATCAGACACCAGTCATATGTAACCCTCCCTAGGGACCACTGCAACTATTTACTTGTACAGACCAATACTGTATACAATGGATAAACACAGAAGCTGGGAAAAAACAATATGCCTCACTGACACTGCAGAGGGAATTTAACCTCGACAGGCAGAAAACTATACTTACACAGGATGTAATCTCTCCAGGCGGTCAGGCCAACACCTTCTTTTTATGAAACATGGCATGGAATTTTTAACAGCCCCCAAATGGATCAAAACTTCAATTTCCTATTACTCCATGCAGTTTTTGTTACTCACATACTTCCTCCCACCCCTTTTTAGCTGTGATCCTCACCTGTTGTGTCAAAGGACAAGTGACTGTCCTTACTCATTTCTGTGAGGTTCCTAGAATATATTTGGGGTGATAAATATAAAAATAATCTGAAAGATGGTTGTTCTACCTGTCCTCTAATACTACTGTAGCTCACTGCCTAGGGTGCTGGATCATTGTGTTCAACAAAGTTACCAGCACCACTTTCTTCAACATCTAACTTTTCCATGTATTCTACCATCCCCATTTTAACCTCATCCAGACCTGCTCAGTTTGAAATCCAGTGGGACTGCTGCATAAAGTGTGATGCATATGGGCCAGATTTAGCAAGAAACATACTTCTGAATGCCGCTGAGGAACATTCATCCTAAAAATGCATTTACCATATTGTGTCAGAACAGAAGAGATCTCTGTCTGCACCGGGCACTGCTAAAGATCTTGGGAAATCATTTACTGTATATCTTAAACAGAAGCTAGCCAAGAACATGTTATTCTTGTCTTGCAAAAAGTTCAGTGGTTTGGATTTCATTTAACTGAAGAAAAGATATTTGGACCCAATCCAGACTCCACTTCTATCTGAATTCTCAAAATTTGAGAGGGTTGGTTCCAGCAGTCGCTGGTCTTTAACTGTACATGAAGATACACAATATTTAATTTCCCGGGAGATGGGGCATTGTGCACACTCATGCATGCACACACACCACACTTTCCCATATGCCTATGCTAGAAGAAATAATATCAACCATTATAATCATAGCCCTACGAGATTCATGATCTATTTTTGTAAATTTCAGAGTCACAGGATCTTTAAACCCTGGAATTCAGCTTAAATAGATTTAAATAAATTTAATTAAAATAAAAAAAATTAAGAAATTAAAAAATAAATCTTAATTTATTGCTTTTTTTTAAAAAAATATGCATAAAGCAGCAAAATATAAACAAGCTAAAAAAAAAAAAAAAAAAAACACGACATCCCCCTTCACACCATGCCACCTTTATAACTGTGCTGCCGCTGACACCAGCGCTACCTTCAGAGCTGGAGGCTAGCCAGCAGCCACCACTTTCTGGCAACCAAGCGTTGAATGCAAGCGCAGAAGTAAGAGTGACAGTACCCAGGGGTCGGTCCTGGGGCCAGTTCTGTTCAATGTTTTCATTAATGATCTGGATGATGGGATAGATTGCACACTTAGTAAGTTTGCAGATGATACCAAACTGGGGGGAACGGTAGACACCCTAGAGGGCAGGGACAGGATTCAGGGAGACCTAGACAAATTGGAGCAGTGGGCCAAGAGGAATCTCATGAGGTTCAACAAGGATAAGTGTAAAATCCTGCACTTGGGACGAAAAAACCCCATGTACTGCTACAGGCTGGGGAGTGATCAGCTAAATAGCAGCACTGGAGAAAAGGACCTGGGAGTCATGGTGGATGGGAAGCTGGATATGAGTCAGCAGTGTGCGCTTGCTGCCAGAAAGGCCAATGGCATACTGGGCTGCATCAGAAGAAGTGTTACCAGCAGATCGAGGGATGTGATCATTCCCCTCTATTCTGCACTAGTGAGGCCACATCTGGAATACTGTGTCCAGTTTTGGGCTCCCCACTACAAAAAGGACATGGACAAATTAGAGAGAGTCCAGAGGAGGGCAACCAAAATGATCAAAGGGCTGGAGCACAAGCCCTATGAAGAAAGACTGAAGGAACTAGGCTTATTTAGCCTGCAGAAGAGAAGACTGAGGGGGGATTTGATAGCAACCTTCAACTACTTGAAGGGTTGCTCCAAGGAGGAGGGAGCTCGACTGTTCTCGGTAGTAACAGAGGGGAGAACGAGAAGCAATGGTTTCAAGTTACAGCTGGGGCGGTCCAGGCTGGATATTAGGAAAAACTTCCTTACTAGGCGAGTGGTGAAGCATTGGAATAAGCTGCCTAGGGAGGTGGTGGAATCTCCATCTCTGGAGGTGTTCAAGTCCCAGCTGGACAAAACACTGACTGGGATGATCTAATGGGAGTGGTCCTGCTTTTTTTGGCAGGGGGTTGGACTAGATGACCTCGTGGGGTCCCTTCCAACCCTATGATTCTATACCTCAACTCCCCTGTAACAGCCTTATGATCCCTTTTGGGTCAGAACCTCCAGTTTGCGAGTAAAAGTATACAAAAAGAACAGATTTCATAGGAGACACCAGATTTTAATTTATCATTCATTTTTCATGGACATGGATTTGGTAGGGCCGTACTTACACACGTCTCCCCTCCATGTTAATGTGAGCTATGCAATCACATTAAAAAGATTAGACATACATCATTAGACTTTCAGTACAGAGGCACGTTACATGAGTCTAAAATTAGGTATAGAGGAGGTGGGAGGAAGTAACTTGGTGTCTAATTCTTATTAAAACAAGCTAATCAGTACTTCAACATCCATAGATTAGTCTTTCAGGAAAACAATTATTTGCTTCAAACCAAAATAAATACTACCTCAACTAAGAAATGGCTATCTATTTTGAAAGAACAAATGAAACAGTATTATTCATTTAGCAGTGTAAGAAGAATGTCTTTGTCAAGAGAAAGAATCTCTGAGGTAATTCCTGGTACCATTTTTTCTTCTGCCATATCTATTAAAATGTGACAGTTTTACTTTTTCTTGTAAGTGGAAAATCGGTATTTTGGGCATTAGTTCTGTTCCATATATTTAACACTGTGTAAACTGGCAGCTTTTGAGATCCATTTAGTTCTCTCTGTAATAACTGCATTTTACCACCTTCTTACCAAATGGGCCATGTGACTATAAATCATAGGACTGGTCATAACAGATACCCACTGCGTAAAGGGCCAAGGTGCAGTTGCATCATCCCCAGGCGGGAGGTGGGGAGATACTCTGAGACCTGATCCTCAAGTAGTCAAAATACTTCCCAGAGTTGCGGAAAGAAAGGACAACACCAATCTGTTAAAAATCACAGCATGTTTGCCTGACTCTTGTGTGCTGATTCAGCTCTCCTGCATGCTGTAAAGAAAATGAGACCATTATCTCATACCCTTATAATTTCCCCACTTCCTATGGAGAGAGAAGTGCCACTGTAGACACTTGTCTTATATATTCCTTGTGCTCAATGAGTCCTGCTGCTGTTCATTGAAACTGAACAGCATCCATGAATTTGAATATTAGGCCAACTTCTTAAAACAAGATACTTTAAGAAATGCTAGTCTAAATACAGGGTATGCCCACTCCTCAACCCTGACACCACCTTGTGAAGGATGGAAAGGACTAGCTGGGTGTGGAGGCTGGGGGTGGTCAGGTCTCTAAATTGTTCTCCAGAAACTCAGCTTTCCCTTTTAATAAAAATTGTTTGTGGAGAAAACGCTGAAAAATGTTTAAGTGTAACTAGTGGAATGATGTCTGCCGAAGTTTAGAGAGAGCCTGGAAACTATACATCTGAGGTGTGACCTGCCCTATTCATTGCAATGGATGCTAACCCACATGCCAGTGATAATATTTTAATGATCAAAGCATATAAAAAATAAGATGCAGTATTATAAGATATGAACATCTACATGATCAGTCCTTAGTGATGGCTCATTTTGGGTATGTCTTTAGCAACACATTGCAGAGTTCAATGGAGTTGTGATCCATTTTATTTTCCTGAAACCATCTCATCCTTTAAAAGTTGGGGAAATGCTGAATTAAGCCATGGTACAAATTTCAAACACAAGGTGTGGAAGCCCCATAATTTGAGCCATTTAACACTAAAGATTAAGGGAAACGCTCAGAAACACTAATGGAAAGGTCTTGCTTTGACAAAGAATGACAAAATATGTCTTTTCCACCTTTTAAATCTCAGTATAGCAATTCATTCCAGAACAGATTTCCTAGGCATTATTTAACCAGACATAATATGCCTTGTGGTTTGCATTATGGGGGAAGCTTCTGACAGAAACTGTAGGGTCTAAATATTTTAAACATATGTGTTATAGTCAGGGAGAGCAGTGAATATATTTAATCTGCTAGCCCCAGCTCTGCAAACATTTGCACACCTGCTTAAATTTATATGGCTGCATAATCTCACTCAACGGGACACCTCACATAACCCTAGGTACTTGTGTACATTTTTGCAGAATCAGAACCTATTTCTCATTCCTTTTTCTGATTTTTTTGCTAGCAAACAGCACTTAAAATCTCAGCCATTAAAATTAATTTATGTGATCAATCATTTTTTGGTCTATGTCATATTTCATTTGAGAATATACATTCTGTTGAGTTGCTTTGTGCATGATACCATTTTACTAAAATAGTAATGACTTTCCCCACTTATTAGCCATTTAAATTAAATTAATCTGGATTATTTATTAAATAAATCTTACCTGCATTCTGTCTGACAAAGATAAAATAATACTGTGTGGTGTAAGTGTAATATATGAGAATTAGTACCATCTCTTCCTTGATTATGAACCTAACATTCGCCAGGGCATAATGTAAGTTAATATGAAGCCCAAAGCACTCACATTTTTATTTGCATCTTCATATTACCTGAAAAAATCTATGAAATATTATATGCAGTCAACTCCATAGTCACTGTCCGTGCAAGCAAGGTCATGGCTTCAATTTTATCAAGCAAAAATATGGAATAAACTATGATCCTGGAGCGTAATAGGATGACTGGATGCTATTGGGACTCCACCTGGTAGCTACCCAGATCTTCAAAGTTATTTAGGCTTCTAACTTCCAGTGAAATCCATAGGAGTTAGAAGCCTAAATACCTTTGAGGTTCTGAGCCCCATAAATGAATCCTTGATCAATCAATGATGTAGGTGTGGCTCGTAAAACTTCACACTGCATATAAAAGAGGTGGGAATAGCTCTTTAGAGGGGAAACTAAAGCATGGGGCAGGTGGATCGCACAGTAGGAATGCCGGTGAAGGAGACACAGGCTGGTGTTCATCTTATTGTTAGTTTGAGTTACCCTAAGTAATAAAGCCAAAACTCAGGTCGGGGAGGGTAACATTTGACTTTAAACATTGTGTATATGGCCTTCTGTGAGAGTAAGGTAGGGACTCCTTCAGTTTACAAAACAAGCAAGGAGTCCTGTGGCACTTAAAAAGACTAACAAATTTATTTGTCACACAAGCTATCGTGGAAGAAAATCCCACTTCAGGCAGTTTGAAGATAGGGGAACTTACAGAAGGGGAGGAAAATAAATGCAGAGACATGTAAGTCATAGGATCAGGTCATACTGAAACAGCAAACCAAGGCAGTTCGGATTCAAACACCAGGAAACAGCACACGGAGGAAGAGGAGGTCAAATAACCTGTTGTAATGGGAGAAGAATCCATAGTCATGAATTGGAACCAATATGCAGATTCAGTTGTATGAAAGCAGGATTAAATTGTGACTACGGCTTTTTCTCCCATTACAACAGGTGATTTGACCTCACCTTCCTCTGTGTGCTGTTTTCTAACATTTGAATCTTGACAACTGCTTTGATTTGCTGTTTCAGTACAATCTGATCCCATGCCTTACATTTTCCTCCCATTCTGCAAGTTCCCCCATTTTCAAATCATCAGACAAGGTGGGATTTTCTGCCACAAAAGCTCATGTGACAAATCAATTCGCTAGTCTTTATGTGCCACAGGACTCCCTGCTTGTTTTGCTGAACTAGACTAACACAGCTGCCCCTTTGGAACTTCAGTGTAGAGTAACTTATGTGCAGACTTTTTGTCAATGACAATGGGGTATGACTTGTATATGAAAATGTTAAGTGTTTATCTCAACCTAATAGACTTTGAGGAAGATTGCTGGATTCTGCAGAAGCACTTATGGAGACATTGCTGCTAGCCCATTAAGGAGATGTCTACATTGCACATTGATCCCAGGCTTTGACTCAAGTCTGAGCCCAAGTCCCTGCTCTGTCCACACACAGATCAGTTTAAACTTGATCAGCAAGCTCTATGACCCAGCTTCTAGGACTCTACTGAGAAGATGGTCCAGAACCCAAATCCTGCTGTGATTCAGGTCAAAGCCTTGTCATTTTGTAGCATGGATGCACCTCAAGTTGCAGACCAAAGTTAAAAGATCTGCATAGTGCAGTTCGGACATATCAGTGCAGCTGTGACACTCAGGTCCAGAAACCAAACACAGATTTACAACGAAGTACAGCTATTCAGGGAAGGGCTTGGAAACAAGTCTACTAGTGTAGTTCCCACAAACTCCACTTTAGTGGGAAATGTAGACACACCTAAAGTAGAGTGAAGAGAGAGAACTGGAAAGGAAAAGTTGTTCTGTAATATGTGATTTGTCTCAAATGATCAACTTACATAGACTTTACCTCACCCCTTGATCATAGCTGTAACATGACCATCTTTGCAAGCTTTCAGAGGGGTAGCCGTGTCAGTCTGTATATAGCAAAAACAAGAGTCCTGTGGCACCTTATAGGTTAACAGATTTCTTCAGGAATAAGCTTTCGTAGGCTCCAACCCACTTTGTCAGATGCATGAACTTCAGATGCATCTGACAAAGTAGGTTGGAGCCCATGAAAGCTTATGCCTGAAGAAATCTGTTAAGTCTATAACGTGCCACAGAACTGTCATTGTTTTTGCTTTACACACTTTAATATTTTCACTGCTGAATGCTTTAAGTATTACTGTGCAGTGAGTCACTTCAGAACGCTCTTGGGAGCCACTGTTCAAGTCTCCGTCATTAAACTGAAGGCAGAGTTTAGGATGACTTCTCATCCTCCAATGAGGTTCACCTTCAGTCCTGACACTGAAGAAAAAAAAAAATCATTTGTGACAAAAATAAATGACTGCTGCCTAAAACACACTGAAATACCTCTTTAGAATACTCTGTCCATTTACTTTAGGAACAAAACAGATTGTACCAAGCACTAAAAACTCACTGGGGAGGATATTCTACTCCACTCAACCATCAAAAGAACCTCAAGGTGTACAAGGTATATATTTCAATATATTCCAAGGGGGTAGCCATATTAGTTGAATTCAGCAAAAACAAACAAGGAGTCCTGTGGGACTTCTAGGCTATGTCTACACCTAACTGCTTAGTTCAGACTTGCTTCATCAAGCTAACCAGTTCAGAGTCAGTTCAAACTAACCGCGGATTAGTTCAAACTTACTGGAACTTTTTAGTTAGAAATAACAGATTTTTTTAGTTCAAAAACACACCACACTGTGGCTATGTTCACACACAGAGGGCTTGTTTCGAAATAAATGGTTATTTCGAAACACCTTATTTCCAAAGACAAAAAGGTGTCTTGGAAATAAGGGAGCGAAATAGCACGTCCACAGTGTGGACGTGCTATTTCGCTTGGGGAGGGGACTGCAGGCACCCACGGGGTGAGGCGTGTGGCTGCGCTTCACCCTGCCGGTGCCTGTAGCCCCTGCAGACCCCTGCGGGGTGAGGCGTGTGGCTGCGCTTCACCCTGCCGGTGCCTGCAGCCCCCCTCTGCTGGCCAGCGGACACCCCTCAGCACCCTGCTTAACACCCTGGGAGGAAGGGTCAAATGCTGTTTTGAAACAGCATGTCCCGCTGGCATTGTTTCGAAACGAGCCGTTTTGAAACAACGCTGTTTCGAAGGGAAACCAGGTTTAAGCCATTTCGAAAGCACGGCTGCCATTTCGAAACAATGGGTTTGCTTGTTTCAAAATGGCTGTGCGTCATGTGGCCATGGCAATTCTTATTTCGAAACAATCTTGTTGTTTCGAAATAAGAATGCTGTGTGAACACACTCTGCGAGTTAGAACTAAGCGATTAGTTCTAACTTGCTCAGTTCGAACTAGCACAGCTACATCATGCTAGTTCAAACTAAAATTCAAACTAAGTTCAAACTAAGTGGTTACCTTAAACTAATCTTTGCTTAGTTCAAATTAAAAAAAATTTTTAGTTTGAACTAAGCAAAGCCTCATGTGGACAGGCAACAAGTTAGTCTGGATTGAGCCTCCTTAATCTGGACTAATTTGCTGGTGTAGACATAGCGTTAAAGACTAACAAATCTATTTATCTCATGAGCTCTTGTAGGAAAAAAGCCCCCTTTGTCAGATGCTTTGAAGACAAAGATCAGCATGAAGATGCAGATCTTCAAAGTGTCTGATAAAGTGGGATTTTCTCCCACAAAAGCTGATGAGATAAATAGATTTGTTAGTCTTTAAAAGTGCCATAGAACTCCTTGTTTACTTTTTGACAGATTTTCCCATACACTCCATATATTTTACAGGATTAAAGAACACACATTTCCAGTGCTCTTAACATAAACTACCTTGCCATGTGAAGTTACCTTATTTTTGCTTATGCTTATGTAAAGAAGGATTTTTGTTTACTAAACAGATTCTCCGGTCTGTGCCCTGTTTCAGGAAAATACTTAAGTATTACATGAAAATATTTAAGCATGCTTACCTTGTCAAAAAGCTTGTAATACCTAAGCACATGCTTACCTTCTTAGGTTTAAAAGAAATTTTAAATTTTCAGTAGGTGGTAAAGGAATGAGGTGCCCATCTCCCACTATAGTTGGGCACCGAGTTCTTCTAAGGCCCATGGGAAATCTTAGCCTGAAACACGTGCTTTAAACATTGACTTCATAGGAACTAGTCACATATCATGTGAATAGTTCCTATGAAGTCAATGTTTAAAGCGCGTGTTTCAGGCTAAGATTTCCAATGGGCCTTAGGAGAGCTAGGTGCCCAGCTATAGTGGGAGATGAGCACCTCATTCCTTTACCCCTTTTTGAAAACCCCAGCTTCAGCAATTAGTTGAATAGAGACTTGCAATAAGATACCCATGGTCTGTGGTGTTAATTAGTGAAGCAGAGATGGGCTAAAGCTCCCATGGGCAACAGCAACAAACATCATACTGCATAGCATATGGTGGGTTCTTCTACTGTTGGTGAAAGTTACTCAGCTGTTCATGGAAGGGCAGCTACTATTACTAATGACACCTCCCATGGGCCACATCCTGAAGCCACCATAATTTCAAATATCAAAAATACCAAAGACATTTTAGAATAGCTTTCCTAGGGTAGGTTGTAAGTCTTTTCTCCAATTGTTTTATGTACTGTTTTAAGCTTTGCTTTAAACCTCGCAGTCTGGCAAGAAAATTGTATTAGAAATAATACACAGAATTAAAAAGAAATGTATTGTCATTTTAGAAATATCTTGATTAAAACTGGGTGAGACACATTTAAAGCTGGTTTAGGCAAGCCATTGAAATCAATGCAATTGTGTCTATTTACATGAGGATTGACTTCATCTATTTTCATTTTGTTATCCTATAAAAGAATATGAATCTTTAACCATCTAACTTCAAGCATTATATATAAACTATACAATATTTTCTGAAATATTAAACAATGTAAATGAACAAAAGCTATATGCACTCAAAGATATTTTAAGTAAATAGCACTAGAATTTAAGAGCGACTATGTTGTGTCATTATCTGCTAAATGTTCATTTTTCCCACCTTAGGAAATATTTCTCCATCCAATTATTTCCCCATTTAAATAGCTATAGTTATTGCTTTTAAATACCATATTACTATTAAATCTACTATAGCATGACCTGCCAGAGTAAAGAAAAATATCAGCATTGAAAAAGCAAACCTAAAATGACAGCAAAACATCCATCATGAAGATATAATAATTATGATTAATACATAGGTTGTTAAATGGTTAGTAATAAGATTAGTTTTCTTCTTTCCTGCCCAATAGATACTTAAAGTAATTGCATCTTTGCAAAATGCATTATCATCACTTCATGTTCTTTATGATGTCATGGGGCAGCAATGCAGGCTATGCAACACTCAGCAGTTTTTTCCAGGCCCTAATTTTCTCTTTTCTTTAATAACCTCTTCTCTGCCAATTCTAGGCATTCTGAAATATGAGGATGTAAGAATGGCTCCAAAAAACAAAAACAAAAACAAAAAAAACCACACACCAAACCACACACAACTTAATTAAAAAGTAAAGCACATTTACATGTTTTTCCTCTTGAAAAACCAGTACATTAAAAATAATTATGGCTAATGTGCCAACCTAAAGTGAAAAATCTGCTGAAAACATAACAGGCCAGTTGATTTTTGCTAGCTAGTTAGATCTTAATCACAAAAAGGTATGTTAGCAAGTGGATAAGAAACATTAACTTAGAGGGAAAAGGTTAAACAATGGAAAACCATTACAGAACTGAATTAGCCAAAAATCTGAAAGCCATTTAAGAAGAGGGCATTTTTTTGTGTGTGTGTGATCACTTCTACCTATGCTAAAACAGCAGGCTTAATTATATCTCACAATTTTTGCCATTTATCATAGCCACATTATTGCCATTATGTAATTATTATTACTACATCTGATCCCAAACCTATTGAACAGGACTCTATGAACATCAACAGCCACTGGATCCATCACATAATGAAGAGTGTTCTTGCTTTTAGTTCTGCGAAAGATGTATCCGATTGAGAAATTCTTGGGGAAGTGTAAATGTGTTGGATTATAAATTAACTTTCCAGTTCTTCTTTACATCACCAGTTTTTATATAATATTAGCATTGCCAACAGTACTAGCATTATGTAGCAGAGTGGGGGTATTCCCCTTCAGCACCACAGAGGCACTTTTTCTGCCACTGTACTCTGGTCACTGTTTCTTCCTGTAGTGTTCCCCTGCATGCTTAACCTAGCTTTAGCTACTGAAATCCCAGTACAACCCTTAATGTTTTCTGTTCTACTACTGGCTTCAAATCACTTCATGTATTTGTTATGCAAATAACCCACTGTAGCATAATCACATACTTAAGAGATTCTTATGTTTGAAAAGTGTTGTGTTGCAAGTATGCCTTCCAATAGGAATCTAACAATAGTTTGAAACACAGTTTAAAAATATAGGTACTGTAGCCTGATTTTTAAAAATATTCACACAGATGGGCCTTTATGGACCACATTCACTAAAAGATATAGTTCTGTTTAAAGATAATGATGTCCTCAAGTCTCCCCAAACTGTATAAGGGACACACATCCATAGAAATTTCACACCAAAAAACCACTCATAAAAACTAAGGGCAGTGATAATTAGTCAGTTTCCAGAGGACACCTGTGATAAAGTACATAGAAATTTATTCATGCCTAGACACAAAAGCTCCTAATTCATGTGTATGGTTACAATGCAAATTTAAGTGCTACATCTCAGAATGTACTTTAGCAGGATGTGACTATTCAAATCAAAAAGACTTTCCAAAGTATGGGATCTTGGCCCTTGTCTCCTGGAAAAAAAAAAAAAAAAAAAACACAACTATCTATAATATTGTAAAAGAGCAAAAGCCTGCTGTAGTTACATTCATGATCTTGCTTCAAATGGGCACCCATCAAGTATGAGCACACAGCATCTGCACTTACCCCATAAAAAAATACAAGGGGTTTCTGAACTTTTCAGCACCCAAATATGTGTGCACAAAATAAGTAAATAAAAGCAAAGAATAAATCAAAGTTTTCTATGCATGTGCCATCATTACACTCTCAACATCTTGTATGGAAACCATTTCCATTTTTCTGTTCTCTGTGTAGAGAGACATAGACTCATCTGCATGCATAAAGATTTAGGTACAAAACCTCTACCTATGCCTAAGAGGTGTAGCCAAGAATATCATGCACCAGGTTCAATCTCTGGACTTAGTTCTGCATTCCCCTAACATCTAAGATCACCATTGCCTTCATCTTTCAGAGCTTGATCCAAAATTCACTGAAGTCAATGTTAATCTTTCCACTTAATTCAGTGGACTCTGTATTAGATGCTGAGTGTGACAGGAATGCAGAACATAAAGCTCTTGAGCTGGGGTTGAACTCACGTTTCAGTGATGCTTTCATCCTCTTCCTTTTGGGACAACACAAATGATCATGCAAATGATACATACACAATACAGTAAAGTTCCCTAAATTTACCATTAAAAAGAAGGAACAATTCTATATAGCAGAACAGCTCTGAATGTAAACTTATCCTATACAAAAACATTTTTCATTATTCCTTTAAAATAGTTAATATAAAGTACCGAAATAGTGGCATTTTGCAGGGTAGCCATCAACTTTAAAAATATCTTATCTCTTTGCAAAAAAATGCCTTTAGAAAACATGTTGAGGAGGTTGAAGATCTTAATGTATCATAGTGGTTTGCTGATCTGGTGCTTCATTTCTGAAGATCTGGAATCAAATTTGCTTTTGAGGGTAATGAGTTTAGCAGTCTGTTCAGGTTTAGCTGATCATTATACACATAAAAATAACAGTTACAAACAATCTCATCTCAAAAGATGCACAGTAGGTAGACATAAGGTGAATTTCAGACTCGTGCAGGGGAAAATTTCACAAGTTTGACTACAATACATCCAGCTTCAATGAGCACTTTCAGTCTCGCTAAAGTTTTATGGGGAAACAAAAATTAGTGATTAAATTCACACTTTGTCTGTATCTCTCTCTACAAAAGCAAAACCTTCAACACTATTTAACAGAAAAAGTTCCAGATCTAATTCTTTTACAGCCAGTCTCTCAGGTATCGTCAATTTCTTTCTAAGAAGGGTCCCTGTGTTTTCAGCCAGTAAACAGAGTTCACTTAATGATCTCAGTATTTAAAAAAAAAAAAAAAAAAAATCTTCACTATCATGATTGCGTTATTTTAACTTAACAGATTTGCATTTTAAAGTCATGACCGTTTCCCTTCTCTCTTTATCACTGATCACTATGATTTGAATGCAAAAGGGTTATGACACAAGAGAAATCATTTAAAAAAGCATACAGGTGCCCCACCCCAATCACTTCATGTTAGCCAACCTACCTGTGAATTGTCACAACATTTATTTTCCATCAGCAGCGCCAGAGAGACTTGCCTATTTTAACTCAGGCAAGGCTCTCTGCTGCTGTTGCGAGCAATGCCCGATATGCATTTTATGGACCAAACCTGTCATCTTCACTCAGGCTTAAACAGGGTTACCAGATACCAGAGCAATGGAAAGGAAGACAGGGAAGTATGAAAAGGAGGACACATGGAGAAAAAGTTGTATTAATGGAATATTCTTCTGTTTTTAGTTCCAAAGG
Organism: Podocnemis expansa; assembly: GCA_007922195.1. Lineage (NCBI taxonomy): Eukaryota > Metazoa > Chordata > Testudines > Podocnemididae > Podocnemis > Podocnemis expansa. The sequence goes on along the minus strand of ML682176.1, from coordinate 1,767,814 downwards.
GGCAGCTGTGTTAGTCTAGTAAAGCAAAAAAAAAAACCAAGGAGTCTTGTGGCACTTCAAGACCAACAGATTTATTTATCGCATGAGCTTTGTGGGATATTCTCCCATGAAAGCTCATGGGATAAATAAATCTGTTAGTCTTTAAGTAGAATAGAATAGAATAGAATAGACTCACCGAAGGGCTGGAAGGGACCTCATGAGATTATCTAGTCCAACCCCCTGTACCACAAGACTCCTTGCTTTTTCTGTTTTTAGGGGACCCTGGAACACTTCCCCCTAAAAACAGGGTGTTCCAACATCTTTTAACCCCTGTTAAGTAAAAAGCCAGAGAAAATCCTCTATTTTTAAAACACCTCCTGGACAGAGGATGTGAAAGTAAAAAGGACATCTCCTCCTCTTGTCAATTTCCAAAGGGATACCCCCCTTAGTCTAGTCCAGCAACAACAACAACAACAAAAAGACACAAGGAGTTGTGTGGCACTTAAAGACTAACAGATTTATGTTTCGCCTGAGCTTTGGTGGGAGAAAATCCCACTTTGTCAGATGCTTCGAAGATGGGTGAACTTACAGAATGGAATGAAAATAAATGCAAGGGGTGACCCTCTGTTTGACGCCCCCTTGCATTTATTTTCATTCCATTCTGTAAATTCACCCATCTGACGAAGTGGGATTTTCTCCCACAAAAGCTCATGCGAAAAATAAATCTGTTAGTCTTAAAGTGCCACAAGACTCCTTGTGGTGTTTTTTTTTGTTTTGTTTTTTTTGTTTTTTTTTTGGCATGTCCTCCTCTCGCCTGACACCTGGTAACCCTAGTCTTAAAGGGGTTTTGACTGGCCAGGGTCTGGAGAAAGACCTCGTGGGTCGCCCCTCCGCACCCTGCACGGTGCAGCGCCGGCCTGTGGCCAGGGATGGGGGGCGATGCCAATGGGACAGCGGGGCGGGGGGGGACCTAGGCTAACTCGCCCCGCCTTTGTTCCGCCGAAACTTCACTGCCAGTCCGGCCAGAGCGCGGGACGCGTGATTCGGCTCTCAGGGCATTGAACAAACGCTGCCCTCCGGCCTATTCGTTGACCCCGCTGCCAGCAGGGGCTCCCCTCCGCCACGGCTCCCCCCGCGCTGCCTTCCCGCCACTCACCGCTCAGCACGCGCAGGGCCAGGCCGCGCGGCGCGCCCAGCAGGGCGGCGGCCAGCAGCAGGGCGATGGGGCCGGCGGGGGCTGCGCTCATGGCGGCGCCTCCCCGGTCCGGACACGAGAGCAAAGCGGCGCCGCTGCACCTGCCCCCGCTGCCGGCTCTCACAGCAGCCGCCCAGCGCCGCTCGCGCCCGCTCCGCACATGGCCCTCGCCGCCCCGCTCCTCCTGTCAGGGGTGTGGAGAGGCGGCCGCTTATATCGCAGCGCCAGCCGCTCTGCCGGGGAAAAGCAGCCCCCGGCGATTGATTTCTCCCGCGCCCGCCCCTCGCGTGCCGCGCTGCAGCTTTTTTGTATGGCTCCCAGTTGCGGGCTCGCCCCCAACGCCAAAATTGCAGCCGCTCCGCCACCTCCCCCCGGGAAGCCAACCCTTCGCCGTCTCATTTCCACAGCGCCAGGGCCTCACCCTCGCCCTCACCCTCACCTTAACCCTCGCCTTCGCCCTAACCCTCGCCCTCACCATCGCCCTAA
>ML682176.1:1731750-1761154 GCA_007922195.1 Podocnemis expansa | reverse complement strand
ACCCTTGCCCTCGCCCTCAGCCTAACCCTCGCCCTCGCCCTAACCCTTGCCCTCGCCCTCGCTCTCGCCCTAAACCTCGCCCTCACCCTCGCCCTCACTCTCGCCCTAACCCCCGCCCTCACCCTCGCCCTCGCCCTAACCCTCGCCCTCGCCCTCACCCTCGCCCTAACCCAGAGCCCCCTAGCCCTCACAGGAGACCCACAAGCCCTGCCAAGCAGTCACAGACCCCACAGGGGGCCACATTTTAGCTCTTGGCGATCCCCGGCCCAGAACATGCGGGGCTCATTAACAGGGGAGCCCTGGGCCCAACCCAGAGCCACCATGGCCACCCCACAGCCAGGGGGGCTGCCTGGCCCTGCTCCCTGCCCACATTTATGTGTGTCCGCTGCCTGAGCGCCTTGGTTGGGCCACAACTCCCACAGCCCAGGCAGCGCCACACGAGGCTGGCAGCAGGACCCTGAGAGGGAGGAGGTCTCCCTGCACTCCATATTTGCCAGCTGGAACCAGGAGGGCTCAGAAATCCTGCACTAGGTTGGGGGGCTGAACATGGAGTAAGCAATAAAAGACAGAGCACAGAGTGACTGGGGTGACTCTGGAGTTTTCCCTGCCAGCTGCCTTCACCTTGGAAAGACAGCTGGGGCAGGAGCATCATTGACCTAGGAAGAGACCCATGCCCGAGCCTGGCTGTGCCTCAGCGGCTGGACTGGCCTCGGATACACAGCCAGGGACGTGGATGGGAGAGACAGCGGGATGTGCCAGCCGTTCAGGGCACTGGTGCAGAGCAGGGGCATCGCTAGCTGGGGAGGGACCCGGGGCACGGGCCCAGGCCCCACCCCCTGGCCAGGGACAGGGACAGGTGCCACCACGGGCGGCTGGGCCCCGCATCCCTGGCCGGGGACTGAGCTGGAAGCGGCCACAGGAGGCCAGGCCCCGCATCCCCAGCCAGGGACGGGACCACCGTGGCCGCCGGCATCTGGGCCCCAGATCTCCGGCCCAATTGGGCTGGAGATCCAGGCCACTGGCGCTGGGGTTTGGGGCATGTGCCCTGGGGGAGTGCCCAGCTCCAGCGATGCACCTGGTGCAGAGGCGCTTTTGGGGAGGCGAAGCTGGCAGCCGCTTTGGGCCCTAAGCAGTGAGGAGCCCCTTAACAGTCACCTGCTTCGCCTAACCTAACTCAGCAGTCGGCAACCCAGTTCCCCCCACACTCCCACCGCATGAGCACAGGATCGCTGGGGCCAGAGGCTCCATCGCTGTCCCGCCCTCTGTCCCTCCAGCAGGGGTGGAGCAGCGCTCCCCATCTACCCCCAGCCAGCCATGCCTCCCCATGAGGAGGGAAGAGAGCAGCCGGCACAGAGCTAGGACGGGTGGTTGGAGGCAAAGTGGCCTGAACTCTTCGGAGCAGGCTGCTCCAGGGCCCCACCCTTGCAAGCCACAGCTCCATGCTGGCCGCTTTCCTCCCTCCCCCTCCAGGGAGGCATGGCCAGCTGGGGGGTAGGCAGGGAGTGCTGCTTCACCCCCCCCGGAGGGAGCGATGGTGGGTGAGTGGCACAGCCTCCAGCCCTGGCAGTCCGCACCCCCCCCCCGAGAGTGCTAGGGTCTGCGACCCTTCCTCTCAGATTTGGGCAAGGGAAAGCCAGAGCCATAGAAGGGGGAGCCAGAGCTGGGGAAGGGGCAGCGGCAGGGAGTTGAGACGGTGTGGGGGGGTGGTTAGGGCCACGGTGAGGCCAGCAGTGGGGGCCTATAGGAGAGCCTTTAGGGGCCCCAAAATGGCTCTTCACCTAGGGCCCCCAACTGCCTAAGGAAACCTCTGCACTGGTGCTGGGACTCTGAGTATGTGCTGCAGGTGCCAGCGACACTCCTCAGCTGGGCATCGAGGCCAACCCATGTTTCAGCTCACCTAAATGTCACCAGAGGGAGATTCAGATCCAGACTTTAAATTTGGATCTGACTCAAAATCTTTAAGTCACACCATATTATAGAACTATGGAAATGGTCTGGATTTCAGCCTCTGGTTGTTTCTATATCAGGGGTCTCAAACTCAAATCACCACGAGGGCCGCATGAGGATTAGTACATTAGTCCAGGGGCCGCACCACTGGAACCTCTTCATACAAGAATATTTCAAATAGCAGTAGCATCATTGTGGGCTGCAGGAAATATAGGTGCTGTGTGTGGCCCACAGGCTGTGAGTTTGAGACTCCTGTTCTGTAGCTAGAGAGTTTTTAGCCAAACCATAGAATTTTTGCAGAGACATCATTAAATTATGCAGATTGAGAATATTTCCTGTAGCCTCCTGTATAGGGATTTGATCTTGTACCATGAACACCAACAAGGCTTTCCTCACTGAGTGCATTATATGCATAATCAGACTCTAGAGCCCTATAGGTGTAATCCCTATTAAATGCTGAGGAATTTTTTCTTCCCAGTAAGGGAGTTTCTTCGTGACACTGTGCTTAAACATATATTTTCCACTTGTTTTTGAAAAAGAAACTTCTCTTGCTGGCTTCAAGGCTAATATTGTCAGATCCAGACTACTGTTCTGACACATCAACGTATTTTTATAACACTTTAAAAGAATATCTCCCAAATGTGTTTTCTTCTGGGGTAATATTCCCCGGTTGAAATAAATGTTGTGCTTATGTGTGGACTTGTGCGTGATTTATTTTGTTATAGATCAAGAGCATTATAGTCCATCATGTTTAATGGATATCTTTTAGACAAATTCTCTGGGGACTTGTAGCTCAGATTCCAGCTACTGTTCATGTAAATGTCACCATTGTAAGTTCCCACTACCACTACCCCATCCCCTACCTTTATTTACAGTAGGTCTTGTAGTCACTATAGCTCAGATTGGAAAGCATTTTCAAAAACATGATGGATTTCCTAGCTGCTTTAGAAATACGTGAGAACAGCTTTCATGGTGAAAAATCCAATGTTAGGGTTCTAAACAGTAATTCAAATCTATTTTTAGAAATATACATCATTTTGTTCCCTATTTTATTACTTAATGTTTTTTCTTTGTTTGTTTTTATTTTGCTGGGCTGATACAGACTTTTCCGCTATGGTTCCCAACCTTCCAGTGAGCTCTCTAGTACTTTCCAGTTTCACAGGTGAGTTGTTCATGCTGCAGTGTATCAGTCTCACAACAATCACATTGGCTCATAAGACCAGTTCTTATGCAAAAATACACAGAAGTACATAACTTAACCAGACACGTACATGGCTTCTGAAATTCCACCCATTTCTCATTTGACACTACTGGTATTGTAAAAGGCATGGAGATTGACCACCCAAACACAGCTCTGCAGACGGTATCTGGAAAATGATGGAAGCCAAAACCCCACAGCATTCAGGTCACATCACCTGTGTAACTTTCTACCACATTGTCCCAAATAGGAAGAAGTGTGAGCAAGATATTTCTAAAAATTATCAGCAATCCTAGAGCATGTCCCATTGAAGAGCAGTAAGGAAAAACCATGCCAGCAGAAAAGGGAAAGAGACAGCATTGTACTATTTAGCAACTTGCCACTGGAGCAAGAATGTAGAGTATGACAAACTAATCCAGGGGATGAAACCTCAAAATTGTCAGTAGTTCCATCAAAGATGGGTTGCACATGCCCCAGATACCTTATTGGCATAGCAAACTGCACACGTGTTACCAAAGCATTAATTTTTTAAATTTTTTTTAATGCTTTGGTAACGCTTGTTAGGCTAACAAGGTCTCAATGAATTGAAATTGTATCTATCATGCCCCCGTATAGTTCTAAACACTCATCCAGCACTGACAGCATGGTTATCTTTTTTACTGTGCTGCCATTGAGTCCCATCATGACCTTTCCCATAGGTTTCCCATAGGGAAGTTTAAAGCAGCCTGTCATAAATGCACTCTGTTTATAAGACTTACTTACAAGAAACATTCACACATAGTGATCAAAAGCACTGGGACAAAATCATTCCTATACTCACCAAATGTGACAACGGTAGCTGGAGAGGCCACAGTAAGAATGTTTACTCAGGGCAAACTGCAAAAAATAGGGCAGACAATCCCCCAAAGTGGTGGTGTATTCTATACTTAAATTTCATCAAACCAGTAATAAAACAGCTTGTGTGATACCACAGTGTTTATCAAAAAACTAAAATACAGTCCCCTTTAAGCAATCCAATCTTTGGCTCCCTCCCAGATAGCCAAGGCTAATATAATAAGGGTTACTAAAAATCTTACATGCCATATAAAAAGTTTTACCCACCAGGTCAATGAATATTTCAAAACTCATTCCAATATATGCTTATAACCAATCTTTATTAACTAAATCTAAGATTTATTTTAAAAAAGAAAAAATAAAGAACACATCTATGCTTAAAAGTTCAATGTACATACAGACATGAGTAAAGTTCTTAGGTCAGTTTCATAGTAGCGATATTCCAAAGGGACAGCCGTATCAGGAAAACAAACAAGGAGTCCTCTGGCACTTAAAGACTAACAAACTTATTTATTGCATGAACTTTTGTGGAAGATCTGACCAAGTGCGATTTTCTCCTATGCAAGTTCATGCAATACATACATATATTAGTCTTTAAGTGCCACAGGATTCCTTGTTTGATAGTAGAGATGGTGAGGCTGCTGATTTGTAAAAGTCCTTCTGAAATCAGTATAAAAAGCTATACCCCAATAGGCAGTCAATATGCAGTTTGTTCAGATTCTTCCATGAGAATTTAAGGGTTAATCCAGAGTATAGAACTCAAGGTTTACGGGCTTAGACTTTCCTTTTCAAAGTTTAAGCAGATAAGAGATTAAAAAAAGTATCAGGTCCAAAACTTCTTTTATAGGTGAAGCAAGTCATCCTCATAGCAGTAGGGTCTTCCTTGGACAAAAGTAGATAATGTATACTGTTGCTTTGAAAATAATGTTTCAAATGCATACAAAGTCTTCATCAGCATAAGGCAACCGATCATTTAAAGAATTCACAGGTTGTTCACTATGTGGTGTTTACAAGGTATAAAGAAAAATAAGGGCAATAATCAATGTTCCCTCTAATTTTTCATAGGCTGTGTGCACAAAAAATTTCTTTTGTGCAAATTTTTGGAACCAGTGTCCAAATTTTTGTGCTAATATCCAAAAATGTGTGTACTAATATTAAAAAAAAATAGAACTCATGAATTTTTTTGTACATGCTTTATTTTGTTCTGTGCGTGGGTTTCACAACCTGTGTGGGTGCGCACAGGCACACGGCTTAGAGGGAACATCAGCAATAATTTTATTACATCACAAGTTCCATATAAATGATAATCTTCCCTTTTGAGCTCTGAATCAATAGAAAACAATAATGAATAATTACAGACAGTAGCATAAGTTTAGCATCTGCAAGCTAATTTGATTATGTTGTTAAACTTGTAACAAGATATAGTTAAACACAGAAAAAATATACTTAGTATATTCTTTGATGCTTTAACAATATAAGCAAACATGTTAAAGTTTCTAGTTTACTTAACATGGATTTGATAACTATCTACAAGGAATGGCCCTGTTTACTATTTCACTGACTCCTCTTAAGTCATCAGGGGCCATAAACAGGGTGGCTGTTTTGTTTATGCTGCTTGTAAGATCAAGTACAATCCACTTATAAAAATAATTTCAGGGCAAACTGACTGCATTCAATGATACTTAGTCAAGTGTAAGGCGATATAATAAGTGAATAACAGTTTTGAATTTGAATTTCATAGAATCATAGAAACTGGAAGGGACCATGGAAGGTCATTGAGCCCAGTCCCCTGCACTCATGGCAGGGCCAAGTACCCTCTGAAACCATCCCTGAGAGGTGCTTGTCTAACATGTTCTTAACAGCTTCCAGTGACGGAGACTCTCCAACCTGCCTAGGCAACTTATTCCAGTGGATAATCATCCTGACAGTTAGGAATTTTTTCTTAATGTCCAACCTAAACCTCCCTTGCTGTAATTTAAGTCCATTACTTCTTGTCCTATCATCAGCAGTTGAGGAGAACAATTTGGCTCCCTCCTCCTTGTGACAAATTTTTAAAGGAACTTGAAAATTATCATCATGTCCCCTCTCAGTCTCCTGTTTTCCAGACTAAACAAACCCAGCTCTTTCAAAACAAAACAAAACAAAACAAACAAACAAACAAAAAAGAAGCAGCAGCAAGGAGTCTTCTAGCACTTAAAGATTAACGGATTTATTTATCGCATGAGCGTTCATGGGAGAAAATTCCACTTCGGAACCCAGCTCTTTCAATCTTCCCTCATAAGTCAAGTGTCCAGACCTCTAATCATCCATGCTGCTCTTCTCTGGACTTTTTCCAATTTGTCCACATCTTTCCTGAAATGAGGCACCCATAAGTGGACACAGTACTCCAGTTGAGGCCTGAGCAGGGTTGAGTGGAGTGGAAGAATTACTTCTTGAATCTTATTTAAAATATTTCTGTTACTATATCCCAGAATGGTGTTTGCTTTCTTTGGAACAGCGTTACACTGTTGACTCATATTTAGCTTGTGGTCCACTATGATACTCAGATCCCTTTCTGCAGTACTCCTTCCTAGACAGTCATTGCCATTTTTGTGTATGTGCAATGGATCAATGGATTTGATCTTTGACCATATTTTGTGTTATTGAGCACATAGCACATATAAAATATAATCCCTCTGTAGGAAAAAAAAAGTTATGCCATTTATGTGTGTGTCAATATGGCAAGAAAAAGAAAGATCCTTACTTCAGAGTAAAAATGCCACCCTTGGAATCCTTTGATAGTCTTCCCAAGACCAGCCAAAGAAATTCAGCTCAGAAACTGGATGTTCCACAGCTTATGTTGTCTAACATTTTCAATGACAGGGAGAGCATCACACAAAATAAAGGAGACAGAAGAAGCATGTGGTTGGGAAAGGCACCTATGCTCAACATGGTACTTATAAAGTGAATCAGAAATGCAAGAGAGAACTGCCCCCTTAGGTGGGCCATTGGTGATGCAGAAAACAAAAGAAAGTGGCCTTGTGCATTATTACTTCAAGGCTAGCTCTGGCTGGTTTGAACTCTTCAAAAAATGAGAAGGAATTGTTTCTAAGAAAATGCATAAGGAAATTAAAAATGCAGTCATTAGGTAATGTGATGAATAGTTACAAAATAAGTAAAATGAGATGACTTTGCTGAAAAAGACATCTGAATGCAGATGAAAATGGAATTTACTTTCACATCCTGCTTAATGGCATGCTCACCTTTAAATCAGAGAATAAAGGAAGGAAAGAATCAAAAGAAAGAATTCCCTTTCTTTTCATCTGATCCATAACCTTTTTTTTTAAACAAATAAACAAACAAGCACCTTTTCATCATTGGGAAATGTCAAAACCCACAGGGTATGTCCACACGAGGCTTTTAAATCGAAACAATGACCATTGTTCTGATTTTACAAAAGTCATGTCCAGACAATGTTTCCTTACTTTGAAATAAGGAAAATTTTTTCGATACAATAAAACCTAGTTTGATATTGAAATAACCCCGTCTGGCTCTGTTATATCGATATGCCCCACATATTGATATAACAGTTGACCTTCCTCCCAGGGTACATGGCACCCTAGAAGGAAGCCCCGCTCCCCATCAACACCCTGGCCAGGGAGGGAGGGGAGGTGCAGGGGGATCCGGGGGGGGCTGGGGTCCAGGAGCTGGCTCCCCCAGCCTGCTGGGGTGCCGGCAGCTAGTTGGGGGCAGCGGGTGCCATAGCCGGCTCGCCCCGCAACCCAGGCTCTGCAGCTGCTGGCGGGGTGGTGGGTGCTGGAGCCGGCTCGCCTGGCTTCCTGGGAGAGCGGGCTCTGGCACATGCCACCCTGCCAGCAGCCATGGAGCCCAGGCAGCGGGGTAAGCGCGCTCGGCACCTGCTGCCCCGCTAGCAGCCTCAGAGCCCATGCTGTGGGGCAATCAGGCTCTGGCACCTGCTGCCCAGCCAGCAGCCGTGGAGCACAGGCTGTGGGGTGAGCCGGCTCTGGCACCTGCAGCCCCGCCAGCAGCCGGCACCCCCGGCAAGCCACGGGAGCCAACTCCAGGACCCACCCCCATCGGGCTTGCAGCAGGCAAGCCATGCAAGCCAGCTCCAGGACCCCTGCCGGGCGGAAGCAGAGGTGCCCGACAGTCCCTCCCCCACTGCCCCACCAACAGCAGGGGAAGCAGGGCAAGGGGATCCCTGCACTGTGGGCTGTTTTCCCTTGCCTGGCTCTTCAGATGAGAGCCAGGCGGGGGATTGGGTGGCAACACAGCCCTGCCAGGGGGCCATGTTGCCACACCTCCCATGGTGCCCGTCTCCTGAATCGAAATAGTAAGTCCTGTGTCTGGAATTGCTATTTTGATTTGGTGGTTTTCCTTAATTCAATTTAAATTAAATCAAATTAAGGATTTTTATTTTGAATTAATTTATTTTGAAATAACTTATTTTGAAATAAGTATCTACGTGTGAACATAGCCACAATGTTTTGAAAACGTGAGACATCTTCTAAACTGCTGTGCTGCCAACACATCTGCTTAAGTAGCAGAGTACCTATTCAGTGAGTGCCTGAAGGATGGGGATCAAAAGTCGCGCCAAGAAAAGAGAAAGGTTCTGCTAATTGTGGAGAGCTACACAGCCTGCATGATGAAAGATGTAGCACTGAGAAATATCTCAATTGAATAATAAGAAGTCAATTGTTTACTACATAATGGTTGGTTTCAATGTATTCTTTGCAATTCTGCTTGCAAGAATCAATTACTTATAAAAATCAAATCATCTGGGGTGGATGAGATTCTTATAAAAGGAGTACACTCTATTAAATTATGCAGCATTAAATGATAATTAGACATACTTTCTGCTGGTGATTCAGGAGAATTTGCCATATACTGTGACTGCTTCTCGACTTCCCCATCTTTTGGCTGGCCACACACCCTTTTTCTTCTCCCAGATATTTTCTGTGGAAGACTGTTGTTTGCCGTCCTGTAGTACGAGATACCACTCTATTTCTATATTTCTCCCCTACACAAACTTTCTAGGCCCCTCTTTGTCTTATTGAACCCTACCAGCTCCCTTCGTGTAGAGGAAGGGAGAAGATGAGACTCTGATACTGTATCAAATACATTTTCTTCACCTATTCAATTTATGCCAATTCATAACAGCAGAGATATGACCAATTATACTACACCTTTCCACCCCATAATACCACACAAGAATTTTGGCATATTCCATTTATAGAAATCAGTGAGTCCACTTGCAATGATAGAAAATTGATTTACATCAGGATCCTTCTAAATCTGGCAGTTGCATAGCTTTGTAAGTCATCAGCTGGGCCTACTAAGGATGATGAGCAGATGGCTCTTTCCTCAGAGACCAAGCTTTTTGTTTTTATAATATGTTCACCCTGTGCTGGCGTTTCAATTTGGTCTTCAACTTGATCTTCTGATGCTGCCTACTGTAACCCTCAGTATTGATGCCAAATCTCTGAGCATCCCAGAAGTTCAATAAATGGTGTTATCTATCTGAAGATGACAAACTACTTACATTTGTTTCAAGAAATCTCTATCCAGGATGTCTACAGTTCTAGTTCACTGATGTTTAAAGTATCTAGTTCATCTCAAATGTATACTTAATGCTTTCCAAAATGTTGATTGTTAATCCCTCCATGAGTCATCTCTTTAAAAGTTATTAAGTACTTGAGTACTCTTTATAATACATCATTTACTTTGCTATATTACACTGTTTAATTTTCTCATTTTGCGACTAGGGCAGAAGGCAGGTTAGTTAAAAAATAACAGGCTAATTGTTGCTACTTGGACAACTCACATGGCTTCAATCTCCAAAGATATTTAGATTCCTAGCTTGCATTTATTTCAGTGGAAATTAGCAGCCTACATACCTTTAAGGATCTGAACCTAAATGCCAAAGTGATGATATTTTCAAATGAATACTGGATGCCTTTTTGGTAGCTATGCTTTAGTCAAACATATGTTATTGGTCTCAATACAGGAAAAACTGGGTGAAATTCTATGATCTTTGTATATAGCTGGTCAGACTAAATGATATTATGGCCTCTAATGGCCTTAAAACCTTTCAAACTTGAATGCTTAAAGCTGGGCCTGAAAACTAAAGTTTATTTAAATGCCTAAAATGGATATGGGTGACTAACTTTAGACACTAGCATTAACAAAGTAGCCTACAGACTTTCACCATTTCTCTACATGAGTTTCACTGTTTTGTTTCTGTTTGTGACAGGAGAAAAAAAAATCTGTGTTTAGAATTACAGTAATTAGCATTTACTATGTATTTTAAACTTTATGGTAAAAGAGAATATTTTTCTCTTTCTTGATTTTTTTTTCTTTTTCCACACATTAAAGAGAAGATTCTGCCAGCTTCAGTAATGAGGTTCTAGTTGGTGTCAGTCAGGAAGACTGGCAGAATCTATCACTAAATAAGCCTAACAAGGAAAAAAGTTACTTTTGGCGGGGGAGGGGGGGTCATGGCACTGTTTTCAGTGGATGAAACAAAATGGCAGTGGCTTACATTTCATTTTCATTCAGGTTCATTAGAAATACTAATAATTTCCATATGATTAGTTAATTTAACATCAAATATAATTTTCCACATTCTTATTAGTTTTGCTTACTCACTTCTAAACTCTTCTTTAAGTTTCCCTAAAATCATGCAGTATTATGCTCTATGAATAATTGTCTTTATTTTATTTTTTTCCATGTGTTTACCACATTCACCCAACTTTCATCTGAAGAATCTATTAAATCATGTTAAATGGATGCTATCAACTTGATATCTAGTCGGCTTCAAACAAACAGTTTCAACTACTTCACTTGTCCCTGGATCTCCCTGACAGTTTCTGTGGTATTATAACAACAAGCAGCTGTGTGGCACTTTAAGACTATATTTTAAAATGTCTTTTTCTTTTCTCTTGTTGTTACTCTTGGAAAGAACTACACAGATATCCTAACTAACTAGTAATGAAAAGTCCTGGTCTTGCAAGCACTTGAGTATGTGCTTATATTTGTCCAGGCATATGGCCTTACTGCATCAAGAGGAGTACTTACATGCATAGAGCTACATACTTGCATAACTGCAGGATAAATCTCTAACTGGCTGTACATGGAAAGCAAGGAGACTGACAGGACACAAAGTGTTGCCAAGGGCATCAAGAAATTTAATTACTTTCAATTATAATCCTCTTTGGTGCTACATGTACCAATAGTAAAAAACAAAAAAACAAGCAAAAAAATCTCAGACAGAAGTGTCAGTCAGACAGTGTCTGGTTATGAAACTAGTTATAATCTACAGACCTTCAGGAAAAATAATAAATTCCACAGAATTATGTACTTTTAAGTTTAGTTTTACAGGAATCCTATAATTTGTCTTGAGTTAGTTCTCTTATCAACTAATATGCTTTTTTCATTAGACTACAGTCAGTAATTAGTTTTCTGAGTAAAATCATAGTTACCACAAAATTAATTTATTTATCTGCATTAAGTAGTGACAAAATGTTTGAAAAATGTATGCCTATTTTAGAGCCCAGCTACTAATTACAAACTAGAGACATAGCCATTTTTTGGTATAGCCAGGGGTTCAAGTAAACAGGAATGCCCTGGAACACCCACAGATTTGAGGAATCAGAGTTCTGGGGCCCTGAAGAACAGAAAAATCAGGCAGAGTGCATGTTCCACCCTGCCCTGGCCTGGGAGCTGCAGCCAGGCTGGGGGAGTTTTCAATCTCCCACCCTGAACATGCATCTGAGTATGCTCAAGGTGGGAGTGGCCTGGTCAAGGACCATGAGAAGTCACTGAGTCCAGTCCTCTGCATTCATGTCAGGACCAAGTACCATCTAGCGGGGAGCAGGGGCAGCCTGTGAGGCCAGGATTGGGGTAGAGGGGCAAAGGGGGCAGCGTATGAGACCTGGATGAGGGTAGGCAGCGTGTGAGGCCCGGATCAGGGCCGAAGGGGTGACGGAGGCAGAGTGAGAGGCTGGGATCGAGGTCAGGAAGGTTCAGAGGGGTGGAGGAGACAGCATGTCAGGCGAGGATCGGGAAAAGTGTTTTTATGAAGCGATAATTGATGTGTATGGTACTGAGAAGTGGTTGTAAATACCCACCTGGTCTGGGGCCCACACATGCATGAAGGGGGCCTGCACAACATGGGAAGGGGGCCCAGAGACTAGGAGGGTTCTGGGACCCATCAAATTATACTTTAACCACTGGGTTTAGCCCTGAATAGGCGTTGTGTGTAAGATGCAACCCCCAAGAAGCATTAAATTTCAGAGGTTGTGATGTCCAACCCCCCCCAGTCTAGCCTCGTGTGTAGCTTTGTGGCCTCAGTTCTTTACTTGTAGGCCTCAACTTACACCACTTTGCTGCATAAGTCACCCACTCCTGGTTCAGCTCACATCCAGCCTCCTGCCCATAATTGGTCCCTGATCTAGTAAGGGAATGCTTCTGGCAAGCCACTGATGGGATAGACCCCAGCAAACATTCCCAGTCCAGATGCAACCCTGGGAACTGCCATCATCTGGTAGGATTCTGTGTGGCACACTGTGCTCTGCAAGCTCATTCACACTTGTCTGACAAAGTATCAAAGAAATTGATATGCACTAGTTCTCTTGTGCCAGTGAGGCCTCTGCACACACTCAATTCACATGCACTGTTTTAGATAAAACAAATAAGTTTATTGACTACAGCAAGATTTTAAGCAAATATAAACCCAATTATTAATAAGTCAAGGAGTTAATCACAATTAGCCAAAAGATAACTCATATGCTAAACTAAGCTTAACATTCCAGTTGCTTTCACCCTATAGTGTTAACTTACCACAGAGGCTGGATGCAATGAATTTTATAACCAGGCTTCCCTCCCAGTGGCTAGATTCTCAGTGTTTGGTGTTGCTTAGAAGATGAATTCCAGGAGAGAGCCTAAGACAAAGATGCCTGTTTCTTTTTTAAACAAGTTTCATTGGCTTCTGGGGTCAGGTGATTATCCATGTCCAGCAAGGGGTGTGATTTTTCCCTCCTGGGGAAAGTGCTCAGGCCAGTCCATTGGTCTGCAAGGCATGGGACCATACCCCTGTGTTTGTCTGCATCTGTTCAAGCCATGAGAGACACACAGTTTTGGGATATGCCATAGTAAAGTTTCATATCTGTACACGTGCATGACACTGCAGGAAACATGCTACCCTACTATAATGTTCTGCATGTCATGAGCAATACAGAAACACCTGAAATGACATACGTTGCTTCAGACAATACGCAGGTAGGCTGTAAAGGTAAACATGAATGATATACAGATCACATGGGGTGCAGCATGTCACAGGGGGTATGTCTGGTATCACAGCTGGCAGTGAGCTGTCCAGTTAAGTAGACAGACTCAGTAGTAGGACTCAAAGTAGCACATTAAAAATAGCAGTGTGGATATTGCAGTTTGGCAACAGCTCAAGCTTTCTAGCTCATTCTACTCCTTTCTTCTGCGCTCAGGTGGTTAGCCTGATCTCCTACTGAAAATACAACATCTACACTGCTATTTTTAGGGCCTTCGCTTGAGCTTTGCTAGTGTGAGTCTGTCTCCCCAGGCAAGGAAGCTTGCTCCCAGCTGCAGAATAGACATATCTGTAGACATTTCTCCTCTGCTTCCACCTTATTCTAAGGGGTAACCAAGTCTCCTCCCATTTCTCTTCCCACCTGGTCCATGACCACCTTCTGTAGGGAGGAATAGCAGGTGAGCAGCACCCTCTGACTACATACAACCATGGTGAAGGCAGTCCATGTAGTGGTGTTAGAAGGGGTATTCACTTACAATGATGCCTTCGTGTGGGTGAATACTACAAGTTACAATGACACCATACTTGATTTGTTATAGCACATTCATCATGTGGATGAGAACGTAGGTTCTGGTTATTCTGCACTCCTCAAATACCACATGACAAATCTGCAAGAGTATAGATGTTACCTCTAGGGATGTTCTTTTGTCCTTTTTTGTACAGCATCTAAATGAGATAGAGCTCCAGTTCTAATGGAGGGGGGGGGTCCCTAGGTCCTACCACACTAAAAATAACAATGTGGGCTGTAAGACCAGATCCAGAATAAAGGCTATATCAGAATGTTCCTGTTAATGTGACCTCTGTGGTCCTCTTCTGTCCTGATTTTTTTTTTTAATGTTCTTGAAAATAAGAATCTCAGCACATTTGCATTTTCTAGTTGCTTTTGGGCTGGAAAGTTATACAGTAAAGAAATTGCCATATTAAAACAAAAACAAAACTCTTGCTTTAAAACTAGAGTGACTGTGGTTGTGCAGGGCAAGTTTGCAAAGAGAATTAAGAACTTATTTTGTGAATGGGTGTGCATGTGTAATTGATGTTTAGAGACTGACGATATATTTCTTAGATTTTGTGAGTCTGAGTTTGGCATTATTGCTCCCTAGCATCTTTACATGGCTATAAATAATAATATTTTATGTCTGAATATAAGGGGGGGGGGCTTACCCACTATTTTTTCCCTGTAGCTTCCTTTGGTAATATGGGAAGGGGTCTTAACCTAATAAAGGAACTATCAGCCAATAGGATGTGGAAACAGTAAGGCATGCTGGGTAATAAAAGTGTGTTAGCCAGCTGCTAAAAACTCAGAGTCTCTGGGTTAGAGTACTATTGACTGTGAACTAGTTGTCTGGAGGAGATAGGGCTTTCCAGAACTAGCCCTGGAGTAAGAAGAAATGGAACAGGTGGGTGTATTTATCTTTTTGGCTACACTGGCTCTTAAATATCACAAGTGTTCCTCTAGCTCACTTATTCCTTTTGCTGTTGGAGCCCTGGGCCTCCCTCAACTCCTATGCACCTTTTCTGGTGCTATTTAATCTGGAACTGAAATACCTCTGTTTTTATCCTTTCTCTACCCCCAATGACTCTGTCAGTGTGCCTGAATCCTATTCCCCTTATCCCTTTGTTATTCCTATATTGGGTTTCTTCATTTCACTCCCCCCCCCAGCTTTTCTGATGTTCCATAATGCTGACCTATGATTCCCTCTGGTTATTCTAATCCTCTGCTCCTCCTCTCTGGTTTTCTAATAGATTAATCTCAGTCCTAACCCATAGCCCCTTACTGCTACTTCAGTTGTGGGCTCCACATGTGCAGATCTGCCAGTGCTCCTCATGCCTGACCTCAGTATAGTCTCTCTTCTGTGGCTTTAAGTGCTTCATCTCTACTCCTAGTAGCTCTTCTCTTCACCTCCCTGACCCCCATTCATTAGTAACTCTATTTTTCTCTCCAAGGATGTGCCTCCAGCCAGTGCTGAAATGGGGGATTCTGATTACAGTTCAGATGAGGAGGTAAGATTACCTTTTGAGCTGTGGTTTGCAGGGTCTCCTGGTCTGGCTCTGGGAGGGGATTGATGTTTGGTGGTTAAAGCAGGGGTGGGGTCTGCCATGGTTAGTTCATTCAGTTGTTTTGCTTTTCCATATACACACACAGGTCTAGCACTGTATCTAGGATTTTTTGTTTCCTTTGAATGATCTTGGGCTCAAATTCTAAGTATCCTTTGTTTCTGAATGCAGTGATTCCCAACCAGTGTGCTGCAGCAACACCCAAAGTATGCTGCAAGCATCCCCAAGAGCTGGAGTTAGTTTTCTCCCTGTTCAGCCCAGCTTTTGTGGCTGTGTAGGCCTGGGAAAAGGCAGAACTTTAAAGTAAGAGGGAAGGCACTAGAATACAGTTCCAGGGGCCCTGTTTTTTAGGCAGGCAGGGTTCCAGCCCCCCCTAAAAATAGAGGAAGGCACCAAAATGTGGAGTTCTAGGTGTCCCCCTAAAAATAGCAGGAGCAGCAGGAATGCAGAATTCTGGAGGTTCCACTTTAAATTCAGCTCCAACTTAAGCCCAGCCAGCAGAGAGCTGTGGGAAGTTGGGAGTGTATGAATCTCTCCCCACAGGAGGGCAGAACAGCTCATGTCAGCTGGTCTGCAAACAGCCCAGGTAAGGGCTTTGTGGGGGAGAGCTGGTGGGGGTGTATGGGGCAGCTGTGTCTGTGTATCAGAGGTGGGTTGGAGTGGATATGTAGTTGGGGTTGTGGGGTGACTGTTTGGTGGGGGGCTGTGTGTGTGTATAGCTGGGTGGTGGGGTGACTGTGGGCAAGGAGTGTAACTGGGGGCTGGAGGCCTAGTTCTTGCCCCTGCAGTGATGGGGGCTGTGGAGGAAAGAATGGGACCCACTGGGGTGGGAGGGAGCAGCAGTGGGTTGAGGACTTGTCCTGGGTGGCAGGGAGCCACTGTGAAGAAGGAGGAATTGGGTGCTGCACCATGCTCCCTTGCCCTACCTCTCCACTCCCCAGGTTCCTCCCTACCCCCCCACAAAGCCACTTTTTTCTTCTCCCTTCCTCTCTTGGCACCCTTGTGCTGTTCCCCACATGGCTGCCCTTGGCCTCTTTTGCCACCCCTGCCCTGCTCTGCTCCCCAAACTCACTCCTGCCATTGCACATGACTCTTGACCTCCCCTGTTTTGCCACCCCTGCTCTGTTAACCCACTACCCTACATATCAGCATTTCTGAAACACTGTGCCATGGTTTGTGAATATTCATAATTTGAATGAATGTTCATAAGGTTTTTTTAATGATGGTGTGCCTCAAAAAATTTTGAAGGTGTCAAGGTGTGCCATGGCAGAGAAAAGGTTGGGAACCACTGCCTTGACCTTTCTCTGAATCAAGGATTTGTATGATGTTACAATCAAACCATTCTGAGTTGCTACAAATTTGGTCAAGTCACTTTGCCCAAACACAAAGAAAGGAAGGCTGGAGAAGGGGAAAAAGAAGGTAAACCTGGTTTAGCTTCAGGCTGGCATCAGGCCCCAGGCCCTGCATACCTATCAGACATTAGGTTAGAAAATCCAGATCAGTTCAGTCCTATACACTACTGAATAAAATTTCTCTCCCAGTGGCTGAGGACAGTGTATAAGCGCACACAAACAAAC
The DNA here is from genome assembly GCA_007922195.1 of Podocnemis expansa. NCBI lineage: Eukaryota > Metazoa > Chordata > Testudines > Podocnemididae > Podocnemis > Podocnemis expansa. The sequence continues at coordinate 1,744,200 of ML682176.1, read as the reverse complement.
TTAGGACCAGCTAGATGTATCTCTGGAATACTTGATGTGACCATAGATGTAGTTTAAACTCAATAATAAGTAAATACTGATAAAACTGAAGAAATACAATGACTTGTAGATAATTGGGCTTTACTCATGTTGCTCTTCAAATACATATTTTGCTTCAATTTCTAACATAATAGACAACTGTCCTTCCCCATAGTTCTTCTGGCCCAAACATTCTTATTCCAACTGTGCACAATCTTGAACAATCCAATCTCCTCCAGAATGTTACGACTACTGTTTGTGAGGCTCTCCCTAATATGACTGACTTAAATAGTAGGCCTTTTTTTTCAAAGTTTAGAATAATATAGTCTGTAGGCCTTGGATCCATGTATCTCTCAAAGGCAGCTTTTAAAATAAGTATAAACAAGGTGGCTTTTTTGTTTAGATCTCATGACCTTAAAACCAATGCAGTAAAATGGAGAGAACAAATACAGAAGTAATTCAGAGTGCTCAGTCTTCTTATATGAGGCATTTTAATCACTCTGAATGCATTTGTTTGCAAAAGGTCAGCTGGCCACTGGCCAGCCAAACCTCTTGCAAACAAATGCATTCATGGTGCTTAAAATGCCTCATATAAGTCTGACCACTCTGAATTACTTCTCCATATTATAGTGTGGTGGGTTTAAGGTTGTCTGTTCTAAGAGAACTTATTTTCAATCAAATCAAAACCTATGAACACCACTCGCCTGAAACCTAACCTATATCTGTTGTGCCATCTGCTGGAGAAAGGTGAGAAAGCACAGAGAATAGAGATGGGTAAGATGGAGCAAAGCTAATAAAAGGCTATTTTAAAAGGCTGAGTATGGCATCAATACCTAATTTGCACTGTAACTGAACTTGTTGCCTTCTAATAAAGTGAGAAAAGTGTTTCTTCTTTAATTCAAACCTTAAATATTGGGGAGAAGTCCCCTAAGCCACAGGCAGCTGGTGACAATGTGGTCATATCTATTGTTTGTTTTTTAGGAGATAGGATGCGCTAAAACAGGTGTGACCTGGTGGACAAGAATGGGGAAACTGGGAGTCAGCGCTGCCACTTACTACATAGACTAAGTTCTTCCTATTTCCCTTCTGTGGCTCCACTTCTGTCAAATAGATATTAAGTCACAGTCAGTTTCCAAAGGGATAGCTGTGTTAGTCTAATCCAGTGGGGGGGGGGGGGAGTAACATTTATTTTTTGCATGACATAACAGGCCTCACAGGGGCCACATCTGTCTACCACTTACGCTGTTGGGAAGAAGGAAGTGAAGGACCAAGGGGGAGTTAATGTTCTGTGGTGTCCTGGTGGTGGTTGTGGTATATCATCTCACAGTTAGTGCAGGCAAGTTTAATTGTTCACTCATTTGTTTTGTCTTCAGATATCCACGAAGAAGGAGCTGCACTGGCAACTTGGAGAGAATAACTTGGATGATACCCTGGAGTATGACTTCTCTGGCCCAGCCTTGAGAAGGGAGAAACTGGGATCCCAGAAATTACTGATACAGGATAATAATCCAGTAGAAAGTCAGGATTCCAGACAGCTGGGGGGACAGGGACTAAAAGAATCAAGTGATCTTAATTGAGCCTTTAACTAGTTCTGCACAGTCATTTAATTTATTTAGATCAAAGTTATTTTTGTTTTTTCAGCCAGCATGGAAACTGGAGACCTATAGGTAAAGGCCCCAAATTCTGGTTTGGTTTTTTTTGTTTTTTTTTCTCCCAGCAAACTAGTCTTCACTTTGATTTGGGGTCAGATTGAACTGACACCTAAGAGATGATAGTTCCAGTCTCAACTGTCAAATAGTCCCTATAAGTCTCCAACTTCCTAATGCATGGCCTCCCTTCTCTAGCTGGTGCCCAGAATAACTACAGCCAGCTTTCCCTTGAATTTCTGCAGGTGCAATTGCAAGACTGAGGGCTGGAGTGGGATTACTTGCATATAATTTTAAAGATCTGTTTTGGTTTTACTTTTAAAGAGTGTTAATAAAGATTGTTTTATGTACACACTGTAATTATTGTGCATCAGGCAAATTCCAGAAAGCTCTAGGGGAGTGTGTGCAAGTAAATACTTAATGAGAAAAGGGAACAAATTTAAAATATACAAAAACAAGCTATCTTTTTTTCTTTCAATTACACATGCATCTCCCAGTAAGGAAATGCAGGCAGTCATCACTGCAACCAGACATTATACCTCTGTCCTCATCATGCAGTATATCTGTTGTATACAAATAGCTTATCTGCTTCCTCATGAGCTGTTTTCATCATAGTAATCAATCCACTATTTAAACAAATGTCAGTAGTATATTTTTGTCAGCAGCTTGCTCTTGCAATTAATAATGAATAAAGTAAATTACATGCATACCTGTAAGACAGCTAAGAAATATTTTAGCTTAGAAACACTGACTTTAAAATTTACAAAAATCCATGTTTCAAAAGTCAGTCAACCTGACAAAAATAATGATGTCTCTGATAATATGTTGGGAAGGATTTTTTTTAATTATAAAAAGCTGTCAGGGAACTATGTTCTATTCAATGGAAACTTAAAGCACCTTCTAGGATAGGTAGCACTTAGCTGCACTTTACCAATTATAAGCAGTGTGAAAATCACCATTGCCTTAGTATCTACATTAACCCATAAACTCTGATAATAGCCTATCACCCACTTCTTGTCTTAGGATGACATATCAGCTGTGATCAAGCCTGCTAAAATTTATGGAACTCTTGCTAACCAGTCTCAAGGAATTCAAAATAAACTTCGCATAGATGAGGCTTCTAATTCCATGAAGTACTTAAATGAGCATGTAACTCTAAGCACTTGAGTATCCTCATCAACTTGATTGGAACTAGTGATGTGCCTAAAGCTTAGGTGGGTACTTGTGTTTGCAGAATTGGGGTTGTTACTTTTTCTTGAAAGGCCCCCATGTATGGCACTGAGCAGCCTTAACTGGTATTGGAGTCAATAAGGGTAAAAGTTAAGGGGTGTATCACTTCATGGGATTGGTCACTTAGTGAACTTACTTACTTAATCCTCTTCGTACCTAAGTGGTACATAAGGCGTCTACTAGAGACCTCCACTGCTGTCGATTGGCTGTATGTTCAGTGATGTTGTTCCAAGTTAGACCCTGCTCTTTCTTTTCTTTTTCTACTGTTCTTCGCCAGGTTTCTCTTGGGCGGCCACATTTTCTTTTACCATCAGCTGTCCAACGGATGGCTGGTTTTGGTGGTGCTCCTGGCTGCATTCTGCACACATGCCCTAGCCAGTTCCATCTTCTCTTCTTGATTATAATGGCCAAACTTGCACAGCTAGTTTTTATGAGGAGTTTTTTCATTTGTGATTCTGTTTGGCCAGGATATCTGTAAATTTTTTCTTAGATGTTTATTCTGTAAGGTCTCTACAAAAGACAAAAAAAGAGGAATCTGCTGGACAATTACCTCAGCACTAGAAGACTTAGATTATGCAGATGACATTGTTATACTATCCAGCCAACACAAGGATGCACAAGAGAAGATAGACAAACTAAATGCAACTGCACAAACAATAGGACTGAAAGTAAACATAGGTAAAACAAAAGAAATGAGACAGAACAGCAAGTCGATAGATCCCATCACAATTGACAAAGAAGTTGAAAAAGTCTAAGCATTTACCTACCTTGGCAGCCTAGTAACAGCTGATGGAGATACTGAAAAGGATGTGAAGAACCAAATCAACAAAGCAAATCAAGCCTTTGCCATGCTAAAAGAAATCTGGAAATCAAAGGTTCTAAGCAAGAATATAAAACTAAGAACTTACAGAAGCAATGTCGTCTCAGTTCTAGACTATGGGAGTGAATGCTGGAAGGTGTCGGCAAATATAAAGAAAAAACCTTAGTGAACAATCACCCATAATTAGAAAAGGCCACTGGATGTCACCTGTCAATCCAGAATCTGACCTTGTATAAATTGCCATAATTTGCTGGGGGGGGGGTTACCGAAAATTTCGATTTGGACCCGCTCAGGTGGTCTATCTGCGTGGTGACTGGGTCTCCAGGAGGTTCATTGCCCATGGCAGGTATCTTTCACCCTGTCACCCCAATCTCTCTCTGCAAAATCACCACACCAGAGGCAAATTATCTGTTAAACCACAGGAAGTTTATTGGCAAGGGAAGGAAAATGGGATGAGGGCACTTTGAACTGGGATAGGTATAGGTAACACTGTGGGATAAGTATTATTAAAGCAGCTACAGAGAACAGATTTTGTAGGCACCAGTCAGACAACTCTATTTCACCCAGTTTTTGGTTAATAGACCCTCTTTAAAATCACCTCCAATACGCTTTCCTCCTAGCAACACTCTCCCTTCTTGTCCCGACAGGTGATTCTGAGGTACCCAGGAGCCCTCCCAGATCTCAAGGACAGGTAAGTAACTCCAGACCCCTTCCCTTTTCCTTTGGAGTGTTGAGTGACCTTCACTCAGAGGGTGTCATGTGCCACCCCATTCAGGTGGGTCATGCACCCACCCTTGTACACTCAAGTACAAAACTGTGACTCCATCCCAGTGAGTACTTAAACCCACAAACCCCTTCTCTAGTTACTATTAGGTCTTCAGCTCGATTAGCTGCTGGTCTGACCACCCTTGGTGACATTCCCCTGTCATCCTTCGTCTGCTGGTACGGACTCAGATCATCTGCTTCAGGGTTCCTCTGCCCCTGGGGTCCTGACACAAGAGTCTTTCACCCCTAAACCAAGTCTGTCAGGCAGGGTAGCTTTGAAAGCAATGTCCTAGCCCCTGCCTCTTTGGGGGTCTTCCTCGTCGGGTCATGGCAAATCCTCTTCTACCTACTATCTGGGGAATTGGTGTCCAAGACACTGATTCAAAGAACCAGACTCTTGGACAGGCTTCAGTTCACAATTCCCCAGAGAGGCTTTGGTAGAAGTCAGGGCTGTCGTCCTCAGAGTCTGGAACTTGGGGTTTCTCTGGTGCAGAGTGCAGCATGAAGCCCTGAGCCCAGGTGGAAAATCCCCTTAAATATGGGGTCCCCAGCCAATCCAGAGGGCTTGTTGCCCCTCCCTTTTTTGCGCACTATCACAGTCTCGTGGCCTGACACCAGATGAGTTCTAGAGAGTTCTTGTCAGCCATAAGCTGTCTCTAGGCTGATCTCCCTACCTTGGCTGACTGCCAAGAGTCCTACGTTGTTACTTATGTAGCCACTATTCACAGCCTACGCTATACTAAACTAAGCAAACACACTAAGTGAGCCAGCTGCTGTGGGGAGCTGCAGAACAAGTATTCAACTGCGAACACAGACAGTATAGGTTAACATAAACCAAATCATTATAACATTTTTATCTATATTGTTTCATAGCATTCACCATATTCATATATGAAAACATAAAGACATATAGAGGTAAGTATAACCTGAACTTCTAACATTCCTTCTATCATTCCCCTCCTTGATGCTTTCACAAGCATGCTTGTGGAGGCATCACTCTTGTTTTGTATACTTTCTTAACCAATATGTGAGGGCAATAATATAGACTGTAATACACGCTTGGATCAAAAGAACAATGCAAAGTGGCTCTGTAATATCTCGCCACCAAGGCTTATTTCCAAGCTTATTTGTGTCAGTGAGATGTGCAATTTCAGTTATTTGCTCCTCAGCATGTTTGATTGTGAGGACTAGATTTTTACCTTTCTCAGCCATTTCCTTGAGATGTTGTTCCATCTCCATGTTATTGACCAAAGCTTTCAGGGCTTCAATATTTATGCCTAACAGAATGGGGGCTAGATGTGTGATAGTCCTCAGGTCCATGTCTAAGGACTTGATGTTATATGCCAAAGACCTAAAGGTCTCATTACAGACCCGAATTTGTGGGACTTTGCATACACAGGTGTTTTCTGTGGGCTATGCTCAATCTTGAATAGGTTGTTTACCAAAAGTTCTCGGCAGGGGCTATGGATGCATAAGCATCCATCTTTTGCCTCAACAATGGAAGTGTTCCCAGCACCAACCTTTTTGAGGTGGTAATGACATGTACCTTCTACAGAATTTAAACATAGATCAGGATGTTCAGGAAGGGGTGAGTAGCGCACATCTCCAATGTGTTCCTCTATAGTGCATCCTTCTAGGGACATGGTTGTCCACTGTCCTGACCTGTGATGAGCCCATTTTGGTATGCGGATAGGAGCCATAAGGGAATTATTTAACATAACCCCAGAGCAATGATAGGATATATTTGGATTATTTCCGCCTTTTCTATTGTAAGAACTACAACCTTTAGCTGGTTAATGGTACCGTTGTAAGTAAAATTTACTAAATGCCACCAGCTCTGGTGCTTGATTTCTAACTCATTAGCGATTTTAATCACAATCAACTTTTTTACTTCTAAAGGGATTTGACCCCCTAATCCCTCATGAATCATACTCTGGCTCATGGTTAATAACCAAGACTGCGCTTGAGTACAAGCAACAGCCACAGAGATGTCCCTTTGAAGTTGTTGTATAGCTCCCAATATGCCTGTGTGGAAAGTCCCCGTGATCTTCCACACCTTAACTAAAGCCTCTATGATCTCTAGGTTACCTGATGAGTCTCCAACCAGAATGTCCTTTAAAGTGATGGTTAATTTGGAAACATCCCTCTGCAACACGGCTATTCTGTGTTTTAAGGCAGATTGGCTAATAGCATTATACATGCCAACCCTGAGACCTAGCCCTCCTAAGATACCCGTGATTATTCCCCTTTTACAACATGACCAGTTCATTTTATTGAGCACTACCAATTGGCCCCATTTCCGCCATGCTTGGGCCAAAGTTTTACAAAATTGTGGCATCTAGGATCTAATTTAGCAGAGTTGACCTGTAAATCAATACTGATTTCCTTTAATGCCCTTACTGGGTTCCTTATAACCTCTTTTTTTTTTTTTTTAATCCATCTCGTTAACAATAACAGGTCCCACCTTGAATGTAGGCGAGGGAGTCAAAATTTGTACATTCTTAGTAAATTTGCCGTTGAAGTGTCCGGCAATCCACCAAGTACCAGTGTCTTGAAGGGACACCCTAACAATATCCATGTGCCCCTCACACCAAATTTGGACCTCAATTTCACTGCCCTGGCAGAATTTGTTTCCATTGATGACAGCCACAGGCATATTAACCGTCTTCTCTTTACAGGACAACTCTCACAAAATGGCTAGAGTGACTAGAATAACCTCTGATTTCCGGATCTCTACATTCTTATACCTTGTCTGTCTTTAATGAGAGACAGAATGTCAGCATATAGGAAAGCACATACTGGTCTAGGTACATTAAAAATTTCTTCACAGTGCAATGCCCCAATAACCGTACCCCTAGTGATCTCCCAGGTACAGCAGTGGTGTAATTTGTGTACGTGAGCCAGAGTGCCACCATCCCTAGCTGGGAGCATGTGATTTGGACTGGCACCTAAGATCTGATAAAAGAAAACTCTGGCCTCACCGAGGACCTCTTGCGACTCTAGGTAGCAAACATATTTTGTAAAGTGGGTATGTATATCAATCCACCCCTTTTGAACTACTGCAGGGTTCAACTTTCCTCCCTCTACCAATAGGGACATTCTTCTGATATTCCCCCATGGACCAACACCTTACATAGTCCCCGTTTTTCAGAATCATACTCATTACATCATTTGTAAAACAGATCATTACAATTATCAATTATACTCGTCATTATTACAGGAGTTTTGATGAGGAAGAGTCTCTGGATCACAGCCATTCTCCTGGAGGAAAAATTACATTGGTAAGTATGTACCTGTCAACTTAATCCTTCCCCTTCTATGCCTTCAACTGGGTGCAATGGAACCATTTTAGGTATGGTTTTCCCTGCTTATTATGAAGTTCCAATTGATAGACTGTGGGCCCAATTTTGTTTACTATAGGGACTGGCCCCATCTATCGTGGACTTAAGGCATGGTGATCCTCCAAGAAATACTGATACATCACCTTGTTGCCAATTTTCCACTCAGTTACAGACCATTTATCCTCTAGGCGCTGACCTATACCTCTGGCATTGCTTTTCAGTTGTATTGCTGCCAGCTGTTGAGTCTCCTGTAAATTAGTAAGGAGTAACCATAAAATCTTCAACCTTCCTGGGCATTTCCAATCTATTGGAGGGAGACCCCCTTGCACCCACCAATGCTCTGGAAGATGCATTTTCTGGCCAGTGAACACTTCATATGGGGTATACCCATGTGCTCCTGCAGTGGACCTTATGGCCATGAAGATGAGTGGGAGTTTCTCATCCCAATTCTTGCCAGAGGCATCAATTACTTTCCTTAACGCCATCTTTAAGGTCCAGTTGGACCGCTCCACAAGCCCGGAGGCTTGTGGGTGTCCTGCAATGTGCCAGGATTGCTTAATTCCCAGGGCAGAACAAACAGATTTAATTACCTTGCCAACAAAATGGGCCCCTTGGTCACTATCTATAAACTCTGGTGACCTGTACCTACTAAAAATTTCATTGAGGAGTACTCTGGCTGTGGTCAGGGCTGTATTGTTAACAGCTGGAATACCACCAATCCACTTGCTAAAACTGTCAGTGGCCACAAGGATATACTTTTTCCCGCATTTAGTCTGTTGAAGTGGCCTAACAAAATCTATTTGTAGGCACTTCCAGGGTCCCACTATTGGTTGGTGCTTCAGTGACCCCTTCACTGTCTGGCAAGCTGCATTGTTTGCAGCACATTCCAGACACCTTGCTATATGTTGTTCAACATCTTCATGGATCGTTGGCCACCAAGCCAATTCCATGATCCTAGCTGCTGTTTTGTCCTTACTGAAATGGCCTTGGCTGTGGGCCAGCCTCACCATCTCAGCCTATAGGCATTTGGGGAGCACCACACGTGGAGTTTCAGAAGCTAAGCCCACTTTAGTGGCCCAAAGTAAGCCTTGCTGGTCCTCATGGATTACCCATCCATAATATTCTTTCTCCGAGGGTAGCCCTAGAATCTTCTTATCCTTGTGCTGGAGAGTTTTAAAGTCTGGCATTACTGATGGAGTGGAGTTTAAAGGTTTCACTACACTGATGGGCAAGCTTATGTATCATCCACAGGGCTTCGGGTCCCATCCTGGCCACATGTCACAGTCTTGTGGCCTGACACCAGATGAGTTCTTGTCAGCCATAAACTGTCTCTAGGCAGGTCCCCCTGCCTTGGCTGGCTGCCAAGAGTCCTACGTTGTTACTTATGTAACCACTATTCACAGCCTACGCTGAACTAAACTAAGCAAACACACTAAGTGAGCCAGCTGCTGCTGTGGAGCTGCAGAACAAGTATTCAACAACGAACATATACAGTATAGATTAACATGATCAAACCAAATCATTATAACATTTTTATCTATATTGTTTCATAGCATTCACCGTATTCATATATGAAAACATAAAGACATATAGAGGTAAGTATAACCTGAACTTCTAAAATTCCTTCTGTCGGAGGTGGTTGATGGTAATTTGTCAACTGATTAATAGGATCATGTTTGGGGGAATAGAAAACAAAGGTGGTGATTGTTTGTTTTGTTAGCAACAACTTGCACAAAGAAAATGTGTGCAGTTGTCACATGGTTTACATTGGAGGAAAAGACTGGAGTGTTTTCAAACTTTAAAATACACTGTAGAATAATTACATTTGTAGCTTCTGTAACTGTAAGTGATACCTGTCCCTTAATTAAATAGAGCAGTGTTTTATTTAACTATTTTGGATTTTTTTGCTATGTTGATCACTAGTGGAGAAATAATTGCATAAAGTAAAAAGCTTTTAGAGGGACTCTTATGTTACTAAAATATCCATGAGGAACTGAATAGTGTCAGATGCTAGGAATGGATCAATACACCTCTTCAATGAGAACATGCTATTTAGTGCCAATGAACACTGAGATGACCATTTTGATTACAGAAAGATTTTGTTTACTCAAGCTCCTGGGCAATTTGTAGACCCTCAGTTTGTTAGAGATGAAGCAGCTGCAAAAACTCACATATCAAGGGACCAAAGAATGTAGCTAGAAGCTAACTATGATGACTGTCAATGAAAGTTGATTGCAGCAAGATTACACAGTGCATGTCCTTAATATATGTCATATACTTAAACTTGATAGCTGCTCATTAAGACGATTTTCATCAAACAAATTTCACATTCCACATTTCCATGATTTTGTGGTCTCCAAACTGTGATACCTGCAACCAAACAAAGTTGAAGCCTAAATTAAAACATACATCCAAAAAGGGAGAGGTTTTTTCCTATTCCAGTCAACAGAAAATGCTCTGAATAATTTTGTTTCATTCTTCTGTTTAAATGCATTTGTGGCTTTCAACTGGCCTGTGCTTATGTATGTGTGTTTCTTGTAGCTAGAAAAGGACTGCATCTACTTGCTGCAACCCAGCAAAATACACATTTTTCACATTGATAGGTGACTCTGATGCATAAGTGCAATTGTCTTAGCACTAACCCAGCAAGGCTTTACTGATATTAGTCCTTTGTTGTGTGAGTAGTCCCATGGATTTTGATGGAACTACTAGCATGATTAAGATTATTTGTAAGAGTAAGGCATGAAGGTTCATGTGTCTTTTAGTAAATCTACCACTTTCTCCCAGTACTTCCATAATAAGCACCTTGATGATGGAATAAATTTGATAAGAAACCGCTGCTTAGTTAATGATAATACACAAGTAATCAGAAACCGCTACACGAAACTTAAGAAATTCTGCTTATTAAAATAAAACTGAGAGGAATAAAGAGTTTAATCCCTGCTCATTTCAGTAATCTATATACTTCAGTGGGATTACACACCTGAGGAAGAATCATACTGAGTATGACTAACCATGTAAAACTCCAGCATTAATCTTAAAAGGATGACACTGAGGATCAAATCACTTTTTATTGAAATCAATACAAAAATTCTTAACTTTTTATCAAATATTAACTAAAAACTGAACTAGAAAATAATATTTTCAATTAAAAAAGTCAGGTTCCAGTTTCAGTTTTGTTTTGATGGGTTGGTTGGAGATCTTTTTTTCTTTTTAAAGTCCTATCAAAAAAAAGTTTCAATGCAAAAATTTCATACAATCACAAAATCATAGAAACTGGAAGAGACGATGAAGGACAATCGAGTCCACTTGCCTGCACTCATGGAAGAATCAAGTGACACTTTATACCATCCCTGACTGGTGTTTTTCTAACCTGCTCTTCAAAAATTTCCAATGACAGAGATTTCACAACCTCCTTAGGCAACTTATTCCAGTATTAATCATCCTGACAGTTAGGAATTCTTTCCTAATGCCCAGCCTAAACTTCCTGTGCTGTATTTAAAGCTTATCACCTCTTATCCTATCATCAACAGTTATGAAGAATAAATTTTCTCCCTCCTCCTTGTATCAGCCTTTTAGGTACTTGAGAACTGCTATCATGTACATTCTCAGTCTTTTCTTTTTCAGACTAAACAAACCTAGTTCTTGAAATCTTTCCTTGTATTTTCTAGAACTTTGATCATTTTTGTTGCTCTTCTCTGGACTTCCTCCAATGTGTCCACATCTTTCTTGAAATGAGGTGCCCAGAACTGAATACAATACTCCATTTGAGGCCTAATAAGGCTGGAGTAGAGTGGAAGAATTAGTTCTCATGTCTTACTTATAATCCTCCTGTTAATAAATCCCAGAATAGTGTGTCACTTTTTTAGCAATGGTGTTATACTGTTAACTCATATTTTGCTTGTTATCCACTGTGATACCCAGATCCTTTTCCGCGGTACTCCTTCCTAGACAGTCATTGCCCATTTTGTATGTGTGCAATTGATTGTTCTTTCCTAAATGGAGGATTTTGCATTTGTCTTTATTGAATTTCATTCTATTTAACTCAAACCATTTCACCAGTTTGTCCAAATCATTTTGAATTGTGATCCTGTCTTCCAATACACCTGCAACTCCTCCCAGCTTTGCATCAGCCACAGACTTTATAAGTGTACTCTCTATGCCATCATCTAAATCACTGATGAAAATATTGAACAGATTCAGACCCAGAACAGATCCCTGTGGTATCCCGCTTCTTATGCCCTTCCAGCAACACTGTAAACCATTGGTAACCGCTGTCTTGGAGCAGTTATCCAACCAGTTATGCACCCATCTAGATTGTACTTCTCTAGTTTGTTAATGAAAAAGTGAAGCATGACTGTATACAAAGCCTTTCCTAAACTCTAGGTATACCACATCTATCACTATCCCTCTATCCACAAGACTTGTATCTCTGTCATTGAAAGCTATCAGGTTTATCTGATGTGATTTGTTCTTGACAAATCTGTGCTGACTATCTATTAACACCTTAGGCTGTATTCACACACACATGGTTATTTTGAAACAAGTTGTGTCGAAACAACTTGTTTCGAAATAACGCCTTATTTCGAAATAACATATTTCGAATTAACAAAATGTTACTTCGAAATAA
>ML682176.1:1638773-1731350 GCA_007922195.1 Podocnemis expansa | reverse complement strand
CAGGGTGCTGAGTGTTCCCTGGCCAGGGTGCTGAGGGGGTAGCCCTTGACCTGTTGTTTCGGAACATCTTGTTCCGAAACAACATGTTCACATGAGTTGTTTCACCCCCAAATGGGGTTTAACTTGTTTTGAAACAATGCCCTTGTTTCGAAACAATGGTGCGTCGTGTGAACATGTTTTTTTTTGTTTGTTTTTTTTGGTTTCGACACAACGAAGTTGTTTCGAAACAAAAGTGCTGTGTGAACACAGCCTTAGTCCAGGGATTGGCAACCTTTGTCAACCTTTGTGTGGGCTCCTCCCCAACCCTCAGCCGGTGCCAGTGACCCTCTCTGTCTAAGAAAGCAGTGGCCACCTGAAAATTCAGCAGTGGCAATGGCTGGAGGGGGGAGGGAAGTCCCGAGGCATGCAGCTATAAGTAGCTGCTCAAGGAAGGAAGCTGCCTGAAGTGGCTTCTCTTGGTAGCATGCCTAGGGAAAGGGGTCCACATGAATGCCATAGAAAAAAGCTGCTCAGAGCAACTCCTCTTCAAGGAGTCCCCAGTCATACCGTGGAAAGAAGCTGCCAAGAGTGACTCCTTTTACTGGTGGCATTCTGCAGAGGAACCACGCTGGGTGACTTCTTTCCACAGCATACTTTGGGCATTACAGGGACACGCCATGCCTCAGTCATCCCCAAAAGAAGCTGCCTAGAGTGGCTTTTGTTGGCAGGCATGGCAATTTCTGAGGTGCCGTATAGGGTGCCACGTGCCACTGTCGGCAAGTGTTGCAGAGGTTGTCTACCCCTGCCTTAGTCACTTCTAGATGACTGCAAATTGATTCCTTAATTATTTGCTCCAATGTTTTTCTTGGTACAGAAGTTAGCTGACTGGTCTGTAGTTCCTTCAGTTGTCATTATTTCCATTTTTATAGATAAGTACTATATTTTTCTCTTTTCCAGCCCTCTGGGATCTCTCCAGTCTTCCATGATTTTTCAATGATAGTAGCCAGTGGCTCAGATATCCTAAGTTTCTTAAGTATTCTAGGGTGCATATTACCAGGCCCTGGGGACTTGAAAATTTGTCTAAGTAATTTTTAACTTTTTTTTTTTCCCTGTTTTAGCTTCTGGTCCTGTCCCATTTTTATTGTCTTTTCCTACATCAGGCATCCAATTGTTACCATCCTTCTTTGTGAAGACCAAAACAAAGAAATTATTTAGTTCCTCTGCCATTTCAACATTTTCCATTATTTTTCCCCTTCTTCACTGAATAATGGTCCTAAGTTGTCCCTAGTCTTCCTTCTGTTTCTAATGTATTTGAAAAATATTTTCTTGTTAACCTTTATGCCTTCAGTTAGTTTGATATCGGTTTGTGTATTGGCCTTTCTGATTTTTCCCCTACCTATGTTATTTTGTTTATAGTTATCCTTTTGTAATTTGACCTATTTCTACTATTTGTAGGACTCTTATTTTTAGATTGGCTTAACCAGGAGATTTTTAATAACATGGTCTCTTGCCATACTTCCTGTCCTTTCTATCCAGTGGAATGGTTTGCTCTTGTGCTCTTAATAAGGTCTCTTTCAAAAACTGCCAGCTGCCTTCAGTTGCTTTTACTCTTAGACATCCTTCCAAAAGGATCCTACCTACCAACTCCCTAAGTGTGCTAATGTCTGCCTTCTTGAAATCCACTGTCTTTATGTAATCTTTGGTTGGGCTAGAATTCATTTAATTTCCCTTCTCCATTGTCTCAATAAACAAATAAATAAACCTCATCTCCTATAGAGAAGTAGCTGAAGACCCAGGATTCAGTCTATAAGGGACTCACAGTGAAGCTTGTTCAGTTACTCTCCCCACATTAAAATACTACCTCAAGACAAACATAATGAACTTTAACTGCTAACTTGGCAGACCTTATAAGAAACCAAAATGAATTTAAACAGAACAGTTCCCACAGAAACATTGTGAGGAAAGAAAAACCCGAGAATCTCAAAGTTTAGGTGGAGGTCACCCATATCTCAGTTGCAGTCTCTAGTCAAGTCCAAAGGCTTGAGTTGCACTAAGCAGCAATCCTCTTCTTTGGTTGCAGGGAGCTTAGGTAGGAATCCTGGCAGGCTTTTCTTTATCTTTTGGAACCAGTACCATCCAGTCATCTTACTGATTAACAAGCAATCAGTCAAATGCGTGACAGAAAACTCTGCTGCAAAATGCTCTACAGCAGGGAAAAAATATCTTGCTGTCCACTTCTGGCTCAGCTTCTCCTAGTCACACACTGATCATATGGACTCTTCTCATTGCAACTCTGTGGCTGCTGCTCTTGTAGAATCTCAGATCTGACCACAGCAGCAGTAGAAAACCTTGTGGGGCATGCTTAATGCAACAGCCCACTTAATTTCCAGAAGCTTCTGGATCTGAGCAGCCAAATCCGCCCAGCAACGTAAGCAAGTCGTGGCGTCCACTGGCTCCCTTGACACCTTCCGGGAACAGTGGTGCTGTCCACGGTTCTCTGCCGGGTGTCTCCTTCTGAAGCCTTTATTTTGAATCTATTACCCCTCACACCCATCCTTGTTATTTCTTTAGTTTTCCCCCTGTAATCTTTTGAAAAACAGTCCAGTGCCACCTCCTCTTAGGCTGGGGGAGGGGTTTTAGAAGTGGGTGGGCTTGTGCCCACCCACCACCGTTCTTTCAATTGGAACATAAGCAAGCCGCAGGAGATCTCTAAAAGAGAGAGCTCCTTTAATTAGGCATATGGGTTACTTTTATTTTAGTGTCCTCTCTCCCACTGTTTCTTATAGTCATGAACTCTAGCACTTCATGATCACTTTCACCCAAGCTACCTTCTGCTTTCAAATTAAGAATGACCTCTCCCCTAGTAGCTTTCTCCACCTTTTCAAATAGATTGTCTCCAATACATTCCAAGAAATTGTTGGCTAATCCATGTACTGCTGTGCTGTTTTCCCAACAGATATCTGGATAGTTGACGTCCCTATCACCACCAAGTCCTGTGCTTTAGATGATTTTGCTAATTGTTGGGGAAAAAAAGTCTCATCCACCTCTTCTCCATGATTAGGGGATTTGTAGTAGAGGTTTGTAGGAGGTAATTTCTACCTACGTAGCCTCATTCCCTTTAGTCATCCTATCACTATCCCCAAGTTCATCATGTTAGCCTCACTAACATGGAAACAAAGTATTTGTTTAGGTATATGGCCATGTCATCCTTAACATATACCCCTTTCTCAGTGCTTAGTGCTCCCACTTTTTTTCTTTTCTTCCCACTTATATGGCTATAGAATTTTTACCCTTGGTTTTAATTCCCTTTGCCAGGTACTTTGGAAGTACGCATTGGGATTTTCTCCCACGAAATCTCATGCAATAAATATATATTTTTAGTCTTTAAGTGCCACAGGAATCCTTGTTTGTTTTATCAAAAGAAAAGTTTCAGGAAATAGTAATTTACCCTCTCTTTCAGTGTATTAGAATGGAGACACAAATTAGCAGAAACCAGAATTTTAAAATTTCTATTAAATTTTGGAAGTGGTTCATTTTAAGTAATGGAAGTTTTTTTGTTTTTTTTTAAATCACAGTGTGAGACCATCACACATGCACTGTACTGACTTGTACCTAATTTTTGTTTCTTTTCATATTTTTGGTTGGTATTTACTTTTTATCCATGAAAATCAGAATAGTTTCAATTTCAATTGTTCATTTTGAATGCTTAAAACTCTGATGCAAAGGGCAACAATCATCACTGGTTTGTCTTTGTTTGACATAAGCCAAGATCAGCTTAATAGTCAGACTTTGCCCATCATACCATATGAAATAATTTGCCATTGTTACAGTCTGTGGTTAACTGTGATCAATATCACATGCTTTTCCCAATGCCATTTATAGTCTTGAATAGCAACCAATTACACTGTGCTTCAGAAGTTATAATGGAGTGAAATTGTATGAGCTTGGAAACAAAAGTAGCTAAGAAGAGGATTCATATTCCTCAAGTCTTCTCAGCAGGAAAGTGTGCAGCTGTCTTGCTGAAATGAATATAGCACATGATGCCTCACTAAAATATGAAATATTGACATTTTTATGGGATGGAATATTTTTAAAAAATTGAATTGGTCTCATAATTCCCTAACGCACAATAGTGAGTCAAGAATACAAATAGGTTAACATTAACCCAATCTAAATTTAAATGTTTAGTTTCAAGTTGAGAAACGGGTAGAAAATTTCATTGAGATTTTCCTGATCTGAGAATATACCAAAAAGAATAGTTTCCCATGTAGATTTTTGATCAGTATAAAATCCTATTTTCTAAAAGGTTTTTTGTTTTTTGTTTTTTGTTTTAACTGAAACAAAGTAGCCCTAATAGCCCTGGTTTGGAACACAAGGATCTGAATGTAGAACACAATGTATGGTAAAGACTCAGTCTGAGGGATGACACACAAAATATTATTCATATAAGAAACAAATTACTATAAAACTAGCAAGAAATCCTGTGGCACTTAAAGAATAACAAATTTATTTATCGCCTGAGCTTTTGTGGGAGAAAAATCATACTTCCTCAGACACTTCAAGGCATTTTCTCCTACAAAAGCTCAGGTGTTAGATAAATTTGTTATTCTTTAAAAGTGCCACCAGAATCCTTGTTTGTTTTGTTGGACTAGACTAACACAGCTACATCTTTGGACCTTGTTTAGTTTAAGTAGCTCTTTCTATAGCCTTGGTTGTATGATTCTTTGTTTTTATTATCAGTAATTTTCAGTAATAAAAGTTAGTGGACACTAGGTTTGTGTGGAACTTTATGTCTAAAGTGAGGGAGAGTTGGGTGGTATTGTCTGGATATAACACACCTCAATCAGCATAAGTATTTTTTTAAATAAATCCTCATATGGGCTTCTGAGTGTATTTGCTAACAAGATACTGTGCACATTGTTGCTAAGAACTAAAAGGTTTAAAATTTACTAATCAAATTATAAATTATGAATCTAATCCTTCTTCTTAATGTCCCCTGGAAGTATTGCAAGTTGAAGAATTTCTGAAGGTACATTATGTGTCTCAGTAGTGTTCAGCACAGATGTTTTATCACTTCAAAGCATCTGACAAAGTGGGATTTTTTTCCCATGAAAGCTCATGCAATATTTTTTTTTTGGTAGTCTTTGAAAATGCCACGGGCCTCCTTTCTTGTTTTGCTGAACTAAACTAACATGGCTACCCCTTTGAAATTTATCACTCATTTCTCTCTCCTGTCTTGGTTTGGTCTTATCCAGAAGTAATATAAAAAGTGCCTACTATTTCACTTGATACTACTGTCACTTCATATATCCCCTCCTGTGGCAATTCCTTTTTCTCCTTACTCCACCTATCTACATGCTGTTGCATAGCTTTTTACATAAGACTCATCCAAGTGCATTTATGCTTTATCAGTGTATGAAAAGAAGTAGAAAGTTGCATTTAAAATGATAATCTAAGATAGATGCCAATACATGTCCAAATCTGTCAAATGTTTTGGCAAACCATGTATCTAATTCAGTGCTCAACATACCCCCTGGGGAAACATCATCAGCTAAGAAAAGCTCTGTCTTTCTCAATGACTGTTGAGTCATTGAGAAAACCTTTTGGAAGTTTTGAGGCCATGTGCACAACCGTGGTAATTTTGGTTTTTCCAAGCTGAGCCAACACTACAGTCATGTCAATTTTGTTCTAGGCAACAGCAGCAAGTGCTGGCTTTGTTTCCTCACCAAAGTTCCAGCCTCTGTAATGAAGTGAACTGTCTCTTTGTGCTTAAAAATAGAGCCTTTTTCTACTCTATCAAATGACTCCGAATGTAAAACAAGCCTGTAGGATGTTGTCATGGTAACTGTACATAAAGAATATCCTGATCACACAGAGATCCTCGGGATGTAGCATAGATCGTGGTGGTAACATGATCAGAACAGAGGCAGTAATCATCAAAGTATTTGAAATGGATTACAGTTTCATTGCTGTAGTAACAACAGCAGACTGAAAAGGGGAATGAAGAAGTTACACATTGCACTGTCTTGGCTGGCAACAGAGAGAAAAGTAGCTAAGACAATGAACAGGACTCAGGATAGGAGATTTATGTTCATTCCAAAACACTGCTACAAGCTTTCTGTGTGATATGTTCCAAATCACAGTCTCACGCTACCTCAATTCCACATCAGTAATATGGAGATAATATTTTATTATCCCTCTTTGGGATAGTAGACTCTTTGGGGATAGAGATTATTTGTTGTTATTTGCAGATGTAGCAATTAGCAAAAACAGGGTTCTACTACAGCTGGGGAAAATCTTTCAACAAAGAAATGCAATAATACTGAAAATTTTCATTAGCTCATGCTGGTTTTGCCTAATTCTTTCAACTGGAAAAATATTCTGAAAATATCTAAATGTTTTAGACCTTTATTTCAATTTAATTTCTAAAAATTTAAAAACAAATAATCAAAATGAAACATTTATTTTCAGAGCACAGAATAATTTGTTTGGCCCATATTTTTTTAAACTTATTTGATCTGTTGGCAATGTTCACTCCTGAATTGTTCTCAGCTCAACTCCAAACAGTCCTCCCCATGAACTTCAAGAAAACCCAAAAGCTCATTATTTGCCCAACTTGAGCCTTGATCTTGGTTGGGGCCTCCTTGGTGATACCACATCTCACAGCATGTAATAATACTAATTAATTAATCAATAATACTGCACACACATACTTAAAATAAACACACTATGAGGATGTCTATACTTAAAAGTTATTTTGAAAGAAGGGGGCTTATTTCAAAATAACTTTTTCCTGTCATGCATGCATTTTGTAATTTTGAATTGTTTATTTCAGAATAATGAAGCACTATTTTGAAATAATAAAACCTGCTTTTATTTTGAAATAGCACTTAAATCAAAATTATTATTTTGAAATAAGGCATTCTAAGATGTGGAATAGGCTTATTTTGAAATAATGGCCCTATTCTTTTGCCTGCCTTCTAGTGAAGACTCTCTACTTCGAAATAATAACTCCTAACTTATTTTGAACTAGAGTGTCTTCCCTGGACTCCTAATTCAAAATAATAGATTTGAAGTAGTGCTAATTCAAAATAATTATTTTGAATTAAAACCAAAGTAATTATTTCAAAATAACTATTTTGAATTAATTTTGTAAGTGTAGACATAGCCTATGAGCATCTAGACTTGGCTTATGGGAAGGTATCATTTTGCTGCTGCTTGTTTGCAGTTTCTGTCTTTACAGCTTTGCACAGCAATCTATCGCAGCAGAGGAGGCAGAACATTAGAGCAGAGAGAGCAGAGCTGTCTCCCCTTGTAAATTTCAACTGCAGATTAATCAAAGTTTCTGCTTTCCTGCCTGAAAGAGGAAACCATCTGCTTCCTTCTCCCATTTCTGTTGGCTAGTAATTAGTCTTCTGACCTGTCTGTCAGTGCAACATCATGAGCTGTTGGGAAATCTTGCCAAACTTCCCAACTGCCACATAGGAGGGCATGAACAGCATATATTAGTTTGTATTTGTCCTGAAAGTTAAAAAAGTAATCATAGTATTCAAATGACTTTCATATTTGCACAACTCTTAAGTAGATCATCTACAGTCATTTGTCTATCACTTCTTCCCACACTACTAGTCCGATGGGATGAAAACGTAAGTATTCAATGTGCCCTCTAAGGCCCAAAGGCAGCTGAGCAACATATGTTGCTTGCTGCGCAGGCCCCCCCGACCCTCCACATGGGCCTGATCCTGCTCCCCCTCCAGTCACCTCCCTCGTCGGCTCGATCCCACCCTAACATGCCCCCCCAGCCAGCCCGACCCTGTCTTTCCTTCACCTCTATGCCCCCCTTTCATGGCCAGCTGCCTCTTCCCTGTTCCCAACCCCCCCACACTTACCTGGCCACCAGAGCAGCACAGCCTGGCCCCCAGCTGCTCCTCTGGCTGGAGGAGCTCTCATTGAGCATGTGCAAAGACTGCGCACACTCAATGAGAGCTTACTCCGAGTGGGAGTTTTAAAAACTCCCAGCTCAGAGCTGCTCTCAGCTGGCTGGAACACTTTGTCTTCTGGCCGGGTGGGGGCTACATGGCTGCACAGCTTAGAGGGAACATTGTAAGTATTTATAAAAAAAAAATTGTATAGTACTTTGTTTGTATAGATGAATGCCGTCAGCCTAAGCCATTCAGGTCCAGAAAAGATTGACATTATAATGGCACAACACTTGCTAATTATGACTTGTGTACAAACTGACAATGTGTTAAACACTACAGAAATTAATTAGATAATATTCATAGATCACTGAGAGCTTATGAAAAGAATTACTGTGAGATTGAAGTGTAATTCCACTATGGAAAATATCTGGGAATAGCACTGAGTGACTCCAGCTTCCTTGAATTTCAATGATTCCATAACATATTTCATCAGTTTACAGATAGTTAAGGAAAAAAAATCAGCCCTAAACCCTTAGCCTGGAGTCTGAAAATCCATCCATGTCACCTCCTTCCCAGGAGTCATCATTAGAAATCAAGATTCTGCCTGACCCCATTATTGTCTGAGTTACATTTGTGAAACATCATTATTTCTACATTACATCCTTATATCCTCGTAACCTCTTCTACCACCTCTAGGGTTGCAAAGATCAGTAACGAGTTGCACAAGTGTAAGTGAGGGCAAAATTTAGAATAGAATCGAATCGAATCATAGGGTTGGAAGGGACCTCATGAGATCATTAAGGCCAACCCCCTGGGAATTGAACCCAGGACTTTCTGCATATTAAGCAGAGGTGCTAGCCACTACACTATTTGGTCTGAAAAGAAAGTTTATTACTTGTGATGAGGCATGAGACAGAAAGAACACAGCTTAACTTTCAGATCCCAGGATCAGCTGACAGTTCTAAAAACAAAATAAAGCACCTTCTTACTTGTGAATTCAGCAAATTTGCTCTGAAAGTCATTAATATAAAACAAGCATAGTAGCCTGAAGTTGGCGGATCTTAGCCTGGTCACAGAGGTTCACCTACATGAAGACAATTGCCGCATCAGAGTCTTTAACATTACACTGATGGATAACATATAGAAAACCCTGAAAAAGCTACTAGTGGAAAAAAATAAGGGCAAGTCTACACTGCAATATTAAATCGACAGCCAACGCAGTAAATGAATAATTTTTACACTGTGCTTCATGCGTCAGAAGTCTACGTCATCACCAGAACCACTTGCAATGATTTAACCACTAGTGTGGGGCATTCTAGAATGATTTCTGAAAGACTGCAATAGTTGATGCAAGCAATGCAGTGTCTTCATGAATGTTGTATTGACCTATCTATATCAATTTAAGCACTACACCCCTTGTGGGGGAGCCGCTGTTCAATGTGTGAGTTATATTGCTGTAAGCTATATTTTAGTGTAGACCAGGGGTAGGCAGCCTCAGAGATAAGAAGTCATTTTTCAAAATTCCTTCAATAACCTAGCATTTTGAGAGCCCCAATACGTGTAGCCTGATTGTGGTGTGCAGCTGGATGTCCTAGCAGAGGGTGTCCTGGAAGAGGGGGAAGCCTGGAACCAGGAATGGGCCATCCACAGGGCCCCCTTAGTGGTAGGAGGGGAGCCAAAACTGCAAGATGGCAGCCAAAGACCTGCATGCAGCTTCAGAGCCACAAGCTGTAGACCTCTGGTGTAGGCTGTTACTGAGTTTATCTCTATAATGCAGGCCCCACCTAAACAGAAGTGAGTGGAGGCAAGTGGAAATGAATAGCTCAGCAAGATTTCATTCTTTGATATCACTTATTTTAAAAAAAACTTGAATATGGAGCTCACTGCAGCTGGCAATATCCATGGTAAAATGCTAATTCAACAGAATGAAAATCATTCCTCTTGAAACTTTTGAGGAAAATAAGGCAGGGTAGGCAGACTGCTTTCCAAATAGCCCACTAACCAACCATGGAGAAGCCCACCAGGTGTACTACCACAAAGCCAGGACATCCAGTCTCCCCACCATGTAAGCTGCAATGGAATGAGGTACCCCAGGCAATCAGGGAGGAATCAGATCAGGGAGTATTGGATTTGACTGCACCAGGAGCTAGTTGATAAACTGTTTGCCTTTCCTGAGATGGAATTTTTCCGTTTTTCCTCCTATGAAGTTTTGTTCTTTAATCATGATTTGGGATGAAATTCTTAGAAATTAAATATTTTGGGTTCTCTCCTTTTGTTTTAAGGAGAACCCCCATGCCTGGGGGGAATTTCTTCTCATGTAAACAGCAAGGGGAGGGGCTAGCAGCAACCCTGGCTGTTTGCAGTTGCTAGTACCAGTGGTTAGCCAAAGTTCAGGAGTAATATAAGGAAACACCTGTGTCCCTCAAATTGCTGTGATAGCTGTGAGCCAGGAAGAAATTCTCCCACTTCTTCACTAGGTATAAAATTAGTTAGAGATGGGATAGAAGAGCTGGCCTAGGAGGATATGAAATGAAACATCGACATCAAGATCTCATAAGCTGAGCAGGGGTAGCTCTGAGCAATCTCTGTACACAGATACTAGTAGTTCAGTTTCCCCTCATAGCCTAGTGAAGATACCCATGTGCCTTGCAGTGATGCCAACTCACAATATTTGATTTTTCTTTATAGTCCCAGTTCATGGAATCTTGTGCTTATGCAAGAATCTTACTACTTTTGTTTGTGCTGCTTTTGGTAACCAAAGAGAGTTCTGATCTTCATGATTCTGGAGAAAAGCTTGAAAATGTGACCAGATGACACTTTGAAGGTGCAAAAACCAAAAGGTTAAAAATGTACCTAAAATGTATTTTGTTGTTTTTATTGAATTTCAAGAGTTTTAGGCAATTTCATGATTTTGGGAGGCCCAACTCATGATTTATGAATATTTGAGTTAGCAATTCTGTGCTTGATCGTTTCGTTCCAACAGTACATTGACAGCTTGAAGTTCCACACTCTGTCTGTTCCCATTAATCCCCATTCAGCATGGGTGATTCCAAGCAGAGCAGTGGGAGTGGACAGGAGAGGGAGCAGATCAAAAGATGTTAGACATGCAAAACTAGCTGACTGGATTTAAAAAAAAAAAAGTGGGGCAGGGGAGAAGGTGGACTATGGTAAGACCCAGAAAACTGCAAAATGAAGATCTTATAGCTGAATGTAAAAACAGATTGATAAACTACTAGCAACTCTAACTTTAGAGAAAGCCCAGATAAGTTGCCAGCTGCCAAAGCATTTGACCAAAACAAAAGGAGTGATATATGGATACCAGTGGAACTGACAAATGATGAGACACCCAAAAGCACAGGGAAAGATACTGTGAGTCAGTAAACAACTACTTAGTAAAACTTAGTACAAAACAAGTCATCAACAGCGATACTGATTAAATTTAAGGGACAAACTCTACCTGAGAAAGTAATATAGGGAATCAGATATTTGGAACTAAGCAATATATCTCTTCACTTCCACCCCCAGATGTTATAAGTGCCAGTGTTGTAGGTTAATTCCAAAGGGGTAGCAATGCAAGTTCTCCATCTTCAAAATGTCTGACGAAGTGAGATTTTCTCCCATGAAAACTCATGCAATGAATAAATTTGTTAGTCTTTAAAAGTGCCACAGGACTCCTTGTTTGTAAGGCTATGGATATGTATGTTATTAGTTGGTAAAGGAGAAATGAGCTGTGGTAAATGTAGAAGACAGCATTCCTATGAAAACTGTGTAGAGAAGGCTGAGGTCAAGTGCAATAGCAGAAGTAGGAATCACAGACTGGCATACAGACGATGTATTGCGGTAAGACATGCTAAAGAGCTATAAAAGACAAAAAATGTTTATAACATATTTTATGTGGAAGTTGTTTTGAGACTCTCAAAACACCAAGAACAAAAGAAAGAGAGAAAAAAATCAGCACCTAGAAGAACAGGAACTGCAGATATACACTCTTTCTATATGAAATGACAAACACTGCAGAAAGAACAGCTATGATATATTAACAGTGGAAAAAGAGGTTTATTGCATTTATGATAGAAGTGATAAATTACACATCACAAACAGAAAAATCAGGAAAAAATGAAAATTACAGCAAAGGGCCCAGAAAAATACTCAAGTGTTAGCAATCTGTCAGTGGATATTTACACAATCAAGAGTGAAGTGAAATATGACTACTGTGGGAATCACAATGTTTTACTGAAAAAAAAAAAAAAAAAAGCAAGGAGTCTTGTGGCACTTAAAGACAAACAAAGTTATTTATTGCATGAGCTTTTGTGGGAGAAAATCCCACTTCATCAGATGCTTAAACACACCACATGATCCATTGTCTACAGCCAAGCCCTGAGATAAAATTTCATTTGCTCTGATCCTTCAGACAGAGACAGACACCTTCAGGATCTCTATCAAGTATTCTTAAAACTACAGTACACACCTGCAGAAGTGAAGAAACAGACTGACAGAGCAAGGTGGGTACCTCAAAGTCAACTACTACAGGAGAAGCCTAAAAAATAAAAAAATAGAACACCACTAGTCATCACCTACAACCCCCAAGTCAGACCTCTACAGCATGTCATCAGGGATCTACAGCCTGTTCTAAAGATGATCCCTCACTTTTGAAGTGTTGGGAGACAGACCTCTCCTTGCTTACAGACAGTCCCCCAACCTTAAGCAGATACTTACCAGCAGCTACAGACTTAACAACAGAGCCATTAAAGAAGGCACATATCCTTGCAACATATCATACTGCCAGCTTTGCCAACTTATCTTCACAAAAAAAAAACTATTATGGGATGTAATAAAACCAGCTGATTCATCTGCTCATCTACCAATATGTTTTATGCTATCATGTCCCAGAAATGCCTCTCTGCCTTACATACAAACAGGACAATCTCTGTGCAAAGGAATAAATGGGAACAAATCTAACATCAGAAATCACAACATTCTAAAACCAGTGGGTGAGCATTTCAATCTTCTTTATAGCTCCATTAACAATTTACTAATTGTGATGCTCAGAAAGATGAATATCAGATCAACGGTTCAAAGAGAAGCTGCTGAAATCGAATTTATTTGAAAATTTGATTGCATTGCTTCAGGGCTTCACAGGGATTTAGGATTTTTCTCTCATTACAACAGGCGATTTGACTTCATCTTCCTCTATATTGCTGTTCCCCAGTGTTTGAATCTTTACAACTGCTTTGATTTGCTATTACAGTATGACCTGATCCCATGACTTACACTTCCTGCATTTATTTCCTCCCATTCTGTAAGTTCCCCCATCTTCAAAGTGTCTAACTTAGTGGGATTTCCTCCCACGAAAGCTCATGCAATAAACGTATTTGTTATTGTTTAAGTGCCACAGGACTCCTTGTTTGTTTTTAATGAACTAGACTATCATGGCTACCGGTTTGGAAATTGGCAATGGTTTGTTGGAATATACACAAGTTAACAACACATGGTCAAGAATTTAAAGAAAATAGATTAGAAATGAGAACTAAACCAGATATCACAGGTAGCTAGGAAACATGAATGGTTGAAAAGCATGTTTTTAAAATTGTAGGATCTTGCCTAAAAAATGTAATATGACAAAAACTAGATAGAAGACACGGTAGTTGTACTTTCATAGGGAAAAGATTTAACTACATAGATGTGGGAAATGAAGCTGTAAATCTCCTATATAATTCTATTGAGATCCCAAAGCAGGAAAGAAATCTTTCTTTAAGTATTTATAATATCTATAATCCAGATTGAAAATTGGAAAACTTGAAATTACAAGAAATAGTAAAGAACACTAAAAGAGCATATATTTTAAGTAGTGACCTAAACAGTTATAATAAGTTGTGGGAAGGTAGGACAACTGATGTTAAAGGTGCATGCCTAGAGACATTCCTACATAAAAACGATCTAGTAGTTTTAAGTGATGCCACCCCAACTCGATTTAGTGCAGCAGATGGTAAATTTCTTGCTGAGAGGTGGGAATTATAACAGCAGATATTAAATGCAAATACAACTGGGAAATATATAAGGAAGAAAGAATAGGGCATGATTACATTTCCCAAAACTTATTGTTTTTCAAGGACAACTTAAAGTTAAAGGTAATGAAAAATTACCCACCAAGAATTTTAAGAAAATTAACTGGTGACTGTTTACAAGTAAATGCACAGAATTTTTGAATGGTCATTGTATGAGTGATGAAACAGAAAATTTCAATGACGGTGAAATAAAGGGGAAAACAGCAGCAGTTCCTATAGCAATATATAAGATACTGAAGTATTCCACAAATAAAAATTTACTACTTTGTTGAAATGAGAAATGTAAAATAGCCATTAAAAAAGAAATAAAGCCTCTATGAAAGTGAAAAATACAATGAATAGTGAAGAGCCTATAAAGTATTTTAAAAAAAATAAATAGTGCAAACATTTAAAAAAAAAATCAAAGAAAGAATTGTAGGAAGTATTTTGAGAGGTTGAATAAAGATACCAGCATAGCAGAAATATACAGGCAAATTAAAAGAATTGAAGAATTCAGAATAAAAGTAGTTACATCCCAGGTCTTTATGACTGATAAAATAGATAGAAGTTCTGATAATGAGAAAGCAAAAGTTTTAGCAAATTTTTCCAAGGGGCAAGTGATGATGAAAATCAAAGTGCAGTTTTTTACCAGTTTAAAAGACATGAAGAAGGACGGCTATGACCACACGAGGCTTTTATTTCGAAACAACAACTGTTGTTTCGAAATAAAAGTCATGTCCAAACGGTGTTTCTTTATTTCAAAATGATGGGACCCTGTCATTTCAAAATAATGTCCATCATTTCAGAACAATAAAACTTCACCTGAAAGCAAAATAGCCGTTGTTTCAAAATGGCTGTTTTGAAACAACGCCATTCAGACCTGGTATTTTGAAATAACGGTTATTTCGAAATAACACTTTTGCCCTTCTCCTTCCCAGAGTGCCTTCATTTTGTATATGTTGGGTGGGGGCATGGCCCAGCGAGGGGGCCATGTTTCCACACCTCCCGTGCTGCCCCTCTCCTGAAGCAAAATAGCAAGTCCTGTGTTCGGACATGCTATTTCGCTTTGAGGTTTTCACTTATTTCAATTTAAAATTTGCTTATTTTGATATAAGTTATTTCAAAATAAGGATTTTATTTCGAAATAACTCATTTACTTGTTTACGTGTGAACATAGCCGACATGAACTATTGTGCAGCTGGGGACAATATGAAGATACTAGGCTGAATGAAAGGGTTTCTATAAAGAACTTGTGAAAGCTATTGATATCAGCAAAAATGTGTTCCCTGGTAAGGACACTACAAGCAATATTCTATTTATATCTCCATGAAGGCAGCATGAGAGTTATTGATGAATTATGTAATACCATAAGGTAGTGGTTCTCAACCTTTTGGAGGTTGTGACACTCTTGGTGGCATATCATGACTTTACAACAGACATCATCCCACGTCCCCCCACAACCGAAGGCCAAATCTAGCCATATACCCGGTTCTCCATAATATGCTTACCACTGTGTGGCGACACAGTAATTCGTCCTGAAACAGTGGTTGAAAACCACTGCCGTAAGGGATCAAAGAGAGATATTAGTAGTGTGGAAACACAGTCAAAAGTTAAAAAACAAAACCCAGGCACATTATTCATAAAAGCAGCTGCCTATAGATCAATTGCTCTTAGATCCTGCTTAGATAAAATTACAGAGAGAATGGTGAACGAAAGATTTGTTTACCTCTTTAGAAAAACAACAGCATTATAGATACAGTGCAGGGTGATTTTAGGAGAAAAAGATACAGCATCAACCATACTGTTAAACTGGAAACTGAAACACAAAAAAGAATCATACACAAAGATTTCATGATAGATCTCTTTCTAGGGAAAAACATAAGATGCTGAAGAGGGAGGGCTTATTGTACAAGGTAGGTACAATAGGGATGTGGGGGGAACTGTATGGAGGGATCAGAGAACTTCTGAGTAAAACGACCATGAATGTAGAAGTTGGGAGACATATATCAAATTTATATATATGGAAAGCTTAGTTTGAACTTGTAAAATCTGCTTTTAGTTTGAACTAATGGTTAGTTTGAACTTATTAGTTTGAATGAATCCAATGGATCTATGTTAATTCAAACTGCTAGTTTGAATTAAATGAGGTTTGGCCTTCTTCCTCCTAGGATGCATGGTACCAGGGAGGAAGTGCCTTCCCCTTTTTATGGGATTGGGTGGGGGGATGGCCCTTCTTAGGGGCCATGTTGCCACATTTCCCATGGTGCCCCCCTCATAAGCTGAACTAGCAAGTCCTATGCATGGACATGCTAGTTTGATTTAGGTTTCTAGTGTGGACATGCTAGTTCGAACTAAGTTAGTTTGAATTAAACAAAACTAGTTTGCACTAATTAATTTGAACTAAATTAGTTCAAACCAGCTTTCTTAAGTGTAGATGTAGCTTCAAGATTTTGGGAATTCAGTAGGCAAACTATAGGACATAAAGTTAGAACTCCACATGACATTCTAGTTAAAGTGGAGGCAAGCATCAGAGAGACTAAGTGGGTCAGGTATTTTTTTATTATTATTATTTTTATTTTATGCAAAGGAAAGGATTAACATAGAAATATCCTTGCATAAACATGAATCAAAAAACATTAAGAAGACTGGCACAACACTGGATCAATGAAAAAAGGGGAAGGTTTTTTGAACTGTTCCTGGAGAGTTACATACTTCTGGGCCCAGACAGGAAAACTGAAGTGATCTTGTTTACAGTACTAACTGGACATTGTGGTTTAAACAAATAACTTCTCAGACGGAACAGCTAGTGGGGTCGAGCAAACTCTGGTGGTAAGCCCTGGCAGTAAGGCACAATCTAGACTTTCAAGTAGGAGTTCAGTTTATAACCAGGGAGAGATGAGAGGTCATGCACAAGGAAGACAGCAGAAAGACTCTCGGAGAAGGGGATAAGGATGATAGAAGGTCGTAGAAAGAGAGCATATGTATCACAGGAGCACGTACATAAGAGCTGAAGGCTGAAGACCAGATGTAAGGATCGCTCCTATTATTTATTGAATAACATGAGATACCCCAGAAGGGGTGGAACTAATGTGACAAAACTTGCCTTGAAGGCCAAGTCACAAGAAGAGCAGCCACCAGAGGATCAGTGCTAACACTGGTCTAGAAGGTGCTAAAATGAAACAAGCAACTATACCAGACCCTCCTCCCCCCAAGAGGCCTTGGTAAGTCCTTCCTTCTACAATGTTTATTTCAAATATCAGCTAGGTACTCATCTAAGGCCATTTTTACATCAGTATATTCTCACCATTTTATGGCATCTCACACTCTCATGGAGAATCTATTAAGCTATGATATTTTTCTATTATAGTCCCAGATCCAGAAGTGGTGATTATGTGAGACTGGCAGCTTTCATTTTGAAAGAGTAAACTTCTAGTCCTCATGGCTGTGGAAGAAAGCTATGAAATGTGACACTTATATGTCAGAATCCAGAGAGCACATAAAAATATTTTAATATTATTATTTTCAAAATGTTCACAGTCTGTTTTCAAGTCATTCTAATAGTTTTCTGGGTGCCTCACTCATGATTTTTAAAAGCTTGGTGTTGGCAGTATTGCAACATTGTATTTAGCTCTATGTAATATGCACATAAAGATAGACCTGTTCCAAGCAGTTTACAGATTAAGGCCTGATCATGGAGCTATTTTGTGCAGGAAGTCAATGAGACTCTGCATAGCTGCAAAGGTCTGCCCAAGCACAGCAATTCACTGGGTTGGAACCTAAAAAATAGCATGAGACACAATGCATGGGTAACTCAAATGAAGTTGTTGTTATAGGTAAATGTATTTGTTAATCTTATATTTTCCATTTCTACTGCTGTCCATGTAATCTGTTCATATAAACAAGCACTGTTTATAATTTTAAGGCTGTTTGTAGCTAGAGGTCCTCACATTCCCTATAATACATCTCCTAAATAGACCATGGCACATGTAAATCCTATTAATAAAATATAGACATTGATTTCTCAGGACTAAAGGAAGAATTTTCTCTTTTAAAATACATTTCTTTCATTACGTCAAAAGAATAATTCTACAAGGATGAGTTAAAAAAACCCTGCTTCTGCTTAGTCATATGAAAAATTCACAAAGATTCTCAGTTCATTTAAAATTTGACCCTCCCTGCTACATAAAAGCAAATTTTGTTGGCATGCTGTACAAATCACTTTTGTTCAGAATATTATACTACAGTGTATTTCAATGAATTCTGTCATCAGGCAAATACCTGAGCTGGTAAAAAGTTTGGGGTTGATATATCTCAGAGTATTTTATTGACTTGCACTTTAAAGCTTGATACATTTATCCTTTCCAGTGACACTGTAAGTAATCAGTAATAATATTTCAAATGAAAAAAAATCTCTTCATGGGCACTTTTGGAAGATCAGGGAAAACAAATGCCTAAAATCTTGGCACTATCAGCCTAACAGTTGTAAAATTAAGTTAAAATTAGTCCGCCAAGCAGTTGTAAGTCATCTCTTAGATGTTCTTACTGTAGGGAACTTTGCTGAGAGCTGAAGTCCTGTGTTCAGATGTGCCTTTTGTCATAAGTGATAGGCAGTTTCATCACCTTAGGTAACTTGTCAGTTTCCCCAGAAAACTACAGGACTTGTTTCAACACAATGTAACTGCAAGTGGAACTCAAAAGATGATCATCCCTGGAACAGCAGGAGTGGTAGAGACCAAGAGTGAATGAACATTGCCAGACTTCATTCTATGGGGCAGCTTTTGTTAACAGAAGTCAGAAAAACTGAAGCTTTATGGATTTTGAAGAGTTATTGTTAGCTTTCTACTCATTCCTCCACATTTCTAATTTGTAAGTTGAAATATTCATAGATTGTTTTTTAAGTATGCTATATAGTTGTATAGCATCTCTGATACAAACTATATCACTAAATGCTTTCCAGAATTAAATTTGTTTCAAATTTAAAATAAATATTACAAATACAGAAAGAACAAACTTTAGAGTAGAGCTACTCAAGAATTTTTTGATGAAAGACATTTTGTTGGAAATGCGAATTCAACAAACCTGACATTTTTCCTATGAAGGAAATGGTTTCAAAACAGAGTAGAGAAAGTAATACCTTGTCTACAGAAGCATTTATGCTAGCAAAACTTCTGCCATTTGGAGATGTGAAAAAACACACCCTAAGAGCAACATAAATTCTGGTGACAGAAGCGCTTCAGTGGACTGCACTATGTTACTGAAAAATGCTCTCCAACATAGCTAACAGAGGCCATTTAGGTGATTTTATTATGTCTGCAGGAGAGCTCTCTCCCATCAACATAAGGCAGGGACACATCCACTTGTGCTGGCAAAACTTACTGAGGGTGGGGTGTTTTTTCACTTGCTTGAGCAACAAAGGTTTTGCCAGCATAAGCACTCTCATAGACAGGACCAGACAAAGGAAGTAATCATATCTCTATGTACAATAGTTAAAGGTATTCATGTAGGATTTAGAAGCTAGGGAAACCTAATTTCAAGTTCCAGTTTTGCCTTACTCAAAGTGGGACTTCAACCCACAGGGCTTACCTGCCAACAGCAGTCCCTAAGCACCAAGCTATTGGCCATTTTGGAGGAAGGTAGCTCTCAGTCTCTCTTGGTGGAGCTGTTCCACTTTGAATAAATGAAAGAACTGGCCTTGTCAGGGCTGTAACTAGGGGTTCTGGTGCCCGGGGCAAACCACCCCAAAGGCACTGCCCCCGCAGCCCCGATCAGCTACACAGCAGTTGGGAGGGAGGTTGTGACCATTCCCCACCACGGCTAGAGCCAGCAATGGCGGTCCCTACACTGGTGCCACAGGAGAAGGGACCCCGCCCCCCGCCGCTGCCTCTGGCTGCAGCATGGGGGAAGCAATCCCCTACCGCGGCCAGAGTAAGTAGGGGGATTGCTTCCCTGCCATGGCCAGAGGCAGCAGGGGCAATGGCTTCCCTGCGGCACCCTTTTAAATTGGCGCCCGGGGCAAAGCCCCTTTTACTCCGCTGTAATCACAGCCCTGGGCCTTGTCTTGACAGGGATTTTAGAAGGTATGAGTTAGAATGAACTAGCCAGCTTCACTTACCACCGCACCTGTAGATTCTAGTCCAGAGGAGACCTAAAATACTGAATTTGAAGTTAGCATAGAGACTAGCTTTTACCTGTGTCAGTTACACAGATTTCCTTGCTGTTTTGTGAATTCTGTCTCTTGGCATCTCAGAATAACTCTTTAGTGTATATTTATTGTATGAGCTTTCATGGGAGAAAATCCCACTTCAAAGTGTCTGATGAAGTGGGATTTTCTCCCATGAAAGCTCATACAATAAATAAATGTATTAGTCTTTAGGAGCCACAGGACTCCTTGTTTGTTTTACTGAACTAGACTAACATGGATGCCCCTTTGGAACTTGTTTAGTATCTGTTTTTCTCATTCCTTCCTTTCTTTTCTTTTTTCTCTCCTCCTCTTCCTCCCCCTCTTCTTACTTTTCTTCATTCACTACAGTCTTTGGACTTGACCTTGTATGCCTGTTGAAGTCTATGAAAAAACTAAGGAATAGTCAATGGCAGCAGTATGACATCAGAGATTGTAATTCTTTTGAATTTCTTCTCATCTCCTTTTCTCCCTTTGCTGCTTCTCTATAAACAGTTCACTACTGAGTGTTGGGATTGTGATATCAAAACTTTCTATTTATATATGTCCTTCTTCCTCTTTGTCCTCAGTTTATTTGCATACTGCAATCCAATGGTTTCACTATATGAACTAGCTAGGGATGAGGTTAAATACAGAAAAATGGGTACAGATAGGTAGAAATTATTGTGTATGGATATTAGATACTGGATTACCTTTGAATATTCCTAGACTACAACTGCTGGTAGTGATCCACATTTCACTTTCTCTGTCACCATTACTTGCAAAGAAACTGGGTCTATGACACAGAAGCTGGTGGTTCAGAAACAACAGAAGGTATAAATCAGTGGTTCCCAACATTTTCTCTGCCCTTGCACACCTTGCTACCTTTAATTAATTTGAGGCACACCACCATATAGTTTCCAAATAAACTTGTGAATATTCATGAGCCAATGAGCCAATCCAGAGCTCTTTGAGTAGTTTTTCAAAAAAAATTTTGTAGCACACTTGCTCAGATCTGATGGCACACTGATTGGGAAACACTGCTATAGATCATCTACTTTGTACAACTCTTTTCTATTGTAGCATTTTTCAATATCTAGTAGGGACTTGTATCGAGTACAAGAGATTTCTGTTGTGACAAAGAAGCTATATTTTATTGTGATAAGATTGTGCTGGAACCTGAGCTTGGGTGTGTGCATACATGTAAAACAGAAATATCTTTTATTACAGTTGTATATAGCTGGTACCACAATAGGGAGAAACTAACATATCATGTGTCAAGAGAAGAATAAGAGAATGTTTGTTTCCATTCCCTTATCAATTAAAAACTGCTTTGTCACTATTATTGAACAATTCATTTAAATAAAACTCTGCTAATATTAAGTGATGTCAATCCCCTAAAAACAGTAAAATGATATAAACTGATAACATTCAGCAGTTATATATTGCTTTCCATAGCAAAAGATCCAATCTTTTTGGTGACATTAAACAAACTTCTCTATATCTTTGTGTGATAAGGATTACAATAAGCTTTTTATGGTGAAGGAAACTGAATCACAAAAATGAAGTCAAGGGGGAATGCTCCGTGGTAAATATTCAGGGGCTAATTGAAAGAAATGCTGAAGACCTGATCTCACAGTAATGGAAGAACAGCTGCTAGGAGTGAAAATTATGATCTTACAGAAGTCAGTGGAAGACTTACTATTGACTTCACTTGAGCCAGGTTATCGTCTTTGGTGCCTTAAAGTGGACACACATCACATATTCACAAGACTAGCTGCAACCACAGTTTCCTTTGTAGTAGTCAGTAGTCTAGCCTGCAGCAATCTCCTGGTAACCTAATGAGCTCAGTGGGCCCAGACAAAAGTTGATCAGATTGACTGACTGTCTGGAGGAGTCAGCCCACTGTTATTTATGTTTAGCAGCAGCAGTAGCCCCCTTTCCCCCATTCTTCAATGCATTCCTAACCTGCAGTTGTGGTTGGTTCTGATCTTGCTCCTAGAGACTCCTAGCTCCAATGTGCCTTCTGACTACAAGTCTGATTAGCCCTTAGACCTAGGCTTTGGTTTCTAACACCTGGCTCATGCTGTTTGTTTTGCTGCTGGACCCATACCATCTGGGTTCTGCCCTAATTGCTTGGCTGGACTGTTACTCTCACCACCAGGCCAGACTACCCATGACTCAGTTGCTGATATGAGTTGCTCTGATTTTCATCCCCTTATTTGTTTGGCCTCCTGCCTATTATACAGTGGAATATCATAATTCTACTGTTCTTAAACCAGGATTTGATTACATTATCCCAACAGATTATCACCCTAAGGGACTAACTGGGTTTCAGGCATCTGACTTTTAATGTCAAGTTTCCTTGCTTCAGTCTGCTGAGCTCAGTTCACTTCCACCCTTTACCACCAGGGAATGATTAACCACTCAGATTTCCAACAGCAGGGTTGATCAAAGCTCCAAAGGTCAGTGCCTCATGTCTTTCACCGTGGCACCAACAAAAAGACCAGTCTCAGCTGCTTAGTGAGGGGTTAACTGCCCAGCTACAGGGAATAAGCTGTCAAACAAATAGCCCATGGATGAACCAAATGCACTACTTAGCAAGACCTGCTATCTCAAAGTACTCCTGTTAGTGGCCTTTGTTCTCAGTCAGCTTAATTTACATATATGGGTATCTCTTCTGGAGAGACACATATTCACTGGAGGGGCACTGCCCCAGTCAGTTGTTAAGAGATAAACAAATGAGGATGGCACAAATTCAGGTGAATGAAATTGGGATTAAACTTTGCAAGTCCCATACCACAGAAACCCACAAACTCTATGGTCAGTAGCTGGGAAAGCTGAATTTCTGCTGAGTAAGATGGTAAGTGAGTACTGCAGTTGGAGAGCACTACACTATATCATGTTTGAGACTGTCAAAGCTATTTTTTGCACATGTTAGATAAAATCATAAATTTCTAATCTCAACACTTATCTGGAGATATGCTGTCTGATTATATTAATAAAGGTCTACTCTCTCTTATTTTATAAGAGGTTCAAAGATTATTTCTTCAAATGCAAGTTGATGTTTCTGTGGCAAAGGTTGAGACACCTGTATGTGAGTGAAAGAAGGGCATCCAAATATGAATAGATAATTATCACAGAGTATGAAAACATTACTTTTCTTTCATAGCTGAAATAGCTTCATCTTTTTCAGAGTAATCTGTTGGGAAAATAATTAGCATAAAAGAGGAGTTTTGATAAGTAACTGTTTATAATTATAGTAATTTTTGTGTAATTTGTCTTTCATTTCTATTCATGTTTTATTTCCCAGTTTTCTTTCTATCATAAAAGCAGATATTAAATTTTAGATTAAAGCTATTTAGCTGTAGACAGTTTCCCTAAACAAAGTTCTTTATACATTAACAGGAGACTTACCACAACTTGCTGTTAGAATGATCTCTTTCCATCTTTCTGCATTTCTCTTTTTGTATAATAAATTGCCTACATTTGTTAATCAGAATGAGCCTAAAACTATCAAAAATAACAAAATAATACAAGAACTAGTTTTAGTCATCTATTGGTGTATTACTAAGTATTTTTAACCCTCCTCTTATAAAATGCAGTTATTCAAAGGGACAAACAGCTGAATATGAAAATGATTGACATGTTCCCCTGAGTTGATATCCTATCAATTCTCAACAGCAAAAAAAAAAAAAAGAGCTTTTCTGGCTGAGCTCTCACATATCTGGGAGCTGACTCTCAGTTACTGTAAGGGGGCATAATTCTGTGCTTTCAAATACCCAGAGGCCTGTTCTGCCTTCAAAACTCATAATGTCCTCATTTTTGCAATATCTCCTACCCATTTTTCCTTTCTGTAGACAGATGTTCACTTGAGACACTTAAGAAACATAAATTTAAAAAAGAAAAGTCTCGTGTAAAGGTCACTTGACAGGGAAAAATTCTGTTTATTCATAAATAACATTGTCCAGATGCTTTCAAAGATGGTTTTGCATTTGAGAACTTCCTTTCCTTATTACCTAGGTTCCAAAGGGGCAGCTGTGTTAGTCTAGTTTAGCAAAATGAACAAGGAGTCCTAAATAAATTTGTGAGTCTTTAAAAGTGCCACAAGACTCCTTGTTCTTTTTATTACCTAAGGAATTGGTGACACTGCCTGGCAAGGTGAATCTATATACCCCAGTGGTGTTAAATTGCCCTTATTGTTCCAGAAAAGAACAAAAGTAGTTTGATTTTCTTCCTCTGCTTTTCCATCTCCCAGTCTGTGTGTATTATCTAAAATTCTTCTTTTTATAGAGTTTTGCATGAAAATTCTTGCTGTGAAACTGCAGGGCATCTTTTGTCTTTCTTCAGGAATACAAAAACTTATTTTCTAATGGGAGTGGGGGAAGTTGGCAGGATTTCAAGGATTGCACAGAGGGACTGCACTCCTAGTTAACATAGAACTCCGTTTTCATGGTCACATGTTAAATAATGGAACTGAAGGATCTACCTTTACATAAATCCTCCTGGATGAAATCTTGATCCCGTTACGATGAATGGCAGACTCCCATATGGTGAAGCCAGGATTCACCCCTCCTTAAGAGGGGAAGTGTTTGTTTGCTATTCTTAACTATTAGATAGGTGCAGACTGTGTAAAATGGTTTTATTCCCACTTTGCTACTAATGAAAGAATTTTGTATAAAGATCTCCAACTGCCAGTCCAATTATGGTGCATGGCCATGAGGGGAAAGGCAGAGACTTTGTATACTTTCCATCACCCAGATTTTATTTTGTAGAAACTTGCCTGAAACTTTTTTTTATTGAAATTACAAAAATTTACACACTTCAGTACAAAGTCCCCCCTTAATTGAAAAACTCTCATATCTGACTAAAATGTTTTTTTTTAAATGGGTCCATTTGGTAAAAATATAACAAACCGACAGAACTTTTTCTGAGTACTTAGCATTTTCCTAAAATCACAGAGGTTGGAAGTATGAAAGGAAAGACTGATTCAGTCCCATCGAATCCAAATCTCTGCTTTTGTATAATTGTTCTTAAAGAGTATGTATTTTCTAGTGTCTTGTCTAGTTTAAATGTTCCAAGAAATGAGATTTCAACCTTTGCGTTAAGAGACTGTTCTGCCTCTTGTTCTCAGGAAGCTTTCCCGATAGTCTTTTTTCTTTTTCAAATTTCATTTCATTATTGCCAGTTGTTACGCGGTGGTCATTATAGGTACCACTCAGATGCAGTATCTTCTTCAATGACTTGCTGGTACCTATTAACTCTCCCCCACAGTTTGAGATTTCCTTTTTATAGAACTCTATCTTCCCTACACCCCATTACTAAATATGCCTTGCTGGAACTGCTCTTTAAATTTCATGTACACAAGTTTTCTCCACCAAGTGATTTTAAATGTCTGTTCAAGTGCCAGAAGTCAAAGTAGTCTTCCAGAAACGCTAGCCTAACTGGTAATTTATAACATTTAGAACACATTATAACCAGGATTTTCATAGCACAGCTGTTTCACAGTGGTTCCAGAGTTTGAACTCGGGGGATGAACTGATAATGTCTGAACAAATTTATTTGTGAACTAGGCTCACTTCTACATTTGTGTTTTGTAATAAAAAACAGTGGGAGGTGTCCCTATTTTGGGGGTTGGGAGCAGGGAAGATGGAAGGGAAAACATTTCCAAGTTCATGAAATGAGATGGAACAGAGAAATAAGAATCATGGTCCACCTAGTTGGGATATATATAGGAAAAATATCTACAGTTGTGTTTGACTTACACAGGATTACTCAATAACTTGTTTTGTTTAAAAAAAAAAAAAATCTTGGGCTTCAATCTTTAACCTTCAACAGACACAGTTATTCATACTTGAGCAAAATGAATTCAAAGTAGATGTGAAATACTAAATGTCTGTTTTGGTAGCATTTTACTGTAATGTCTTATTGAAAATGTAGGATTTACTGAAAAAGTGCAAGTAACAACACCAGAACATACAGGCAATCATTAACTTCCTCCTAGCTCTCTTCCCACTGAACCAAAACAACATTTATCACGGACGGTATGTTTAGACAGCAAAGAAAAGCTTGCAGCTGTCCCATGCGACCCTACTTGGGCCCACAGGGCTCAATTTGAAGGCCTATTTCATTGCTGTGTAGACTTCCAGGCTTCAGTTGGAGTCAAGAGTCTAGGACCTTGAGGAGTGCAGGCCAGATCAATACAGGGGCTATAGAGGCTGAAGTCCTGGGCTCTAGCTTCTAAGGCCCCTGCAAGATCTGTTCTCCTGATACCCTGCTTAAAGCCAGAGGGGTTTGGGGGTATGCTAGGAGGGTCCCAGTCCTCCTAGTGCTTAGAGGTAGGACCCTAGGGCCAGAGGCCGAAATCTGGTACCTGTTCACTCAACTCTAGGGGTGAGGATGGATGGCATACCATGTGCCAGCCAGCCCTGTCCTTGACCAGCAGCAGACCACCCAAACTGGGGCTGGGGCAGAAGGACCACAGAGCCTGGCTTCTGCCTACAGCTGGACAGCCCACAAACCACCATGGTGAGGGGCTGGGGTCCAGGCTGTGGATGGGCAACAATGGTGAGCAGCCCTGGGCCCTGATTCCTGTTAATCTGGCCCTGGAACAGTGTGAGGATCTGGCTTCAGCCCAAGCCTGGAAGTCTACATGGCAATGAAATGACCCCACCCTGAGCCCCACAAGCCTGAATGGGCTGGCACAGGCCAGTTTCAAGTTTTTCTTTGCTGTGTAGACATACCCTAAGATAAAAATACAGCATCACCTATTGGTGGAGCACTGTCTATATACTAATAATTACATTACCCTCAATTCACATAGTTGCATATGCCACCACAGGCTGAAGGGCAGTAATGGATTAGACCCTGTCTGATTGCAAAGATTTTTGGTCAGGAGGGAAAAAAAACCTGGTAATAGTTAATATCTTCAAAATAGGTTGAAGTTGTAAAGTACCTAACAGTGAGTTAAGCCTTTGACTTTTCATAAACTCTTCTGCCTTTCGAACCCAGATTTCATTTAAAAAAAGGGGGGGGGTTAAAGTAAGCATTCTAAGGAGTTCATTAGTGAATCTGTCAATAATATTAAATAAAGATCTGAAAAAATGTTAGGAGCTTGAACTCAGTGTTAGTAATCAGGCAATTAAGAAATGATAAAGGAAGGTGCTTCAAATCTTCACTGAGAACTGCTTTGATATAGTGGTAGAAGTCTTTAATCTGTTTTGGATCCTGTCACTTCAATTTGCATTTATTTATATAGAAAATTGTATTGTTTAATCCACATCCTGTTAAAAGTCGACTAATAATATTTTAGATATTCTTATAAAATACTTTCTTTTTGGTAACATATCCTAATACTTTAGACCTCATGATAAAAGACTATATTTAATCCTGCACAAATTTCATGAAAATGACATTAATTTTGCAGGTACTCCAATTTACCTGGGACTCAATTATTCTAACTGCCACGTTATCCAGATCATTGCTTTGTCTCTGAGTAAGAGATGCGTGCCCCCTGTGACATGAATCTTATGCTGGAGAACAAGGGAAAGGATTTGGATTAAGAAGGGGTTTGGAAAATAGAGTAGAGATCCCTGGCCAGGACTGAGGGGAGGAGGGGTCCCCAGTTACAGGGGAGGCAACTCTGCTGCTGAATGGCTCCTGCCCTCTTGCTTATCCAGACAAAGGAAGCAAAGGAGGATTTGATATTAAATTCACTGGATTACCACACCAAAAAAGTATCAGAGCACTGCACAGAATGCCCCACTTCCTATAAATCTCTGCTTTTTCAAGCATTGTTTGCTGCTCATAAATGCCAATGTGTATGTGAAAGATAGGATTAGATAAAGGAAGTGCAGTATGTAGCAGCAATGTTTTAGAACTGGCACTAAGAAAATATGTCCCTCCCAAAGAAATCAGTTTATCTGAGTGTAAAGCATCCATGAGAACAGATATAAATGTAGACAATTAAGAGACCACATCTGTGTGTGACTTGTAGGTATTGTCATGGGTTGCATATTGTGCATCCTGGGTTATGATCTGTATGATGTTTCTGTTCACTTATACACTGGAATTGTATGATTTTGTTTCTAGTTACACCATGCAATGTTTCTTTATGGATGCTCATAACCTATTTTACATGATTACTATGATGATATGTTTCCTACAGCATTATGCAGATACATAGCATGTTTAGCGTGGCTCAGGGGGAAGGGGACAGACAGAGCTCTCTCCTGACAGCAAGCAACTACCTGAAAGAAACAAAGATCTGCTAATTGAGGTGCCTGAGGAAGATACAAAGGGATCACCTAGGCCCAGAAAGGGTGGGAGTGAGCAGGGAAAGAGACACACCTGGAAGATCTGAGATGCTTTTGGCCAGGGAATTTCCACCTGGAAACAACTTCAAGCAAAATCTGGGCCCTGGCTGGCCTCAGGCAGAGGCTGGTTGTGCAAACATCTAACAGCTGAACACCTTGAAGATAAACTTGTTTGGGCTTTGAGGTTAGTTTAAGTAGATAGAGACCTACTGATAATATTCAACTGATGCAGATTGTAGGCTGCTTCAAGAAACTCCTTTCTTAGCTCTTGATAGATAGTGGACACAGAATTGTTAATTACCCAGAAGTCCTACATGTTGGGGTTCAAGTCATAGAATCATAGAATCATAGGGTTGGAAAGGACCCCACGAGGTCATCTAGTCCAACCCCCTGCCAAAAAAAGCAGGACCACTCCCATTAGATCATCCCAGTCAGTGTTTTGTCCAGCTGGGACTTGAACACCTCCAGAGATGGAGATTCCACCACCTCCCTAGGCAAGTTATTCCAATGCTTCACCACTCGCCTAGTAAGGAAGTTTTTCCTAATATGCAGCCTGGACCACCCCAGCTGTAACTTGAAGCCATTGCTTCTCGTTCTGCCCTCTGTTACTACCGAGAACAGTCGAGCTCCCTCCTCCTTGGAGCAACCCTTCAAGTAGTTGAAGGTTGCTATCAAATCCCCCCTCAGTCTTCTCTTCTGCAGGCTAAATAAGCCTAGTTCCTTCAGTCTTTCTTCATAGGGCTTGTGCTCCAGCCCTTTGATCATTTTGGTTGCCCTCCTCTGGACTCTCTCTAATTTGTCCATGTCCTTTTTGTAGTGGGGAGCCCAAAACTGGACACAGTATTCCAGATGTGGCCTCACTAGTGCAGAATAGAGGGGCATGATCACATCCCTCGATCTGCTGGTAACACTTCTTCTGATGCAGCCCAGTATGCCATTGGCCTTTTTGGCAGCAAGAGCACACTGCTGACTCATATCCAGCTTCCCATCCACCATGACTCCCAGGTCCTTTTCTCCAGTGCTGCTATTTAGCTGATCACTCCCCAGCCTGTAGCAGTACATGGGGTTTTTTCGTCCCAAGTGCAGGATTTTACACTTATCCTTGTTGAACCTCATGAGATTCCTCTTGGCCCACTGCTCCACTTTGTCTAGGTCTCCCTGAATCCTGTCTCTGCCCTCTAGGGTGTCTACCATTCCCCCCAGTTTGGTATCATCTGCAAACTTACTAAGTGTGCAATCTATCCCATCATCCAGATCATTAATGAAAACATTGAACAGAACTGCCCCAGGACCGACCCCTGGGGCACACCACTTGTTACTGCCTGCCAACTTGACATGGAGCCATTGACTCCTACACGCTGAAACCGTTGTTCTAGCCAGTTTTCTATCCACCTTACAGTCCATGCATCTAACCCATACTTCCTTAATTTGCCAATGAGAATGCTGTGGGAAACCGTATCAAAAGCCTTGCTAAAGTCAAGGTATATCACATCAACGGCTCTTCCCGCATCCACAAATCCAGTCATCTCATCATAGAAGGCGATGAGGTTGGTCAGGCATGATTTACCCTTGGTAAATCCATGCTGACTGTTCCTGATTACTCTACATTCCTCCAAGTGTTTCAGGATGGATTCTTTGAGAAGCTGCTCCATGATTTTTCCAGGGATTGAGGTGAGGCTGACAGGTCTGTAATTCCCTGGATCCTCCTTTTTGCCTTTCTTGAAGATAGGTACTATATTTGCTTTTTTCCAGTCCTCTGGCACCTCCCCCGTTCGCCACGAGTTTTCAAAGATAATGGCCAACGGTACTGCTATCTCATCAGCCAGCTCCCTCAGCACCCTCGGATGCAGTTCATCCAGCCCCATGGACTTGTGCACATCTAGTTTCTTTAAGCAGTCCCTAACCTGACCTTCTGTCACCAAGGGCCTCTCTTCTTCTCCCCAGTCCCCCGTACCTAGTGTAGTGGGCTGGGAGCTGACCTTGCTTGTGAAAACTGAACTAAAAAAAGCATTGAGCACTTCAGCTTTTTCCTCATCCTCTGTCACGAGGATGCCTGCCCCATTCAGTAAGGGACCTACACCATCCCTGATCCTCTTCTTGTTATTGATATACTTGTAGAACCCCTTCCTGTTATCCTTCACATCCCTTGCTAGTCGCAACTCCATTTGTCCTTTGGCCTTTCTGATTTTATCCCTGCAGTCCCGAGCAATGTCTTTATATGCCTCCTTAGTCATCTGTCCTAGCTTCCACTTCCTGTAAGCGTCCTTTTTATGCTTCAGCTCAGTGCAGAGCTCTCTGTTAAGCCACAGTGGGCGCCTTCCACATTTGCTGTGCTTTCTCCTTATCAGAATTGTATCTTCCTGTGCCCTTAGCAGGGTTTCTTTAAAATGCACCCAACTCTCTTGGACACCTTTCCCCTTCAGATCAGCCTCCCAAGGGATCCTGCCCATCAGTTCCCTGAGGGAGACAAAATCTGCTTTTCTGAAGTCCAGGGTCTGTGTTTTGCTTCTTTCCTTCTTTCCTTTAATCATCAACTTGAACTCAATCATTTCATGGTCACTGCTACCCAGGTTGCCATTGACCTCTACTTCCCTGATAAATTCTTCTCTATTTGTGAGCAGCAGATCGAGAGGCGCAAGGCCCCTCGTCGGTTGCTCCAGCATTTGTACCAGGAAGTTGTCCTCAACACTCTCCAGAAACTTCCTGGATTGCCTGTGCACTGCTGTATTGGCCTTCCAGCAGATGTCAGGGTAATTGAAGTCCCCCATGAGAACCAGGGCCTGTGCTCTAGAAACTTCTGTCAGTTGTACACAGAATGCCTCATCCACTTCCTCCTTCTGATCTGGTGGTCTGTAGCAGACACCTACCACAACATCCCCCTTGTTGCTCTCCCCTCTAAACTTAACCCACAGACTTTCAACTGGCTTGTTTCCACTTTCATAATGAAGCTCTGAGCAGTCATAGAGCTCCTTTACATATAGTGCTACTCCTCCCCCTTTCCTTCCCTGCCTGTCCTTCCTGAACAGTCTATACCCATCTATTGCAGAGCTCCAGTCATGCAAACTATTCCACCACATCTCTGTTATCCCAATCATGTCATAGTTCTTTGTCTGCGCTAGTGCTACCAATTCCTCCTGCTTGTTTCCCAGGCTCCTTGCATTTGTGTATAGGCACCTAAGATACCCAGCTGATTGCCCTACTTTCCCATTTTGACATTCAATTCTA
Organism: Podocnemis expansa; assembly: GCA_007922195.1. Lineage (NCBI taxonomy): Eukaryota > Metazoa > Chordata > Testudines > Podocnemididae > Podocnemis > Podocnemis expansa. The sequence goes on along the minus strand of ML682176.1, from coordinate 1,699,708 downwards.
TTGTATCTACCTCCCTGGATTTTCTTTTGGTGTTGACCTCCCCCACCTGCCTCAGGCATTAGGGCTTCATTAGAGCATCTAAGAAAGTTATTTGATTCCCCCCGCATGTTCCAATTATCCTCTCTTCTATCCCTGTAGTTACAGTCCCGGCACCCCCCAAGTTCCATCCCATCCCCCTGGTCTCCCACATAGTCACTTACCTGTGGGCTTTGGTCTCCTTCCCCCTTCAGACCTAGTTTAAAGCCCTCCTCACTAGGTCAGCCAGTCTGCGTCCAAATACGCTCTTCCCCTTCCTCGAAAGATGGAGTCCATCTCTGCCTAGCAGTCCTTCTTCCTGAAACAGCAACCCATGGTCGAGGAAGCCAAAGCCCTCCTGACGACACCATCTTCGCAGCCAAACGTTCATCTCCAGGATGCATCTGTCTCTGCTCAGGCCTCTACCCTTGACCGGAAGAATCGAGGAGAACACCACCTGTGCTCCAAACTCCTTCACCCGCGCTCCCAGAGCCCTGAAGTCACCTTTGATCTGCCGAGGATCACCTCTCGCAGTATCATTGGTTCCTACATGGATGAGAAGCATGGGGTAGTAGTCAGAGGGGCGGATGATTCTCGACAATCCCTCCGTAACGTCTCGGATGCGGGCACCTGGCAGGCAGCATACCTCTCGAGAGATCTTGTCAGGGCGACAGATGGGTGCCTCCGTCCCCCTCAGAAGTGAGTCCCCAACCACCACAACTCTACGTTTCCTCCTAGCTGTGGTGGCTGTGATCCTCCCAGCCTCGGGGGTGCATGGCCTCTCCTCTTCCACCTCCTTCACCGTCTCTAGCACCGCATAACGATTCTTCACCACAACAGAGGGTGGGTTGTGGGCAGGGGTGGAGCACTGCCTACCGCCAGAGGTAACCAGCTGCCAGTGTCCTCCCCCTGCCACAGGCTCCCCATCCAGCTCCAGTGTTGTGGCAGTAGTCTCTGGTACCTGGTCAGTGCCCTCCATCTTGCACTTCTCCTCGTGGATGCTGTCGAGGAACTTCTCCAGGGTGTGGATACTCCTAAGCCGAGACACCTCCTCCTGTAACTCTCCCACCTGCCTCCTGAGAGATTCCACCAGCAGGCACCTGTCACATCGATTCATCTCCCCAGCCTGATCGTTGGAGACAGGGAACTGCAGGCTGCAGTCCCTGCAAGTCCACACCAGGGTCTGGGTAGAGATATCTATGGTCAGGATGTCTGTCTGGCTACAGGCACAGGTGGAGGAGACAGAAGGGGTGCTGGCAGCAGTGCGGCTCCTCTTCACCATCGTGGTTTCACAAACTCCCTCTCAAACTCCCCTGTTTGCTGTCCCCTGTTCGCAAGCTCCCTCTGGTTGCTCAGCCACTGGCTTTTAAAGCCTTCTCTGCCTAGGTCAGGCCTGGCCCCTTGTTAAACACACAGGGGAAGGCTGATCACAAGGCTGATTGAGGCTGGTGCACAAAGGTGATCAGGGAACAATGGTGCAAGCAGCCCCCACCCACAGTAAGAAACAACTAACAGAAGTCAGCTGTAAGGGAAAAGTCAAACAGACAAACACACACAGTTAGCAAACCCTCACCCAAGCACACTCTGTCCCTTGCTGCTTTCAGCTAGGGGATCGCCTTCACCTCCTTTTCGGGGCTTCACAAACTCCTTCCCCCTCAAACTCCCCTGTTTGCTGTCCCCTGTTCGCAAGTCCCACTGAGCTCTGTATTAAGGGCCAACTCCCAGCCCACTATACTGGGTACAGCAGATTGGAGAGAAAAAGAGAGGCCCTTGGTGATGGAAGGTCAGGTTGGGGACAACTTAAAGCAGTTCAATGTGAACAAGTCCATGGGGCTGGGAAAACCTGCATCCAAGGGTGCTGAGGGAGTTGGCCGATGTAGCAGTACTGCTTCTTACCCCAGAAAATCAATTCCCGGACTGTCCAGCAGTCTGAGTCTTAATTTCCAACACTCTATGGCAACGAAGGTGGGACCATTCCTCGCCTAAACGGACAAATGCCCCGAATGGAAAATACGGCTACAGCCCACCAATTAAGCACAGACCAAAAGCAACAAAATACTTAGACCCAACGGTTCTTCAGAAACAAACGTAAGGTTTATTACAATGCTTATTCTGAGGATTGATAAAGAATTAATACTCATTTCACATATGACTTAACACTAATACAACACTTTAGAACTACTCTATACAAGTAAAGCATCAGACAACGCTTATATTTACAAAAGGCATTCAGCAAGTGGGGATCAGGTCACCTGCAGAATGGAGAGATCTCAGATCTTAACATTACTCCTTTTAAACCTGGTGTGGATTCCTTATCTTTAAGCTTTCCCTGCTGGTTTGCCTATCACCGCAAGCTACCTTGTAAGGATGGGCCCCTGTCAGCGGTTAGCTCTGTAAAACGGTTTTTTGGTCTTTAACCTTAGCTAGTGATGTTATACCCTCCTTGGGACCCTCTTTTTACCACAATTTGAGAGGATTTGTTCTCAGCAAACAGTCTAGTCTACATTGCTGTTGAGCTTGCTGCCTTCCATCTCTCCCTGTTGCGGTCTCCGTGGCAACTGGAACAACGGTGGCTCAGAAAGTTCTAGAGAGCTCGCAGGTACACCTGCCACTTTGCGTAAGCAGAGTTCTTTGTGACACTTGCAGGAGTTCTGACAATGTCAAAGCTCCAAAGCCTCGAGCTTCAAAATAGAAGTCGTGTATGGCTTATGTGGAACCAGGCTTCCTCGGAAGCATGCACCTTGAGTCAAAGCTCAGGTGTCAGACTGGTGCAGCCTCTTTTGGACAGCCTATACCAGGGATGGTGAGACATGGAGTCCCCCAACTGGGAAGATGTCCCAGTTGTACCCTCTGGCCACTCCTTCCCAGAGATGGTGAGACCTGAAAGTCCCCCAGCAAACATTTCACTCTGCTGTACCCTCTGGCCGTGGAGTGTGCGTGTAAGTTTTTTGGCTGTGTAATATTCATTGCTCACAGACTTAACCGCAGGACTCAGTTATCTGCCTGTCTGGAGTGCGTGTAAGATTGACTATTCAGGCTCACCCTTCTGAGACTAAGTCCAGAGACCTAACTCGGAGACTAAGTCCAGAAAATGCCCTTTTGAGACTAAGTCCTGCAACTTAGCTCATAAACTTCCACCAGAGATGTTGTCACTCTCTCTGGGGTCGAGTGGTAGTGTGACTCCTAGTGCAGCGGGAACATAGCCAGAGGCCAGTGGAACCCAATAAGGAGTGGGAGAGATCTCCGAAGTTCTGCTGCTGTGCTGCTTCTTTTATACACAATCATCCACTTCCATCCCCTCTAACCACTCACAAAAGAGGTGATTTCATCCTCACCCAATCACAAAGAGGATGATTTCATCCAACACCTGCACAGTGCTACGATAGAGATCAAAGGGTTTTGGGGGTAACTGGACAGTGGGAGGAGACCTCAGAATACTTGATGGGAGGGGGAGTAAGGGAGTCCACAAGTTTAAAATCTTCCTCCATCTTGACCTAGTTTTCCTTGAAGAGATATATCTATTGGGTCTGTTGTCCATATGTATGATCCATATGTATGGAGATCAGATTTCACTTTCTGAGTGCATTTTTGAATACTAGCTTTGTTTTAAACACTTGTAAATGATAACTTATGGCTACTTTATCACTAATTATTACATGTTATGCTATTTCTAACTTTATTTTCACGCACAATTTCTACTAGATTGCCTTACGCTATTTTCCTACTCATATGTATCTTTATTCACTCAAGATTTGCTCTCATACTAAAGAGATGGCAAAAATCTCAGGCTACAATTCCCCTCCTTGCTGGGTTTGAAAACCTGTTTTCAAGTCCAGCACCTTTAGAGATTTTTGTCCAATTCATTCCTCTGGAAGATCTGTGTTTAATTTTGGCTTGAAACTCTCCATCGAAGGAGATTTGGGTCATTATGTTCTCATAGTGATGCAAATCTTCCATTGAGATCCATTCGTGGACTTTCTTGTTCAGTTGGCGCTCAAGGCTCTCCATGCTAGATCTAGCTGTCATGTTTTCATACTGGCACAAGTCTCTCCTGTCCAGATCTGTATGTGAGGATCTGTCAAGTGAATTTGTCAGAGAATTGCAATGTATTTTGCCACTCGATAGCCACAATAGTAATTTAAATTTGTTAATTTTTCATCATATCCAAAAAAATTATATCATGAGTGAAATAGCCAAGGCAATCTACATCATTAATAACATTACCATTGGATGTAACAGAACATTTAAGTATTTTTTGGCTGTGGGAGATAATCCCATGAATATTCTCCACCAATTATGCTGAGAAATTCCCTTAACTCATTCCTTTACTTGTTCAATCTGTTTAGCCAAATGTTGTACAGTAAGCAATATGCTGTGAGCAGTGTCTTTCACCTTTTCTACTTTTCTTTAAACTGGGATGTTCCATTAATTTCCTAACCACAGTGACATTTGGTCCCAATGGAATTGGATCAATTTGTTCATACAATTGGTACTGTTCTCTAATGTCTTCATTAATCGTCCAGGGGTAAGGTGTATTCAACATCACACCCTACTGAAGATGTAATATTACATAAACATTGATTTTCATATGGATCATGTACAATATCATAAGCATAGTTCACTTTAAACAATGCATACCAGCTTCTTATACATATACAAGTTTTTCCAATATATACAATCATTGATTCACTGGAAGACCTTGGACTCAATTGGTAATAACATTCTCCTTGTTCTCTATTCAAACAAACATCACAGGATTGAATAGCACTGTTGTTGTTACAGACATATCCAACACTATCTGGCTCTTCAGTACAAGCCTCAAGTTCTATGGTTTTCCAGCTATTTTCTTGTTTTAATGCCCATAATTTATATCCTGTTGGTTGCATTACTGTTGAATTTTAATTTATCCCTAAGCTAATAACTGGAGATACCCACTTAACTTGAGCCTTGGTGATCATTAATATATATATACAGTAATTTGATTTTCATATTGATTATAGGTGAAGTTGATCATTCTCCAACCTTCATGTAACTCTGTTTCAAATTTTGAAACATGCTTCCAAATTGCACTTTTTGTTTCTAGTGGCAATTGTCCACTTATTCCATCTCTTATGACATCTTTCATTACATAATGCATCCATATTTGTGCTTGGATACATGCTAATGCTAAAGATGCATTATTTGGTAAAATTTCAATTGTATCCAAAATTGTTAAATGATCAGCTTTATGGGATTTTTCCCCATTCTGGAAGCAATTTGGCAGCTATATATTGACTTGAGCTCATTTCTGTCAAGGAGGTTTGTAATGGTTTTGCCAAATTTCCCAGTTGTTCTCCTGACCTGCTTAACTTGTTTGCCAATATCTCTATATCTATGCTATTTAGAATTCCCAATCCTGTTCCTGCTCCTCCTAGAGCTGTTTCCATCATATTTCTCTTCTTCCTGTCTTTGGTAGTACTTGGAAAAACTTGTGTGTATCCATCTTTTTCCATCCTTCCTCTAAATGCTTAGTATAATTTTGGCATTGAGGTTTTAAAGAAAAAAATTGTGTAAGATCTAATACTACTTTCTTGAGTGAATAGGATGGATCTATTATCAGTTGCTTCCTAATATCTTCTTTCACTACATAAGGACCAATGTTTGCTACTGTTGGTTTAAGTACCCATGTAAATGGAAAGGTATAGCTGAAATCTGTACCTACAAGTTTCCATGCTCCACTATCTCTTCGTCTTATTATGTTTACATCTGCTTCACAATAATAATAACATTTGTTGATATGATCCTGTTTGGCATTCCTTTTCCTGAATAAAACATTTATACATTGCTGGATGAAATTGTGCTACATCTCCTTTGGTTATAATGCTCGTGTTCATTTGACACTTAAAGGGATGTGTGGTAATATTTCCTTTAGGATCTTCTAATTTGAATGTGTGTGTGGTATGATTGTGCGTATCATGATACCACCGAACATGTATTTCCTGTATATTTCCTTTATTCGACAATGGAACAAACCAAACAATGACTCCACATCTGTATTCTTTCTCAATCATGATTGTTCTTTGTTCTGATCTTGACACTAGATTTGGTCCCTCTATAATAATACATTGCCAATGTCCTGGTATAATTGTTTTTCCAGATATTTTTTCCTTTGTTTAGATCATTGTCCCATCCACAAGTGGATGGTTTAGGGGCAGAATAATATTGTGGATGTGTTTAAAATTCTTCTCTGTTCTACTGTGTCAAATTTAAGAGAACACTTATGTGAGAGTTGTGTGGCGATATTTTGTATATTGTCTCTCTGTATGATAGCTTCTAATGTTCCCATCAGAATAATAAAAGGTTTATTGTTCCCTAGTACCTCTTTCCTAAGCTTTTCTTGAATTATGAATTCACAACCTTGAACCTGATCCACTATCCATGCTGTGGGAGAATCAATCCATTGGATGCTGGTGACTATTTCTTGCCTTTCTAATGATTTGTATTATTTCTACTTTAGTTGTTACTTTTTCCCTTATAACATTTTTAATAGATGTACTGGCAATAATACTAGAGTTTTGACTTAGAATGCACTGCCATGGTCCTACTCTATTTAGCTTACGAATCAATCTCCCTTGCTTTCTGGTGTCATCCCATGTGCAAATAGAAGGTTGTGGCAATGCTCTACTAGACCCTATAATATTTACCCAAGCTTTCTCTTTGTTATTGAATTCAAGAGAACATTTATGGGCACTATTTGCAGAAAACTCTTGTTTTGAACTAAAAATTTTACGATCTCTATTGGTCCCATAAAAGCTATAATTTTTGTGTTGTTTAGTGGTGGAAGTGCAAAGATACATTCCTCTATACTTCCATATGCAATGCTAGAATCTTCAGCTTGTTTGCTCCATTCAGTGGTTACAATCGGGGCTGTCTCGTTCACAATACCATAACAGCAGCACAAGTAGGCAGAGACCCAAAAAGGCAAGTACGAATACCACTCCATCTTCTGTCTGCTGGATTCTGGAATGAAATAAACACACACAAAAAAAACCCTTCCTTCTTCCTTTTAAATAACAATTGCTTCCCTTATTTGGTACTATTTACAACACGACTATACACATATATGATCTGATTTCCTACCAATATTTATGCTGCTTGAATTTCTATGCGGATTATATCAATAACTGTACTATTTATAGCCTTGAGGATATCTCTTCCAACAATTGCAAAAGTAGAAAAATGCCAAAACTTTAATCCAAATCTGTGGTAAGTACTTTTTCTTCCAATTTGAGTATAAATTGGATGAGTTAAATATATTTTGGTTTGGTGGAATTTTATCTGACCTGCTGTAGGTGGGAGTGTCTCCATTTTTTCTTAGATTTATAAAAGACCGAGGTGTGGTCGGCACAAAATTAAAATAATCTAACTGTGTAGAATTTGAATGGGATAAAGTAACAGGAATTAGTATATGTCCATTAATTCGATTTCTAACAAGTCTAGCAATTAGATCCAAATCTTCTTCCCATTCCTCTATTTCTAGGAGATGATTAATATTCTCCTGGCCTTGTGCCTCTCGAGACGGCAATGTTGCTTCATTTCCTGGTACTTCTGCTTCATCTGCAACTTGGACTTCTTTGTCCTCAACTATCATTTTCTTGTTTCCCTTTTGCTTGTCAAGGATTAAAGGATGTGGAGACTTTTACTCAAAATTTCTTCTTTTTACTTATTACTTTACTATAATACCTAAGAGGATCTTTAATTAAAAGACTGACTGCATAACTCTCTTCTTTTCAACAAAATATTTTTATTTAACAATTTTCTTATTATTGATATTTGGTACAATGTAATGATAACTCCTTACAACTTTTCCTTATACAGTACTAAAATCTATCCTTATTTATTACTCTTAACTGAAACTTATTTTCTGTATAACAAGACTAAAACTTATTTTCCTTATCCTACAACAACTTACTACCCTATACCTATACCTTTACCTAACTATACTAAAATGTGTCCCTATAAAAAAAATTAAAACTAAAACTTATCTAATGAAGCCTAAAGAAGAATTTAGAAATATATTAACAATTAATATATATATTAGTCCATGATTACTTTTTAAACCTCCTGTATTTCTATTTTTCCATATCAATAATTCATCCATTGATCTTTAACAATAAATCCTCTCCAAGTGTTCTTTTCACTCCAGAATTTAAATTGACCAGTCCAAAACGATGATTAACTTGTTTTCTTCCTGTTCTTACTTGAATTGGATGGCTGATCGGAATCTAGCCTGGGTGCTGCCGAGGGGGTTGTTGGTGTAACCTAGCCATCCCTGAGAATGGGGGAGAGATGGGGAGTTGATTTATGTTTAAAATTGATTTAACTCAACTCCAGGCCAGGTTAAAGAAAATCATCGTTGTTTGGCCCTCATATTGGAGGAGCGCTGGAACCGTGAGGGCTCCTGTGCTGGTTCAAAATAACTGGACCACTGGGTCCCTGGCAGCATCCAAGTCCTCTCCTTCAGACTCCTCCTCATTTATAAAACCCTTTTCAAGGAGTGCTGCCTGCTCCTTGGGCCTCCTTTCCACTTCCTCAGCTTCCCACATATCTCTCTCTAAGGGTCTGTTCACACAGCATTCTTATTTCAAAACAACGAGGTTGTTTCGAAATAAGAAATGCCATGGCCACACGATGCATGGCCATTTCGAAACAAGCAAACCACTTGTTTCGAAATGGTGGCCGTTCTTTTGAAATGGCTTAAACCTGCTTTTGTTTCGATACAGCGTTGTTTCTAAATGACTCGTTTCAAAATGCCAGTGGGACATGCTGTTTCGAAACAATGGCTGTTTTGAAACAACATTTGACCCTTCAGCCCCCTAAGCACCCTGGCCAGGGAACCCTCAGCAACCTGGCCAGGCTGCTGAGGGGTGTCCCCTGGCCGGCAGAGGGGGACTCCAGGCACCAGCAGAGAGCAGTGCAGCCGGGCGCCTCACCCCGCGGGTGTCTGCAGAGGGGGACTGCAGGCACCGGTGGAGAGTAGCGCAGCTGCACGCCTCCCGCCTGGGCTGCCCGCAAAGCCCGCCGCGGGGTTGGGGGCACCTGGCTTAGGCCGCTGCTTCAGGGGCCGTGGATTCCCAGGCCGCGCTCACCCCGGCCCCTGCAGCGTCGGGCTGAGCCAGGCGCCCCTGTCCCCACAGCGGGCTTTGGGGGCAGCTTGGGTAGGGGGGTGCAGCGCCCGGCTGCGCTGCTCTCCGCCAGTGCCTGCAGCCCCCTGCAGACACCTGCAGGGTGAGGCGCCCCGCTGCGCTTCACCCCGCGGGTGCCTGCAGTCCCCTCTCCAAGTGAAATAGCATGTCCACACTGTGGACATGCTATTTCGCTCCCTTATTTCAAAGACACTTTTTTTGTCTTTCAAAATAAGGTGTTTCGAAGTAACCCTTTGTTTCGAAACAAGCCCTCTGTGTGTGAACATAGCCTATCTGTCTTTCAGCCACTCTCTCTCTCTCAACTTCCTTTTCTGATTCTAAAATTAAAAGCAATAAGATTTTTACTATCTGGACTATTAACATGTTTATTAAACATTTACTACACGTCTATCTATGTCTGTTTCTTAGCATTACCATAACTTAAAGTTAAATAAATATGAAATTAAGTGTATAACTCTACTTCTTATTTCACTTAAGAAATATAACAGAATCTTAACTTAAATAACATACACTTCATCTCAAAATTCCCTGATTTCTAATCGTCTTTCATCTACTACATTTCCAAGTATTTTCCTTAAAATATCACCTCCAATGGTGCCAAAGGTGACATGGAGCAAAGTTATCATTCTTCCAGTTTGAACTCGAACAGGGTGACTCAACCTAATTCTTCTTCCCAAGCTTCTGATATATCCTGCTGGTTGAAGGAGAATATCTAATCTTGTCAAATTTATTAGAGAATAAGCTGAACTTGGTCTTAAATGAAAATACTGAGAAGTTGTATGGGTTGCATAGACCAATGTTACTGGGACTAAAAGAGTTCCCGTGAGGGAGTCCGTAGTTAGTCTCACTATGGGATGTAAGTTGTGATCCCAATCTTGTTGTGCCAAAATGTTATCGTGGACTTCTTCAATTTGGGCTCCCTGTGGGTACATTGCCTCTCCATTTACTTCTGCCTCAGCAGCTATGGGAAGAACAACTTCTGTTATCTGCTCTTCTTTTCTTTGCTTAGTCATCCTCACCCAATATACCTATAAACAAATATGTTACTTGCTCTTATATTTCTGTATGTTTTTCACACACTACTTATACCTATACCTATACTTCTACTCTATGGCTTCTAATACAAATATTTTAATCCACTTCTTAGTCTATATACACCAACTTTATAATAATTGGACTTTTCTAAGTCAGTCGAGCATTTTAACATTCGTAAGATTTCAATCCCAGGTATTCCATATGGACTTTCATCCATTTCAATCAATCCACATTTAACATTTTCCATTCTTTTATTCCCTATTCTCATAGTTAGGGAGGTTGTAACTTCCACTTCCCCTAGTATTTTTGTTATTTTGATTCTCTTATTTGTTCGATATGAGAGAATCTGTGGCATGATTTTAGTATTGATTATGGAATGCGACGCTGTGGGATCTATGTAACATACACGACTCATTTCACTATCCTTCACTTTTACATATATTATTATTAATGATCTGTTCTGATGATCTTTTAATAGTGGAGGTATAACATATCTGTTATCCATAAATACAACTATTGGAACTTCTTTTGTTTCATTAAGAATGTCAAAGAGAAAATCTTTCCTTAACTCATCACTTGAATTTTGTTTTTCATCATGATCGTCTTGTTGCAAAATCTGCTCAATTTATAAGCTTCTCTTCATGGTAATTCCCTGGTCCAATATTTTCAATACTTCATCATCATCTATCAAGGTTACTTCCTCCACCCAATCTGCCATATTTCTGAATTTTACAAGAATAACTTAATTATTACCTATACCTAAGACTTATTATTTTACACACTATTTCTATTCATTATTACTTTCCAGTAACCTTCTTCTTCCAAAGTCTAATGTACAGTTCATTACCATGATTGCATCTAATCCTAAAACACTATATTGTTCTAGACCTAAATCCATAATGCCTTCTTAAATTGAAACACGTCATAGTCAATAAGATCCAACCAATTTAAAAAGAGATTTTTCTGCATCTTTTCTTGGGCTTGTGAGGCCTGAGTGCTTTCTACACTAGCTTTTTCCTAGCTATATAGGGTTCAGGTCTTTCTCCGGTGGTTGTTTTTCCCTATGAAACCATATAACTGGATCTTCTCCAGGGAAGTAAAATTTTAAAATTTCCATCTCTATAACATCCTTATCCTCTTCTCCTCCACCTTATATATCATATGGGAGACCTGCAAAGTCTTCCATCCCCATATATTCCTTAATCAGTGCTGATACATCTGCTTCTGTTAGTCCTGGCATTCCCGTTATTCTGGTTAACCATTTGATTACTGAACTTTTATCTAAAATTCCTAAGGTTTTTCCTAAGGCTTTAACTTGCTCAGGAGTATATGGTTTTTCTTCTGTTCATTCCTCTGTTCCTCCAGTTCTACCTGTTCTTGTTTTCTTAGTTACTTTAGTAGTTATTACTGGTGCCACTGGAGGTGGTTTATCAAGATCTTTTAACTCCTCTTTTAAAGCACTATATAATGTTTCCTTCTGAGGTATCTTTTTTAAGATCTTCCTCAGTATCTTCCCACTCATCTTCATTTGTTTCTATTTCTTCATCCCTCCAAGAATTACTTTTTACTACTGAAATTACTCCTTTGCTAATTCTCAATTCTCTCTTTAGAGCTTCTATTTGCTTTAAATAATCTGCATGCTCTATCTTTTTCCTTTTTCTCCTGCATCAGAAAGCATTACTTTTATGGCAGCTTGGCTGTCTGTAGCCATCTTTCTCCATTTTTTATTTTTCCTAAGGATTCTTTCTACTTCCTCTTTTTTTCTTCTATTTCTTTCTGGAACATTCTTAGCTGAGTAGATTGTGTCAGCATAATAGTCCTCAAATTGTTAGTCTCAGCTTCTAAATTCTTTAACTGTTTAACATTACTATCTTTTTCTTTTTGTAATCTGTTTTTCTTCTATTCATTTTTCTACTTTGTCTAAAGCAGTTGCTGCTAAATATAGTCCTTGCATAGCAGCCCTTTTTCTTTCCTTTTTACTAGGCTTTCCTTTGAAAATTCCCTTTTTTATCTTTGTGGATCTACTGATTTCATTGCTTACACAATTGTTGGAAAGCTCCTGGTCCCAGGAAAACATTTTCCTTCCACAGACCTTTTCATATTTTCTGCACAAAATCCTCCAAACTATCTCATAGCATTTTATCAGAATTACTATTACTAACTTCACAAAGCTTTTGTTTCTGTTTTCTTCACATCTTACAATCTTCTACTAGAAGTTTTTACTACAGATCTTATCAAGACCTCTCTTGAGCTAGTTTCCCTCAAAATTTAGATTTTTGCCCACTCAAAGTGACCTGAACACACCTTGTAAGGATGGGTCCCTGTCAGCGGTTAGTGCTGTAAAACGGTTTTTTGGTCTTTAACCTTAGCTAGTGATGTTTCACCCTCCTTGGGACCCTCTTCTTATCACAATTTGAGAGGATTTGTTCTCGGCAAACAGTCCAGTCTATATTGCTGTTGAGCTTGCTGCCTTGCATCTCTCCCTGTCGTGGTTGCCGTAGCAACTGGAACAACGGTGACTCAGAAAGTTCTAGAGAGCTCGCAGGTACACCTGCCACTTTGCGTCAGTGGAGTTCTTTGTGAAGCTTGCAGGAGTTCTGACAATGTCAAAGTTCCAAAGCCTTGAGCTTCAAAATAGGAGTCGTGTATGGCTTATGTGGAACCAGGCTCCCTCAGAAGCATGCACCTTGAGTCAAAGCTCAAGTGTCAGACTGGTGCAGCCTCTTTTGGATAGCCTATACCAGAGATGGTGAGACGTGAAGTCCCTCAACTGGGAAGATGTCCCAGTTGTACCCTCTGGCCACTCCTTCCCAGAGATGGTGAGACCTGAAAGTCCCCCAGCAGAGACTTCACTCCGCTGTACCCTCTGGTCGTGGAGTGTGCGTGTAAGCTTTTTGGCTGTGTGATATTCATTGCTCACAGACTTAACCACAGGACTCAGTTATCTGCCTGTCTGGAGTGCGTGTAAGATTGACTATTCAGGCTCGCCCTTCTGAGACTAAGTTCAGAGATCTAGCTCAGAGACTAAGTCCTGAGTCCCCAATCAGAGACTAAGTCCCGCAACCTGGCTCATAAACTTCCACCAGAGACGTTGTCCCTCTCTCTGGGGTCGAGTGGTGGTGTGACTCTTAGTGCAGCGGGAACATAGCCAGAGGCCAGTGGAACCCAATAAGGAGTGGGAGAGATCTCCGAAGTTCTGCTGCTGTGCTGCTGCTTTTATACACGATCATCCACTTCCATCCCCTCTAACCACTCACAAAAGAGGTGATTTCATTCTCACCCAATCACAAAGCGGATGATTTCATCCAACATCTGCACAGTGCTGCGATAGAGATCAAAGGGTTTTAGGGGTAACTGGACAGTGGGAGGAGACCTCAGAATACTTGATGGGAGGGGGAGTAAGGGAGTCCAAAAGTTTTAAATCTTCCTCCATCTTGACCTACTTTTCCTTGAAGAGATTCATCTACTGGGTCTGTTCTCCTATGATCCATATGTATGGAGATCAGATTTCACTTGCTGAGTGCATTTTTGAATACTAGTTTTGTTTTAAACACTTGTAAATGATAACTTATGGCTACTTAATCACTAATTATTACATATTATGCTATTTCTAATTTTATTTTCACACACAATTTCTACTAGATTGCCTTACACTATTTTCCTACTCATATGTGTCTTTATTAAATCAAGATTTGCTCTGATACTAAAGAGATGGCAAAAATCTCAGGCTACATGCTGGCAGTTATCTTTGAAAACTCATGGCAAGTGGGGAAGTGCCAGAGGACTGGAAAAAAGCAAATATAGTGCCTATCTTCAAGAAAGGCAAAAAGGAGCATCCAGGGAATTACAGACCTGTCAGCCTCACCTCAATCACTGGAAAAACCATGGAGCAGGTTCTCAAAGAATCCATCCTGAAACATTTGGAGGAAAATAGAGTGATCAGGAACAGTCAGCATGGATTTCACCAAGGGCAAATCGTGCCTGACCAACTTCATTGCCTTCTGTGATGAGATAACTTGATTTGTGGATATGGGAATAGCCACTGATATGATATACCTCAACTTTAGCAAGGCTTTTGATTCAGTTTCCCATGGCATTCTTGTCAGCATGTTAAGGAAGTATGGGATGGATGTGCAGACTTTAAGGTGGATAGAGAACTGGCTAGATCAACGGTTTCAGCGTGTACGAATCAATGGTTCCATGTCTAGCTGACAGTATGAGTGGTGTGCCCCAGCGGTCGGTCCTGGGGCCAGTTCTGTTCAATATTTTCATTAATGATCTGGATGATGGGATAGATTGCACCCTCAGTAAGTTTGTGGATGACACCAAGCTTGGGGGAACGGTAGACACACTGGAGGGCACGGACAGGATTCAGGGAGACCTTGACAAATTGGAGCAGTGGGCCAATAGAAATCTCATGAGGTTCAACAAGGACAAGTGCAAAGTCCTGTACTTGGGACGGAAAAATCCCATGCACTGCTACAGGCTGGGGAGCAATCAGCTAAGTAGTAGCACCGTAGAAAGGGACCTGGGGGTCCTGGTAGATGGGAAGTTGGATATGAGTCAGCAGTGTGCTCTTGCTGCTGAAAAGGCCAATGGCATACTGGGCTGCATCAGAAGAAGCATTCCCTGCACATCGAGGGATGTGATCATTCCTCTATATTCAGCACAGGTGAGGCTGCATCTGGAATACTGTATCCAGTTTTGGGCTCTCCACCACAAAAAGGATATGGACAAATTAGAAAGAGTCCAGTGCAGGACAATGAAAATGATCAAGGGACTGGAGCCCTATGAAGACCTATGAAGAAAGACTGGAGGAACTAGGCTTATTTAGCCTATAGATGAGAAGACTGACGGGGGGATTTGATAGCAACCTTCAACTACTTGAAGGGATGCTCCAAGGAGGATGGAGCTCAGCTGTTCTCAGTAGTAACAGAGGAAAGAACGAGGAGCAATGGTTTCAAGTTGCAGCTGGGGAGGTCGAGACTGGCTATTAGGAAAAACTTTCTTACTAGGTGAGTGGTAAAGCATTGGAATGGGCTACCTAGGGAGGTGGTAGAATCTCCGTCTTTGGAGATGTTTAAGGCCCAGCTGGACAAAACCCTGGCTGGGATAATTTAGTGGGAGTGGTCCTGCTTTTTTGGCAGGGGGTTGGACTAGATGACCTCATGAGTTTCCTTCCAACCCTATGATTCTATGATATGTTAGGTCAGCATGCTTGTTTGAGCTTTCATTTTCTTGTGATCACTCCTGACTCATTTATACTGTGATTCTGCCATGAATGGCCACATTCTCACTTAGAATTATTATCTGATCAATAAACTTGTAGTTTTCTCTAAAGCTGTGTGATCTTTAGAGGATGTGAGTGAAGAAGGCTGGGCACAATCCATTTTTTTGTTACATGGACAGACTAGAGTGTATGGTGTTTGGGAGTGGGTCCCAATCTCTGTAGATAGTGGCTTCTAGTGTGGTAACTGGGGCCAGGGGTGTTTGCTAGGGGACTATCCCTTGAGTAGCCAGAGGCCAAAGTGGACTGACTCAGGAGTGAGTGGTCACTTGGCAAAGCAGGGAGAATTGGGGTTCAGGACTGGGAATTGGGAGGTCACAGCAGCACACCGGATTGGGTCAGGGGAGTGGTCTGTCACAGGTGTGTGTGGAGAAGCTAGCCATTTCTGAATGCTGAGCTTATGATACACTAAACCATGACAGAAATTTCCAGAGGGGTAGCCATATTAATCTGTGTACAGCAAAAACAACAAGAGTCCTGTGGCATCTTACAGATGAACAGATTTCTTTGGGCATAAGCTTTCATGGGCTCCCACCCACTTTGTCAGATGTGTGCAGTGGGTGGGAGCCCATGAAAGCTTATGCCCAAAGAAATCTGCTAGTTTATAAATTGTGACAGGATTGTCATTGTTTTTTTTAAACCCATGACATAATGCAACAGAAGATTTTTATTAATAAAAGATTATCATCATCTGTTCACATAACAGTTAGTAAAAGAAAAGCTTCATACAGGGAGGATGAATGAGAATAATTTCTTAGTTACCTGGCAACATTGTGGAAAACTAGATCCTGCATCCTGCTTAATACTCCCTGAAAAACAAACTTTAAAACAGCATAAAAAGGGCTTTCAACTCCTAAGAATTCTTCTCTTAAATGTGGGAGAAGATTTAATATAAATATGTGTGTGAAAAACACTCCATGGTTCCACATAAACCATTGCGATATAATGATAGTACAGCAGAAATGGTCAATACCCTGTCAGAGCAGGCAATGAAAAGGCAAATACTGGGAAAAAAACCAGCTGAAATCTGAGATGTAGAGGTTTTGAAATACTGCTGCAGTTCCTCATGGCAGTTGATTCTGATTCTTTATGCTTCATAAACCAGTCTCTTTAGTCGGATTGCATCTCCGGGGATTTATTGATGTTAAGGGCAAAAGAGATTAGCATGATCTGCTAGTATAACTCATTGTAACACAGGCCAAAGAACTTCCACATAATAGCTCCTGATTGAGCTAGTGCATATCTTTCAGAAAGAATCTAATCTTGATTTCAAAATTGCCAGTGATGGAAAGAATCCAACATAGCCCTTAGCAAACTGTTCAAATAATTAATGTACCCTTACTTAAAAAGTTGCACCTTGTTTCAGTTCTCAATTTATCTGGCTTTAACTTCCAGCCATTGATCATGTTATACCTTTGTCTGCTAGACTGAGGTGCCTATTAACAAATATTTTTTTTTCTCACATAGGTGTTAAAAGACTGTGATGTAATCCATTTCTTAACTTTCTTTTTGTAAAGGTAAATAGAATGAGCTTCTTGAAGAGGGGAAAAGGTATATCATGGGAATACCTGGCACTGGAGTATCGTGGGAGATGTAGTACAGCCAGGGAACCCAGCCAAAAAAGGAGAATGGAGGTATGAGACAATCCTACTATACCTACCTTGAAAAAATCTGACAGCATTTCCAAATCAAACATTTTGGGATTTTGGTCTTCTTGTTTTTGATGAAAAATCATTTTTTTTCCACGGAAAGCAGATGGTGCTTGCAAAAAATCTTGCTGAAAACCAGTTTTCATACAAAATTTTCAACCTGTCCTACTGTTAACTCCCCCTATATTTTAGTTAAATGGGTTACACATTGAGCACAGCATAATGGCACACATTGTCACTTAGAAGAGGAATGATTTAATGTTTATCTGTGCAATGTGAGGATCTGGTTCCCTTATATAAGTCACAGCAACCCAAGACCCAGTCGAGCTTACACTAACTTCTAATGGTACCATGCAGCTGATACCATAGCCAGGGACTGGTGTGGTATGAGGCCATTCCTCTTCCTGAGAGCCATATTAATTTCTCTGGCAGCAGGAAAGAGGAAGAAGTGAGATCCTCTTATACAAATGAAAGATTTCCCTTAAACTGAGATATTCTTCCCAGAAGAGTTTAAGATCACTATATTGCCAGAGTCCACCAGCATTATGATACAAAGCAACTACATTGCTCCCAGAAATCTGACAAAATGTCTTCAAGACACTACCTATCATTACATCTAAACAAAAGAACACTCACAAGCATACACTCCTTCTCTCTTGTTTGACTATGCATCTACAGTTAACTCTTATTTTTCAAAGTAATTCTAAATCCATGTTGGCAGAATGAACAATCACTTCTAAAGGCATGTTTTATTGTTTTCTGCTACAGAAAAGAGACTATTGATCCCCCCCACCCACCCACCAGCACCTTGTGGCAATTATTGTGGTACCAGACATTATGACTGCTGTTAACTATGATATTGTATGGGCAGCAACATAGCTGGTGCTATTATTTAATGTGCAGTCTAGTATTGATCAGCCATCTTCAACAATAAATGTAACATCACGAGATATTGCTATTTGTTCAGCTTTTTATTTTGACAATCTATTCACTGGAGAAAATCTGAGTTGAAAACTATATACCCCTTGAAATGTATTTTGTAACTTTTATCCATTTTTATGTGGGGGGAGGGCCTGAAGCAATATTTTGATTTTAATAGATATGGATGAAGGAATAAATTTTATAAAAGTATTTATTGAATTCTAATATTATTCAAGAGTTAAACCAGTTTTGTAGATTGAGCTGTAGTTCCCATAGACTTTAGTAATACTGCACAACAAAAAGAACTGTTCTAATTTAAAGGGCAGTGATTTACTGCCATTTCCTTTTTGCCCAAGCAGTATCATTACTAATCTTTTGGACTTTTATACATGTGTATGGTGCATTTAAAGATGAGGTGTCAGCCTTAAAAGTTACTCTTCCACCTCAAGACTGGTTACTGCCATTGCATATAACCCCTGTGTGTGTGCACGCATGTGTGCACGCTCGCACATGTGTGTACACACCTGACTATTAGACAAAGACACACTTTCCTTGTCTCTTTTGCAATTTGTTTGCTTTGTTCATTTGACAGCATTTTGCTTATTGAGTTTGCGACCCCTCTATAGTGAGTGAAGCCTCTGTGCCACAACTGACTCCATGGGTTAGATCTTACACAATGTATCTTGATCTCAATGGGGCTCAGGCAGTTTATGCTAGCTGAGGATATACCCCAGGGCTGATTCCCTGATACAGTTAATGGGGTTCTGCCCTGGCAGTTCTCAGTACAGGACTTAGGACTTGTCCAGTATCCCTTATATGAGTACTTTAACATCATTGGGAAACGATTTTTTTAAATTATTTTAAACCTATAGTACAAAGACTCAGACCCAGATGTAGTAGCTGAAACAGTGATTAATTGTTCAATGTGGTCAGGCTCTCAAGCTGTTGCTGGTCCTATGAGATGTGGCAGCAGAGCTCATTGAGAGAAATGGGCAAAATATTCATAACTTTTTTTTTTTACTAGAAGCTAGCCTGTTTACAAAAGCAATCTTAATGTTGAAAAGTATTTTGTTTAAATTTTCATTGAAAAATTCTCTGTCTAGAGGCTGGTGGCAGTTGGAATAACCATTTCTCCTGGAAAAGAATTATAAATCTTGAAAAACATGGTCAAGAAGAAGTTGATTCCCCCTAACATCCAACCCATGCTTAAGCACTGAGAACTGTTTCTCTGAAAAAAAAATATGGCCTTTATCTTGTAAGGTAGTCTGAGTAGTAAAGTTACTTGCATCTGAGTGAAGTCATATTGAAGCTGAGAGGGCTGTGTTTGGACACAAAGATCTATCCACAAAGATCCAGCTTCATTTGTTCAGCAGCTAAAACAACTGGGTCATTTTTTTCAGTAATGAAAGCTTAAGTCAGACAGATAAATTGTTACATGAAATATTACACTTGTTTTAAAGATAATAGTTGCAAGTTGAGCAAAAATATTAATTCTGATGCTCTGTTCTTGCAGTGTTGTTCTAGTAGCTGGTTCCATAGTGTGTAAACTCTATCATTTTTGATTAATAAAATATTTATTCCATTTGAGGTAAATATTTCTTATGAATCTGGATTTGTCCATTCCTGAATGACTGTAATTACCTAATGACTTCAAGTTTGCCTTTAACTGCTGTGCAAAAACATCAGACTTCACTAACATAGGGCTTTGCCATATTATTGCAGTACAGTGTGGAAAGATCTTGTTTCAAAAGCAATCTTGGAAGTTTGGCTACTACAAAGGTGATACTCATGTATGCACCAGATGTTGCATTTGATCTCTGGAGTGAAAACCTTTCTTTATAGCAAAGCTTGGGATATCATCCTGTTCTTTTTCCCTCTCATAGATCCCCATATAGTATATTCTTGGATATATTTGATCTTCCAGCCTGCTCAAGTATCCTGGCCAGGGCAATCATCTTTGCTCAAGCTGGCGTGCCAAACTTTGTACATCTGCCCTTTGAAGAACCTCTGCATTAGTAACTTAGTCTTGCCATTTGATGTTGAGTATACGGCATAAGCAGCCCAAGTGGAATCTGTTCAGCCTTTTCTCCTGATGAAAGTAAATTCTCCATTTTTCTCATCATATCTGAGAGTGCTGAAGACATTGGTGTGTTACACCAGCACTTCAGTCTTGATGGTAATCTTTGAGTTATTCCATGCTCTTTTATTTAGTTTACTAAAAGTAATAGTAGCCTTTCCAATATGAACCTGTAGTATCTAGGTGGCAGGAATTACATCATTTTTTGCCATCTACCAGTTTAGTGGTCTGGGCCTGATAGAGTAGAGGCTTGTTCTACAGCTGGACACACAGCACAGCAATAGAAACTACACAAGCATGCAGATGGAGGACCATCTAAGAACAAAAGGGTAAAGAACCCATTATGGATTAATCTGTAGGTTTGCCTAAATGTACCAAGGGCAAATCACATAAACTCAAATCTACCACCCATATGGATAAGTGCTCCATTGAAGTCAGCATAGTTCAATCCATAGCGTATGTGATCCATGAAATGCACCAAATCATGATTTATGTACTTAACTCCATCCCTCTTGAGGAACACACTTAAATCTGTGATTGAATCTAGCTGTTCTTGAATAGGGATCCTTGCTAAATCAGGACTTAAATTTACAAATAAAAAAGGCATTGGACTGAAAATTGATACCTAAATTTTTGAGACAAAAATAATTGCGTAGCTAAATCACTAACACTGAAAAGATATTTTTATTATTATTTCTATTCCTGTGAGGATACTCCCATTTAGAACTTGAATATCTTGTGTTTGCTTTATTTTTCTAGTCCTTCAAGCCCAAGTAATGGAACTGAAAGATGGAGTATTCGGAGGCTTATAGAGAAATGAAGACTATTCACTACCTATTCATTTGGACCCTAAACAAATTAATTATCACTAAAGCAGGACAAGTAGAGCTGATATTTCTTTATCAAAAACTAAAATGATTTTTCCATGCCTGCACCATTAAAAGCTATGAGATTTATTATCAAATTACTAGGAAACACTAAGCATTCAATTAGGGTTTGACTCTGCAGTTCCATGTTTTTAACTCTTCTTCACAGAAATCTTGCCTGAATCACATTTATTTGTAATTTATAGAATACATTATGAGAACATGCTTAATGTTCACTTTCCTCAAAAGACATTTGGAGGAAATCAGTTATTTTAATAGATTATATATAATTAATTAAAAAATCCTTGAGTCTTGACAAATTTGCTTGTTGTAAAAATACAGTGCAGTTTTATTCAGTTGACAGAAAAGCACAATGTCATAGCTACAACATAAGATATTTCAGGATGTATATAGGTGAATTGTTTCTAATTCCACTAGGATGCTGGTTTCTCTAGATTAATTCAGATAATAAAGAAAGAATAGCCAATTCTGCTACATATACACATGTGGTTACATATCTATGCATTTTAAGATTTATGTGGCCCCAATTGCTACAGTATCTAAGTCTATTGTAAGTTTCAGTGCATTTATCCTCACAACACCCATGTGAGGTAAAGACATGCTTTTATCCCCATGGTTGATTTGAGGCACCGACAGACAAATTGATTTCCAGGAGGCTTATGGCAGTGCAGGGAACTGAATGCAACTTTCCCAAGTCCCAGGTGTGGCGAGCAGTCCATTGCAATTAGCCCATAGTGATTAGATTTTTGTGTGAATGATATTGACAAGTCTAAAAACACTCCTGCTGGGATCTAGATTTAAATATCCTACTGGTATTCCAAGGCAGGGTTTGGCACATCACTCTAGAGACAAACAAAAAAGGGAAAAAAATGTTTTCATTGAGCTTAGATGAAGATACACTGAAAGATATAGAAATGCCAGTTTCCTGCCTCTAGCTTGATCAGAGTCTGTGGCTAATAGAAGGGCTTTAAGTACCAAACTGATACATGAGTGGGTTCATTTAAACTTTTTTCTGTTCTTTTTACAGCCTTTGTCACATAAACAAATCCAAATAATCTCCAGGTGTCAAAATTCTAGGATTTCTGTTCTCATAGAAGCCATTAAGCAACTATCTTTGTCAATACAATCATTGTGAACACTCTAGATTGGCAGAATGAAAGAAAGAAAAGTAAGCTAGTATTGCATCTGCTATGTACATGTACAAAACCAGTGAGGCTTGTGGATCTTTGTGGTCATCAGTTCGACTGTAGCATGTCTTTCATTAAGGAACTATCAAACTACCTTTTGTACTCAGAATAACATTGCTTGAATAGTAAGTATTAAGTTTGATTTTTATATTAACCTGTTTCATGCATTGTGATCAGCAGACTGCTATAAGATCTTTGATTTCTGACAAGTAAATCAATTTTTTTTCTATAGAACTCAACCTAGGAATATGAACTTATTAGTATTTTAGGTTCTCTCTCCAGTAGGAAATTGCTTAATCTATTTATTTTAATTCCCTTGCCTGTAGGACATCTCTCTATATCTTGGAAATAGCATTTGACAAGGACTTGAAGATTACAATGTTAACATTATCATAATAATTAGATCCATTTGTAGCATTTCCTAGTTAATTTATAATATAGTACCATTGTAATAAAAATGAAATATCAGATGTTTGAGGAAACACTTAAGATCTTTCCTAGAGTTAGGCCCAGATTCTCAGCTGATGTAAATCACCATAACAGCTCTGACTTCAATGGAGCTACACCTATATGCAGAAGCTGATAATCTGGCCTTTGCTATTTATATTTTGTTTATAATACTAGTTCAGATTTTTGAGAATAAAAATCCTCTTCCTAACTAATGGCATTTTCCATTTGATAAATTTTGCCTCTCTCCACACCATTTTCACTAGAGTTAATTTTAACTTTTTGTTTAGTTTCCTATTTTGCAATATGGATCAACATCAATTGTGTTTGGTACAGGTCTGGATATGAGACTTCTTGTTTAGTGTATGGTGTTTGTTGGTCCTGCAACAGCAGAGAACAATACCTATAATCCAATAGTTCCCAAACTTTTTGGCTGAGGGTCACAGATATCATTTTTACAATCTCAAAGGGCCACCAGTCTCCACCAGCAGGCTCCCCACCACTGCAGCTGGACAGAAATTGTTTAGCAGCAAGGCTGCTTCTTCACTGATCTCCCATCTCCTTGGCTGCAACAGGGAAACCCCATGTGTTGTGTAGTGCTATACACTTCACTTCATGTGGGTCCCTATGTAGTGATGTCCCTCTGCAGTCAGGGGGATGGAAGATCAGTGCTCCCCTCCCTTTGGGTCCAGGGGGGATCCCGGTACCTATTGATGGAGTGCTTTTCTATGCTTCCTGCTACAGACAAGGGGAGAAGAGTACAGATCCCCCATCTCTTTGGCTCCAGTAAAGAGCCAGCACTGGTGTTTTAGCCCCGAACACACTGTACCTGGGTCCTTAGGCAGTGGTTCCCTTCTGCAGGCAGCAGGAAGGATGCTGCAAGCCAGTCTGAAAACCCACATGAACCAATTTTAGCTCCCAGGCCACAGGCTGGGAACCACTGCTGTAGTCCCTACATAAATGGTGAATGACTGTTCTTAATTTCTCAGACACATTGATCAGCTTCTTCAGGCATTGTTTCATGTCTCCTTTGGGTTGCTATAGACATTCACTGAGGCTGTCCCATGAGGAATTGATCAGGAGTAGCCTCAAAATTTGCATCTGTAAGGCAGGCTTAGAAGCTGTGCCTAACAGCTTCTGAAGAGGGGGCAACTAATCTGCATGGAACCTGTATTAGCATGAACACAAAGAGCACAATTAGGTATTAGCATACTGGGTGCAGCGCATAGTAGATAATGGTATTTGGGGTTAATCTGATCACAAATCTGTCAATGTCTGTAATTCTACTGAAGGGAAATATGAAATACTGTCTTTGGTGATGTGCTATTCTCTGCTTGTTCCAAATCTGTTTGGGTTAGTTAAGCGGTAAAAGCTACCCTTAGTTGAAAAGAGACTTGTAAGAGACGGCACTGGCTATTTCAGCCTGGAAAAATTTGACAGAGTGGGGTTTTGCATAGCTCCTTCTGGAGCAGTGCTTGAGGCATTTTGCCTCTCCCATGGCCCCACTGTCAAATGATAGCTCTGGCTGTGCTTCTGCTGAGACCTTTTGTTATTTTAATGAAAGTAGCTATTTGCAACTACTTGAGGTTTAAGAGCTAAAATCACTGAGAGAGGCAAATTCTCTCTAAGCTAAAATCACTAGAGAGAGGAAACTCCTTCTCTCTGAACCGAAATCACTGAAGAGGAGCAGCAATAGAGTAACCAGTGGGTGAAACCAGCAGGCAGAGCCAGTGGATGGTGAGAGCGGCCAGTGGCAAGCTGGGTGGCACAAGTGACTGGTGGGTGGATCTGGTGGATAGTGGGCGGAGCTAAAGGATGGTGCTAGTGGATGGAGTGAGTGACCAGCGGGTGGCACCACCAGAAAGCTGGCATGAAACACACTACCTCTGTACCCTGGCATTGGTTGGGAGCCTAGTTAGCACTGATTCTCCAGATCGGTGCTGATTTTTGCTAGTGAGTTTACCTTTGCTGTTGTTATATGTGTTATCATGTTGGAAGCCTGATTAGCACTGATTCCCCAGATCAGTGGGATTTTTTGCCATTAAGTCTTGTATGTTCTGTTATGCGGTGTCAGTTGTTGGGAACTTGGCTCTGTATTGATTTTCTAGATCAGCACTGATCTCTGTTATTTGGCCTTTTACATTACATTTTACTACTATCTCTGTTTACTACACTGACTCGTGCTTGTGAGTGGGGAAGCCTTACCCCTTTGGGGTGCCCAGGGAACAATGCAGGATTCCCCAGAAATCTGGGTGGGGGCTTGAGATAGTTGGTGGTTTTACATTATTGGGAAACTCCTAGATATAGAACCCAACCCTTGTTCTACCAGCCTGCCCTGGCAGAAGAGTTACACATCTGTAAAATTGTAAGTTCACAGGAGAAGGATTCAGCAGAGGCTTTTCCAGCTTCATTGCATCTTTTCTTAATTCACTGTATTCTACATAAAATGCCATGAACAAATATATTCCTTTCCTGTTTCTCTGATCATATTTCTGTCTTCAATCCTTTTACTGGGCCTCCACTAGTCTACCACATCAAGTTCAAGCTTTCCATGTTCAGATTCATCACCCTGCTCAACTTCTTCCCGGCCTATATCTCAGCTCTCACATTTCCTGTTGCTCTTCTTGCTTTCTACATTCTTCCTTCCTGCAGATCCCTTTTGGATTTCCCTCTCATTCTTTTCCATACACTCTTTTCTGACCCTTCCTCTTGAGCTAGTCCGGGGAGGGTAAGGGGGGACTGCAGCTTCTTATAGAAGTAAAAGCTGTCTCAAGGTGGCTCTAAGTTACACCACCTTGTAACAGCCTTTTACCTTTTGCCATGCTATCTGGGCATCATCACAGCACTGTGTGCAATGGCTATGCCCACCCTAATCCTCAGTATGGGTATGGTAACCATCCTAAACTCAAAGTACTCCATGGAGACTGAGAGAGCAATTAAGTCACTATAGATTCACAGTGTGATATGAAAATGCAATATCAACTCATTGTGCTGTGACTTTGCAGGGTTCATTATGACCCCATATATGGCACTATAATTTCTCTTTTCTTTCATCCTACTTCTTCCCTGTCTCATGGGTAGGTTAAGAACAAAGTGTGATGCTGGTAAGCTGGGTGCTAGCTTTTGTGAAGGCTGAGCAGACAAATTCATAGCTGGGAACCAGACCAGAATCATGTTAATATTGTTCAAGACAGGTGTTAGACTTGTCTAGGGGGAGGAGGAGCTTAGATTCTACAGAATGCTTGAGAGTTTGTTTTTACCCCATGTTATGAGGTAATATGTAAGTTTTTCTTTGTAATTGTAAAAAAGGCTTTTTCTGAACTCTTTTAAAGGGGTAGCTATGTTAGTTTAGATCAGAGGAAAACAAACAAGGAGTCTAGTGGGACTTTTGCAGACTGACAAATTTATTTATCACATGAGCTTTCATGGGAGAAAATCCCACTTCATCAGATGCTTGAAGCTTGCCATTCCCCACTGGTTTCAGCCACACTACTGTCAGAACAGAGGAGCCTGGCAGTTGCGAGAGATCCACAGGTCTCCTGGAGTCCCAGAAGGAGGCAGCTGCCTAAGGTTCAGCTCCCCCTGCCCTCACTGGTGGCAGCTGACCAGGACTGAATGAGCCCCAGTTGGCTGCCCCCACCACCATCTGGACCCAGGAAACAGCAAACAGCTGCAGCAGCCTGCTACAGGAACCCCAGGCACAGTGCCTGGGCCCCCAGCAAGGGTAGGGGGCAGCAGGGAGCCTATGGGCTCCCTGCAATTAGCTGGAAGATTGTTTGTTTTCTCAGCTCCTCCATGCTGCTGCTTTTGTTGGTGGAAGTGGTCCTAGTGAGGACACACGCCACTGACAGAAGGATGACTCTGTGTACACCAGCTGCTGCTGTAATTATATGTATTATTATATGTAATAATATATTGCATATTAATTTATAGTGTATTATAGTATATTACTATATTATATATTATTGTTGTTATAGTGGTGGCGGTCTGCCAGCAAAACGCTGTAGTGTAGACGTAGACTGAGTCCCACAAACCAGTCAGCAGACCCAGGCCAGCTTTGGGTGTTTAATTGTTGTGTAGATGTACCCTGTGTATTCCTAATTCAGCTCCCCTTGTGTGTGAGAGTATTAAGAGAGTATGAGTATGTATTATGAGAGTTTAAGGGCCACTGTCTCATTCAGCATGTAGGATTGGCAGTAAATGACTCAGGGGTATGCAATAAGAAACACAAAGTCTATGGGACAATTGACTCATGCCTTTTAAAAATTGGAAGATGCATAGAGAATGAGGAAAAGCACTAGCAGTGACACATTATTTCTCATATTTCCTAATGCAGTGGCTCTCATCCTTTTGTGGATCACGACATGCTTGGCAGCATGTTGCGACTCTACAGGACACGCTGGCCCACTCCCTCTGAGCCAAATCCTGCCATTTTCCTGACTCTCTGCAACACACTTACTACTGTGTGATGACGTGGTAATGTGCCCTGACCCAGTGGTTAAGAACCACTTTCCTAATGTGTGAGTGCTCTGCCATCTTAATGTTTTAAAATCACTTTTGTTTGTAATTTCCTAGGGATTTTTTTAAACACGAAACCAGATAATGTGTGCAACTATTCCTTCTATCCTCCTCCTGATAGTTTGGACTCTAAACCTTTAATACAGACTCTGAAGCTCTGAGCTGCAGAACTAATAGTATAAGATGACAGCAGGAGAAGATTGTTACCCTATGTGAAGCAGCCAGTTGAAGTGAATGCATAACCCCTGGAAAGAGAGGGTAATGCCATTTTAAAGTTAGCCTAGCCAAGGATAATGATGTCAGGTTGTTACTGAGTGGTGGTCTGTAAGTGGATGGAATTTGGTGCTACCAGATGAGCGACGTGAGTTCTGTTCCCAAACCATGTACCCTCTTTGTAGGTATGATGCCTTGGGTAATAACAAGGGGTTACAAAGGATGCAGAATAAGTAACATCACTCAGTACAAGGTGAATCTGGAACTCATGGGCTCCTGGTATGCAGTGCACATTCATCTAAGCCAAATGTTATTTTGATAGAGGAAGGAGCTGGCATCTGCAAGATTTTTGCCAGTGTTTTGCCCAGAATTTGAACTCTGAATAATGCTGAAACACGACAGCAACATAGAAGCTGCATACTGTTGAGGATTTTTTTTTTGCTTTGTTGCCAGAAACAAGCTGTACTATATAAACCACAGATGAAAAATGGGGGGGCTGACAATTTGTAACTGCCAAATATGAATGCCTTCCCATGAGGCTAAAAAAAGACATTTCCTTGTCCCGTGGACTATTCTGGTTTCCAGTTTCCAAGCACCACTGCCAATTATGCTGGAACTCTTCAAAAATAGATTGCAACAATAATTTATAAAGCAAAATGTTCCATAACCTTAACATACTTGTTTCTGTTCCCTCTCTCATAATAGGATTTTTTTTCTTTTTGTCCACCATAAAAACAACCCAGTTTGGGGGTAGGGAGTAGCAGTAGACAAATCCCATTTACAGAGTCCTGTAAAATTCTAAAATGCATGCAGAGCAAACAGGAGCTAGGTTTGTGAACTACAAGTTTATTAAAATAGATGTTTAAACCACTATATACAATTTCCAACTATTAGAACATTTTGGATGCCTCTATGTCGTAGTAAGCAGGATCTAGAGACTAGTCTACATTGCTGGCAAAATTTAGTGGACGTCAATGAGAGTACATAAGCTGCTTTTCAGTGCTTGTGTAACTTCCATCAACTTTGTAATTTCTGTTTAGCATGCTATCTCTACTGTACTACACCTATGGGATAAGCATTCTTGTCAGTGCAGTGCTATGCTTTTGGGGGAGATGGTATTATTAAATAGACTTCTGAATCAACCGAGTGGGTCTTCACTTCCACTCTATCAATCTGGATAAATTGATCTAATGTTGGAAAATTTGCTGCCATCAGTAAGGATATACCCAAAGACAAAAATTTAATTAGCTACAACTAAAACCTCAAAGAATCTGTACATATGACTCATTATTTAGCTAAGTTCCATCATTCTATTCAGGTATGGAATCCTATGGACTTTGATGGGACTCCTTGTCTGAAGAAAGTTACAGCTGTGTATGTGTGCTCTGCTGAATCAAGGCCCCAGAGAAAAATCAGTCATTCTCCTGACAGAGTTAAGTAGGTCTGTCAAGTGGTGATTGGCATTCAGCCTAAGCTCCTTGGTGGTGTAAAAGTGGAATAACATAGACATAAATCAAGTCATAAATTTGGATCCTGTTTTCAAATAACCATTGAAGGTTTGGGGTGCTAACATGGAGCATCTCTAACTGACATAATTGTCCTGATGGCATTTAATCCCCTTTAATAGTGTCCCCACTGACACCTCCCAGTCCCACTGACAAAAAGACCTCTACCAGTTTCAGCTCTTTCTCAGTTTGCAATAATGTGTTGCCTGTCTTGGTATTTTCTCTAGCTGCAATACATTGAGGCTGTAATTACAGTATGACAGTCAACCAGGAAGTGCTTGTTTTTAGATCCACAGAAAATGGCACTCTGTTAATCATAGAATCATTATCGAAGGTTAAGGTTGGGAGGGACCTCAGAAGGTCATCTACTCAAAGCAGAGCCAATCCTAATTAAACCATCCATGCCAAGGCTTTATCAAGCCAAGCCTTCAAAACCTCTAAAAATGGAGATTCCATCACTTCCCTAAGTAACCCATTCCAGTGCTGCACCATCCTCCTAATAAAAAAGATTTTCCTAATATCCAGCTTAGATCTCCAAAGTGAAACTTGAGACCAATTGCTCCTAGTTCTGTCCATCTGCCATCAGTGAGAACTGTCTAGCTCCATCCTCCCTGTAGCCTTTGGCTATACCCTATATTGAGCTAGCATGCATATGTTATCCTCTATCTATTTTATATAGGTATATTTGCTTTTTCTTATAAAACCTAGAAACTTTGGTTCTATAGTAAGAAGCTTGGTACTAGTTCTTTCCATCAGCTGAAATGCATGTATCCTGCAAATCTTTGCAAGGAATTACTCAGTTTGCAAAGACTGTAAGTAAGTTTGCTATGTGATAGGATGAGATTCTGCAAGCTTCGTAAACCAAGGTTTGCATCTATCTATGCAATAGGAGAAGGCTAACTAGGTGAGAGGTAAGCGTAGGCTGTGCAGAATTTGGCAAGTTGGGTTTTGATCATGCTTTTCAGATAAACAGGTGGAAAATATCTCTGCAAAACCCACAAGATGGTTGTCGAGGCTTTTTCCCCACTCTGGCACTCTGAGTGCAGAAGGTGGGGGCCCGCAACAGGCCAGAAAAGCCACTGGCCTTAAAGCCTGCTCTTAGAAGTCTCCAAGGCCTCCAATTCCTGGCCTTGGAGTGGTATCGCTGCCACCACCCAAATGCAAAAAAACCCTCTTGAGACCCAGGGAAGCGCACTTGGGAATTCCTCCCTGTGAGGTACTTGCAATCCTGTTTATTCCTCCTTCAGGAAAGTGACTGGACCCCAGCTGCAATATGAGCTGGAACTGGAACAGGGTTCCCTCTGGTAGCTGCCTGTGCAGTCTAAGGCACGGGCACACAAACCTCTTGCCCTACCAGGAACAGAACCAGAACTTATTAAAAGGTAAAATCTTTAATCAAAAAGAACAGATAATAAACACAGAGAGTTGCTTCTCTGGGAACTAACTTAGGTAGTTACAGGGTAGTGGGAGGGGGTACATGTGCTCAGCACAGAGAAATCCAAAAAACAAGCCAAAAACAAAAAAAAATACCCTGACCGCATCTAAATAAACATTCCTTGTTCTACTCACGTCTGCTCAGTACCAAACTTAACTTATCTCTGGTAAGGATGTTGCTGGATTCTTCCTCAGGCCCCTCTGGCCTCCTCCTGATCCTTCCAGGAGCTCTGCTGCATCCAAACAGGCCCAGGCTAGGCTGCTGTTACAATTCAAAAGCCTGCAGTTCATTCCTATTGGCTGTCCTGGGACTCACTGACCAGAGTGTTAACTCCTTCCTCCCCAAGGGTTATTACAATGGTAAACAAGAAAATGGAAGAATATGCTAGAAAATAGAATAGAATCAAATCATAGGGTTGGAAGGTACCTCATGAGATCATCAAGTCCAACCCCCTGGGGCTTGAACCCAGGACCAGCTGCATATTAAGCAGAGGTGCAAGCCACTACAATAGATCCCTGAAGCAATAATCTGAGAGTACCCCTAACAATTTCTGGGAAACACCCATATTTGGGCCAGGAAGAATGAGATAATTTGAATTATTTTTGGAAAGGTATAAAAGGTAGCTCCCCCCCCCCCCGCCTTAGTGTACAAAAAGGGTTTTTAAAGCCCCAACTCTGCAGAGGGGTTGAAGCTTTCAAGTTCCAGCCAATGAACTCAAACAATGCCAGAGGAAACTGCACAGGCCTTCAGGAATGCTCTACCTGACTTCTTTTAGCTAGGTTTCTTTGTTTTATTTTAGTTGATCAGTTTAGGTTTGTTAGCTCAGTACTTCAACTTATCTTCACTTCAAGTGTGAGTGTAATTTTTGCAATTGTATTTTAGGGATAGGAAATCTTAGCAGCAATACTGTTGATAGTTATTATAGAGATGTATTGATATAATTCCTTACCATCTATTCCACATTGTATTCATTTGTATCCTTATCCATCACTTGCCTTATGTGCTTAGCAGTAAAGAATTGTTATAAAATCGCAGTCTGAGTACTCTTTGACCACTTGTTTTTGGGGAGGAAGTCCTATTTAATTAACATACCTGTAGTCAGTCCGGACTAAGAACACTTGTCCTTCAAATTGTCTATCAAATATATATTGGCCATCCCAAATTCCTAAAGGATTACAGAATTTGGCTACATCCCTGGAACCTCCTTTCAGCTAGTGAAAGACTGCTGTCAAGTCCCGTGCTCACTCCTTTCCTCTGGAGACTAAATAAACCTAGTTCCATCAGCTTCTTCTCTTAAGTCATATGCTCCAGCCCCCCAATCATTTTCCTTGCCCACTGTTGTATTCCTTCCAGTATGTCCACAACCTTCCTTTAGTGGGGGGCCCAAAACTGGACACAGTTCTCTAAATGTGTGCTTACCAGTGCCAAACAGAGGGGAAATAATCACAAATTGCTGGCAGTGCTCTTATTGCTGTAGTCCAATATGCCGTTAGCCGTCTTGGCACTAAAAGGAATGTAATGAATAAATATTGAGCCAGATGCTCTATTCTTATTCCAGAGCTACCCTGAATAGGAGCTTTGCCTGAGGAAAATCTCCACCATTTAGCCTCCCGGAAGGGGTGTTTAAATGCTTATAGTCTCTAATGTTTCTCTTACTCTTTTGGAGCCACACAATAGAGAGGAGGTGACAAACCCCCACTACTGCCTTGTAACTGACTTTGATGATGGGATTCTCCAGAGTGAATAGCCAGCACTACAGCCAGGTGTCCAAGCCTGGTGAATAAAGATGCTTCCTAATTGTAGAAAAAAGGAAAGAAAGAAACCATTAGCATTGCAGGTAAAACAAGCCCTGTGTCCTATGCAAGGGATCTGTATCCACACAATCACTCTCCATAAAGAGTTTGGGAGCCACCATCAGAATACAGGGTGTGATCCTGCACTACAGGAGTCCACTGTAGTTTTACCATCCACTTCAGTGGGAGCAAGATTAGGGTCATAATTCTCTGTAGCAGCTGAGGTGGACTGGAATGAAGAGGCCTCTTCCAGCAGTTCCACAGGAGGAAGGCATCATAGGGTATTAAAATGAGCAATGGAGGCAAACAGGAAACCAGCTGGGGATGAAATGTCTGTCCACAAAATACTAGAATATAAAGGAGCAAGAAGTAAGCAGTCTGGAGCCCTTGAATTCCTTTATTAAGACCAGATCAGGCATCTGTTTTCAAGCAGAGAACAGTTACTGAAACAGTTCATTCAATCTTTTGTGACTTTGATTTCTCTTTTCTCTAAGATTCAGCAGATCCAGCAACAGAAAAATCTTTTATTCCTGTGGCCCTTGTTAATCATCTTTCCTGCCCTAGGATGTAGTGGCCTATTACTCTAGTGCATAGGAGCTACTTGCCAGATGTGTGAGACACCAGCCCCATCTCAGGATGATGAAGGAATAATTTCCCCTCTGACTGTTAAGGAGCACTTCATTGAGGGGCACATCAACATGCTCCTAAGCAGCAAGTCTCTGTGGCATGGGAAAATGCAATCTAGACATAGCTTGCAATTAGGTCCCTAGAAGTCAAGAGTTACTCACATCCAGTTTGGCTTTTGTGTCCACAAAGGTTAGCAGAAGGGTGCTGATCCATACAGCCCTCACACACAGGGAAATGTCCCTGCACTGCATCCAGGAGTCCATGAGCTGCAGGAAAAGCAAGAGAGGTTATGGTTAAAAATAATGAAGAAGGGGTGTGTATGCAAGTGAACCCCAAGGAATAACCTTTATCCTGGCTGAAACATCTCATTCTGACAGATACAGGCTGCCTCTGCTTCGGGCAGACTCAGAGCATACATGGAATTTTCCTGCTCACATGCAAGTGGATTACATTCTGAACAGGCCTCCATTTGATTTCATTGGACATTGGATCCAGCCCTTGCACAATTAAATCCTATGTAAGGAAGAGAAGAGACAAGTCTTCTCTGGCCAAGCCTGAGTATCCAAGATTTTGTTCAGCAAAACAGCAGTGGCTGGATGAAATGTATTATTTTAACTTGATTGCAGACTTTGGGTCAGCCCTCCTGGCCTTTAGTTAGTGGCAGTCTTGGCCCCAATTGTGGTCTCTTATTCTGGGACACCTGGGGCTGGGAGGACTAGAATCCTGGGAACAACCCATCCAATAGCATCAAAAGTAGCAATGATGAGCACTGATGGGAATAACATCCTCATTTGGAAAGGACACTGTCAGTCAAAACGATGGGCCAACAAGAGACAGGAGAGAAACCGAAGGTAAAAATGGAAGAGATTGTCAGAGCTCACAGCTGGAAATAGAAGAATCTCCTGTGCTACATGAACTGAGTCACATGTGCCCTAAATAGCAGAACATGAGGTTCCACCCAGCAGGGCTGTAACTAAGCCAGGCAACTGGGGCAAAGCTCCAGGCACCAAATTTTGGAGAATGAAAGGGATGGATCTGGCTCCTCTCAGTGTCTGGGGACAGATGTGGCTCCTTGCCGCTGCCACAGACCAAGATCTATCCCCAGCTGCATTGGGGAGCTGGATCCTTCTCCTGCACTGCCAGGGGTTTGCCACCACCTTCTGGCAGAGGCTGCAGATAGATCAAGTTCCCAGCCGTCCCAGTGGTGGTGTGGAGCTGGATCCATCCTCAGCCGCTGCCAGAATGCAGCTGGGGATGCATCTGGCTCACTGCCACTGGTTGAGGTAGGATCCTGCTCCCTGCTGCCTTTTGGTGGCAGTTGGGGCCAGATAGGGTCCTGGGCTGGATCAGGGCCCTGGTTGGGAGAGGGCACCTTTGGGGCTGCTTGCCCTGGGTGCCAGAATAACTAGTTAAGGCCCTGCCACCCCAGAGAAGCCTGTGGAGATGGAGAACTCCATTCTTTCTTTAGCTCTTTTTCCCCTCACGAGTTCTTCACACGATGTCCTTTTACCTCTTTCCTGTCTTAACAGCTTCCTACTTGCATTTCCAGATCCCATTTACCTGTAAGATCCCCTCCAGCTCAGCTGGAACTGGATTTTCTAGAATCAGACTTTGGAGCCTCTCGATGAAGATCTGCAATGTTCTAGTGAA
Organism: Podocnemis expansa; assembly: GCA_007922195.1. Classification (NCBI taxonomy): domain Eukaryota; kingdom Metazoa; phylum Chordata; order Testudines; family Podocnemididae; genus Podocnemis; species Podocnemis expansa. The sequence continues at coordinate 1,665,277 of ML682176.1, read as the reverse complement.
GACATCCGGCAAGGAGTGGAACCATCATGCTCAGTAGGGATTATACAGAAAATGTATGTTAGTGTCTTGATGCAGGAATCAGAGGGTGAAATTATTTGGCCTGTGTTAAACAAAAAGTCAGGCTCCATGATCTCATGGTTCTTTCTGGCTCCCAAATCACAAATGAATAGCTTTATAGTTTAGACTTTATCACAAGACAATGTGTATAGAAACAATGCAAGATCCTCAACTGTGGCATAGTGACATAGCTCCATCGGCGTAAGTGAAGTTATGTTGACTCATAGTAGCTAAGGATCTGTCCCTTACTTCAAGTACACAGTAAATGCTAAATAATTAGCTATGTCACTTATTTAATAATGTGGGCCTCATGAGTGAAAAAGGATCATAGTATCCTAGAACAGTGGTTCCTAACCTTTTCTCTGCCACGGCACACCTTGATACCTTCAAATTTTTCAAGGCACACCATCGTTAAGAAATCACAAATATTCAAATTAACTTGAATTATTTATGAATATTCATGAACCATGGCACAGTGTTTTGGAAATGCTGCTATGTAGGATAGGGTAGCAGAGCAGAGGTGGCAAAACACAAGAGGTCAGGAGTCATGTGCAGTGGCAGGAGTGAGTGTGGGGAGCAGAGCAGGGCAGGGGTGGCAAAAGAGGACAAGGGCAGTCATGTGGGGAACAGCACAAGGGTGGCAGGAGAGGGGAGAGGAAGGGAGAACAAAAGTGGCTTTGTGGGGGGCAGGGGGAATGTGGGGCGTGGGAAGGTAGGACAGGGGAGCATGGTGCAGCACCCACTTCCCCCTTCTCCACAGTGGCTCCCTGCCACTCAGGGCAAACCCTCATCCAACTGCTGCTCCCTCTCACCCCAGTGGGTCCTATCGTCCCATCCCTCAACCCCCTCTTGCCTATGAAGGATTCTCCCATCACTGCAGGGGCCAGAACTAGGCCTCCAGCCCCCAGCTACACCCCCTTCACACAAACAGCTACCCCAGCCCTCAGCTACACACACCCCCAACTGAACAGCCACCCCCCAGCTACACACACCCCTTACCAAACAGCCACCCCACAACCCCAGCTACACAGCCACTCCCACCCACCTCCACGACACACACACACACACACACACACACACACACACACACACACACACACACACACACAAACCCCTGCCCCACACAACCCCAGCAGCTCCCACCCCACCCCCCAAGCCCTTTCCTGGGTTGTTTGCAGGCTGGCAGACCCACTGGGAGCTGCTCCACCTTATAGGAGGAAATTCACAGCCTCCCGCCCCTCTCTGCTGGCTGGGTTAAGGTGGAGCCAGGTTTAAGGTGGAGCCACCGGAACTCTGCATTCAGGCTGCTCCTGCTATTTTTAGGGGGACCCCTGGAACTCCATGTTCTGGTGGCTTCCTCTATTTTTTGGAGGTCCTGAAGGCTGCCTGCCTAAAAATAGGGGGCCCCAGAACTGTGTTCTGGTGCCTTCCCCCTTACTCTAACCTCTGCCTTTTCCCAGCCCTGCACAGCCCACATGGCTGGGCTGAGCAGGGAGGGAACATTAATCCCAGCTCTCCGGGATGCTCATGGCACACTTTGAGTGTTGCCATGGCACACTGGTTGGGAACCACTGTCCTAGAAGATACAGGTTGGAAGGGAGCCCAGGAGGTATCTACTCCAACCCCCTGCTCAGAGCAGGGCTGACCCCAGCTAAATCATCCCAGTAGGACTTTGCTAAGCTAGGCCTTAAAAACCTGGATGGTGACTCCACCACCTCACTAGGTAACCCCTTCCAGTGCTTCACCACACTCCTAGTGAAATTTTCTTTTCCTAGTATCCAGCCTAGTCCTCTCCCATGGCAACTGAAGACCATTGCTCATAGTTCTGTTGTCTATCACCAATGAGAACAGCCTAGCTCCATCCTCCCTGGAACCCCTTTCAAGTAGTTAGGGAAATCATGTGTAGCTTTGTTCTGAGCAGTGAATCCTTCCTGACTCTGGGGAAAACAAGCTTCATGTTTCAATTGCTATTGGATTAATGTGGTCAAAGCTGGGCTCTTGACAGTCACCCATAATGCCAATGGAACCACCGTATCCCTGTGATAGCATCATTTCCATTATAAACCCAAAGCAACTGATAACAGAAAGACAGCTGCAGCATAAATGAAACTTTTTATTATCAATCATCTAAACTATCCCTAAAGCTTGATGTAATTAATTGATCAATGCCTCCCTTCAGAATATAATATTCAGCAAAGTCATTATCAGAGTATAAAGAATTCCTTATAGCTCAGGAAACCCCTGCATTGAAATGAGGTTTTTGAACATCTGAAATAAATAACATGTTATTGAATAAATATAAAAGCATGCAGGATGTGAGACAAGTTCATTGCTGGGATTAGTGCCCTAAATTCCATAAAGCCATATGTGGACATTCTGAAGAAAGATGTGCAGGCACAGGAAGTTTTAGCCAATTTGACAGTACAGACCAGAGGTTTGGCATGATGTTTACACCCACAGTTTGTAGGCTCAGTTTTGCTCTTATAGGTCTGTTCACCTGTCTTGTTAATGACTTAGGTGTCAAAGTGCTGGATTTACTTGTTGGATATGTTCACACACACTTCTTATTTCGAAACAATAGAGGTTGTTTCGAAATAAGAACTGCCATGGCCACACAACGCACGGCCATTTTGAAACAAGCAAACTGCTTGTTTCGAAATGGCTGCCATTCTTTCGGAATGGCTTAAACCACTTTTTTTTCGAAACAGGGTTGTTTCGAAACCAGTGGTTTCGAAACAGCCCTGTGTGGACATGTTGTTTCGGAACAGCTCTTGGTTTTGATCAATATGTGCAGTAAAGATGATAAAGTTACTGGGAAGAAAATCATCAATCCCTAATGGAGCAGTCCCCCAGTTCCTCCCCAAAGTGTACTTGGTGTCCGAAGAGGAGAAGACACTCCCTGAGGGACTGCTCTTGGTGATTCTAATCCCACAGAACACAGAGTGAGAAGGCTGGTTTGAAGGCTGGACAGAGAAATGAGAACACCCTAGCTCATGTCAGTAACGGTGGTCATGGCCTGGACACATATGGCACTGGAGGGAGACTCCTGGGGTTCTTTCTCTATCATCTCCTGTAAGCAAGAATGTTGGAAACATAGTCAATTGGATTCAAGGGTTCCCAGACTCAGGCTTAGTCTCCTACACAACTTTCACTGGGGAGGCTTTTTCTGATTCTCTGATAAATAACCAGCTGAAAGAAAATCACATTCCAAAAGTAAGAAGTCCACTGAATCAGCGCTGACCTCAGTATTACGCTGTGAAACAATTGCTTTTTGTATACAGCAAAGTTCTTTACAACTCTCCACATGCTACTGACCCTAAAGTGGATTTAGCACCATGGTATTCCCCATAGTTCATCAATATTTTCCTTTCAACAACACAGACCCTGTGTATATTATTTACTCACCACTAAGACTATATCAGTGTCTGATACAAAGGTTTGAAGAAAATTGTTGGGCATGTGAGGTCAGTTGATGATCTTGCTGAGAGCAGAAAAGAGTCTTAAGAAGCTTTTTTTCATTGTGAAATCCTAAACAAAAACAAGAGAGATGTATCAGGGTGAAGAGGATTTCATAGAATCCTAGGGTTGGAAGGGACCTCATAGGTCATCTAGTCCAACCCCCTGCCAGAGGCAGGACCACTCCCACTAAACCATCCCAGTCATGGTTTTATCCAGCCGGGCCTTAAACACCTCCAAAGATGGTGACTCCACCACCTCCCTTGGCAGCTCATTCCAATGTTTCACCACTCGCCTAGTAAAAAAGTTTTTTCTCATATCCAGCCTCGACCTCCCTAACCGCATCTTGAGACCATTGCTCCTCGTCCTGTCCTCCTTTACTACCGAGAATAGTCAAGCTCTATCTTCCTTGGAGCACCCCTTCAAGTAGTTGAAGGTTGCTATCAAATCCCCCCTCAATCTTCTCTTCTGCAGACTAAATAAGCCTAATGCTTCCAGTCTTTCCTCATAGGGCTTGTGCTCCAGCCTTTTAATCATTTTGGTTGCCCTCCTCTGAACTCTCTCCAGTAGGTCCCTGTCCTTTTTGTAGTGGGGAGCCCAAAACTGAACACAGTATTCCAGATGTGGCCTCACCAGTGCAGAATAGAGGGGAATGATCACATCCCTTGATCTGCTGGTAATACTTCTTTTGATGCAGCCCAGTATGCCATTGGCCTTTCTGGCAGCAAGAGCACACTGCTGACTCATATCTAGCTTCCCATCCACCATGACCCCCAGGTCCTTTTCTATGCTGCTGCTACTCAGCTGAATGTTTCCCAGCCTGTAGCAGTGCATGGGGTTTTTCCATCCCACATGCAGGACTTTACACTTGTCCTTATTGAACTTCATAAGATTTTTATTGGCCCACTGTTCCAATTTATCTAGGTCTCCCTGAATCCTGTCCTTGCCCTCCAACGTGTCTACTGTTCCCCCTAGCTTGGTGTCATCCGCAAACTTACTGAGAGTACAGTCTATTCCATCATCAAGATCATTGATGAAAATGTTGAACAGAACCGGCCCCAGGACCGACCCCTGGGACACACCACTAGTGACTGGTTGCCAGCTAGACATGGAACCATTGATTCCTACACGCTGAAACCGTTGATCTACCCAGTTTTCTATCCACCTTACAGTCCACCTATTCAACCCATACTTCCTTAATTTGCCAATGAGAATGCTGTGGGAAACTGTAACTGTATTTAGATAAAGAACATTGCTGGCTATAGTCTTATCCATTCATTTCAAACTCTTCCCCACAGAACACCTGGTACAGGACTTAGTGATGTCACAGAGCTCTAAATTGTCTCTTTCCATAAAATCGCACTATTTACTACATAGGCAGGATGAGAAACAGGAGCAAGCTGAAAATGATAATCCTGCAGAAACCACAGTGTGTCAGGCTCTGTCTTCTCTGCGTGTAAAAGAAGCTACAGCCTCAACTCCCAAGAGCTCATCATTTAGGAAGTGTTACGATGGCTTGCAGTGGATGGCGGATTGTGTACGGCAAACATCTCAAGGGCCTGACAGGGTCAGCTGCTTGTTCAGAGAAGGGTTAGATTATAAAGAACAAGCAGAACTGCAGTGGGACTGTAGGTGGAGAACTCCACAAGCAGGGCCTGTTTTCTATAGAACAAGGAGCTAGATTAAGCATCAGCATGTATATAAACTACAGTGCTGGACCCATTTCTTTTATCAATGAAGAGCTAAGGGAGGAGTAGTCACCAGGGGAGACCTAGGGTATGAATGTTTAGTTCTTGAGACCCAATTGCTAGAATAAGGCAGGTGAGTAGCCAGCAAGGTTCTACTGAATTTAAAACAAAGTAGTGGTTTCAGTGCATCACCAGTGGGAAATCTCTGCAAATTAAGGATACCAATGAAAAATGGGGCAGAATATCACCAGATGGTGTTTGTGGGATGCATCAGGAGGAAGTACATAGTATGTATGATAGGAGAAGCATCCAGAGACTGGATTCTATGGAGTAAGTAAAAGAAGAGAGGATAAATACTGTGCAGGCAAAGGGTTGGAAGAGAAGTCAAACACTATGTGATAAAACTCCTACGATGTCCCAGGCTGGGTTGGGTAGGATAGATGGTGTGCCTGAGGAGGCATTAGTTTACAGATGTGATGGAGAACAATTTATACCTCTTTGTTACTATTATAGTAGTCAATAGTGTTTCTCCACGATTCCATGAGGAGCATGGATCCCTCCAAAGCATAACCATGTTGTTCACATCTGCTTTCATTCACTTCCCAAATAGTCTCCATGGGTGAGATATCTGAGACTAATAAGAAAGAAAGGGCAAAAGGAAAAAAAAAGGCACTGATTAAAGGAGAATGAATGTGCCCTGAGTTGTCACTCATGGACTGGTTGGTTACCAAAAGACAATTCATTTAAACAAAACAAAGGGCATTTTGGGGTTGGGAAGGAATTTTTCCCCAGAGCAGATTGGCAAAGGTTCTGGGCATTTTTTTTGCCTTCCTTTGTGGCATGGAGCATGACTCAATTGTTGGTAGATTCCCTGTACTTTAAAGTCTATAAATCATGATTTGAGTGTTGAACCCCGGGTTCGCGATGTAACTGGGATGGACTGGCGACACCCACCAATGAGACGGACACCAGTTCAATTAAACAAAAAAACCCACTTTTATAGTGACACCTTAAACACCTTCAACCCCTTAACAGTGTAAAACAAGGAGATCTATGCAAAACCACTTGTAATCAACTAACAATATGAAGCAAAACCTAGATAGGACATTTATAACCAACTAACAGTATAAAGCAAAATCTGAATAAACCCTTATAACTAAATGACAATATAAAGCACTTATAACCAAGTAACAGTGTGGAGCAAGAGTCTATATAAAGCACCTGTAAAACACCTCCAGCCAAACAACAGAATAAAGTATGAGAGTCTATGCAAAACACTTACAACCTACAAAAGTACTTATAGTTAAATAACAGTATGGATTAATGACCTACAAGAGGGTGGCCATAATAAGTCAAGGACTTTTCTGGCCTTTTACTGCCTCAACATCGGTATACGCACTGACCAGCCCACCCGACGCATATTTACCAATGGCTGGAAGCCATTCCTCCTTGCTAGCCAAGAAGGGTGAGCGGCAGAATGAAAAAAAGTCAGATGAGAGAAAAATAAACCCCCACACTCCCCCCGTGTACACTGGGGAAATTTGGGGCCAGCAGTTTAGAGCAGAAGCAGAGTAATGAACAATTATACAGTAAGAAGGATGCAAAATACAAATGACTAACAAAACACCTGGCAAATTAACAACACAAAACTATGCTAGACCTTAAACAACTATATCATAAAAAGTTTATGCAGGATACAGAGAAAATAATAACAACTACACAAACTATGCAAAACTCAGGTGAAGAAGCTACAATCACAGACTATATATAAATGGTACCAAGTAGAATGATTAAGAGAAGGTAGGAAGCCTATATCGATTTATAATACCTGTCCCAGGACCGCAGTAGAACCCAAAGCAAGGAGGCAGACCAGCTGCAGCATCTCAGCACTTAATCGTTCGGCCGGCAATCCATGTACACCCCAAAAAAAAGAGGGTCTCGGGGGTGGGTACTCCCTGTCTCAGTCGGGGGATCAGTCCGACCGGGTCACGATGTGCCCTTTAGCATCCAAGGGTGGGAGAACAACAAGCTAGCTGAGACAGGGGGTTTTAATAGAATTTTGCCCAGCCAGAGTAAAAATAGCCAATTAGGAGAGGGATCCTGGTCAGGACCAATGATAAAACTGGGACCCCAGACAATGACCCCTCCTTCGTGGTGATGGGGGTGCCAAGAAACTGTTCAGGGGGGATAGGAACTCACCTCCCTCCTTGTTGACACAAAGCTAGGGAGGAAGAAACTCACACAGGAGATTGAGGTCCATCAGGGAAGATCGATCCTTAACACTCTTCCACTTGAGCTGGATAGCCCGGAGATGAGACCCATCAGGGGAGATAGATACTTAACACTCCTCCCTGTGAGCTCCATAGTCTGGAGGGCTATGTTGGGGGGTGGGGTGGCCATTATGTCTGCCACCTCCGTTGACACTGAGGACTTCAATAACTAAGTCATAGGGCAGAGGTTTATTGCAGAAGTAGGTGGGTGAAGTTCTATGGCCTACATGATGCAGGAGGTAAGACTAGATGATCCTATTGACCTCTTCGGACCTTAGAGTCTATCAATCCATATCTGTCTATCTTGTATTTGTGTACTGCTGCCCATCACTGTCACATCTGAGCTCTTTCCCACCAAAGTCAGCTAGCAATAGTAAAGTTCCTAGTGGAAAGCATGGAGTCAGTGTCACGTCTCCCTTGCCAGGGTAAAGTAGTCCTGCTCGGGGGAGGGTTCTCTTGTATTTGTTGTCTTGATTGGTTTGACTCCCACTGTTTGTTTTGGGTAGGGCTGGAAATCTCTAACCTGCTTGACCAAGGGAGAGGAAACTATGATGCAGGTGAAATAAACCACTGGCTCTCAAAGTGAGGGAGATTGGTGTGATAAAATTCAGAATCAAATGGAGGATTTTTTTAAAAAAACAAGACAAGACAAGACTCCAAATGACTCTTTACAACTTTTGTGGAGTTTTTCAGCTGAGGCCCTCCAAATGATTTTTAAAAGGTAGTCCAGTATTCTGACTGCCATATTTATAGATGGAAAAACTACAGCGTGGACAGGTGAGGTGACTGGTGCAGTCACACAGCAGGTCACAGGCAGAGCTACAAATATAACATAGTTCTCCTGATCCAGTCACCTCCTCTACTCCCTTTGTTTCCTGGGAAACATATTATTGATTCACTACACCATAAATATCGTGGGCCATCTGACTGAAAATAGTATTTTAGAAATGGAAAAAACTAGAGCTGGAAGAGACCTCAGAATGTCATCTAGTCCAACCCCCTGCTCAAAGCAGGACCCACCCCAACTAAATCATCATAGACAGGGCTTTGCCAAGCTGGGCCTTGAAAAAGTTCTAAGGATGGAGATTCCACCACCTTGTGATGGGGCAGTTGCCCTACCCTGGCAGTTATAGGGTTAATTGGTCATGGGAGGGACAGCCAATTCACTGCTAGGAGCTGGCAGCCAATCAGAGGGAAGGCTGCCAGTTTAAAGGGGAGAAGCAGGAACAAGTGCCTAGCCTGCCATGGGAAGCTGAAGGGAGAAGATCTTCTGCTTGTGGGAGCCAGGACCAAGGAGAGCTTTGAGTGGAGGCAAATGACTAGGAGCTGGGGCTCCTAAAGGTCCAGGCTGTGGGAGCAAAGCAGTGGCTGGAGGCAAGGAGCTGGGTGCAGATGGTGGCTGGACTCTGCTCAGGTGAGAGACTGTATCTGGCTAGAGGGAAGTGGCCCAGAGAGTTGGCATTGACAGTGGTGAAGTGACTGGAGGGAGACAGAGGCCTTGGTGGAGGCATTTGGGGTCCCTAGGCTTGGGTCTGGAGAGGTGGGTGGATCCAGGTCCTACCTTGTTCCCCAGTGTGCCTGGTGAGGTGCTGCTGCTGGACCTATCCCTGTACTCTGGAAGGGGTGGATTTGGGCTTGGCTGGAGAGATAAGGTAGCAAAACAGGATTCTCCAGAGGAGTCCTCTGGGAAGAGGTGGAGCACAGACCAGCAGCAGGGGGACAATCTTCTTTTCTGCAGACTAAATAAACCTAATGCTCTCAGTCTTTCCTCATAGGGCTTGTGCTCCAGCCCTTTAATCATTTTGGTTGGCCTCCACTGAACTCTCTCTAGCATGTCCCTGTCCTTTTTGTAGTGGGGAGCCCAAAACTGAACACAGTATTCTAGATGTGGCCTCACCAGTGCAGAATAGAGGGGAATGAAGTTCAAAGATAGTTCAAACTAGCTGTGATTTTATTTTTTTAATTCTAACTTTCTCGTTTAAACTAAAATAAAGCAGTTGGAGTTATGTGCCTAAATACCTTTTGATTTGGGACAAAAATAAAATTCATTTGGTGACCCTTTGCAAACAGAATTTCAGGAATATTGGTCTGTTTGTCAGAGGCAGGGTGGTTATGTGAAGAGGCAGGTCAGTAAGACAATCCACTTACTTTTTTTCTTCAGTAAGAGATTAGTTTGTGAGCCTGAAATCCACTGGAGCCAGCAAAATGCTCAACCTTACCTGCTGATGAAGTCAAAGCAACTAACACTGAGGGCTAGTATTCAAACCACACTATAGTGATATTACACTACAGCCCTGATGTCACTTGTTACCACGAACATGGATAGCTAACAAAGGATGACCAAGGGTTGTTAACCCTATAAGGGCATAAAGCATTATGGTCACAACTCCCCCATTGGAGTTTTATTTAAAATGGGGCATAAACTCCTGCTTTTCTCTATGAGGATGTGGCAAAGTGATAGGGGTTAGCCTTTCTTCTGATTACTACACCTCATTTAAAGAGTCCTCTAGCCTGGGCCTGAGGTGGTTGGCCTAGGCCAGCAACCAAAGTCTAACCACAGGGTAGACACACTCCATATGTATGGACAGAGTCGGAGCTATAGAACTCAAATCTCAGCAGGTGCTACTGTGATACTAACACTCTTCAGCCCCCAAGGCACCCGCATGTCCCATTGCCCTGCCAGGCTCCAAACTGCCACTGGGGTGGATACCTGGTCCCAGCCATTCACTTGCAGCCCACTCCCCTGGCACCCCACTGGCTAGCCTGGCCCTTTCAGGCCCCTGAGTCACAGGCCACTCAACTGCCACAGGCCCAGTGTTCACTTGCCTGCCCATGAGCCCAGTTCCTTTCCCTCCGCCTTGCTCCATGAGCCCTAGCCTCAGAAAAGAGCTTACTGGCATTGTTCTGGCTCCACCACCCCAAACAAACTGCCTGAGCAGCAGAGGAGAGATTTAAATTTCCCTTCTCTTTCCTGCCCTGCACCAGGTGCCTGAGCTATGTGCTGCAGGGTGGGAGATTTAAAAGGACTGGCCTCTGCCAGGCATAGCTGAGCACCTCCCAGGCACCAGAGCTCAGGGCAGGTAGGCTTTCTGCCCCTGCAAATACCAGGGCCTGCAGCTTTGGACACTGACCAGTACATTTGGAGCCCATGCCCCATGTGCCAAGTGCCAACAATGCCCTTGGCAGAGACCTGGGGTGGGAGTCACTTTCCTCAGCAACTGGGGGCATGGGTCACTTGCTGTTTTGAGCTAGAGTAAATGGTGGAGTCTTTCTAATTTGAAATCTTTAGATCAAGATTTGAGGACTTCAGTATCTCAAGCACAGGTAACGGTTGTATTAGAGGAGTGGGTGGATGAGGCTCAGTGGTATGCACTGTGCAGGAGGTGAAACTAGACCAGTGCTTTTCAAACCCTGGGTCTCAACTAGGTCACAGAGCCTCAGGTACTGGGTCACGGCACCCCCTCTTGCTGCCGCTGAAAGACTGGAATGTGTTGCTCAAAGATGTAATTGTCAGGTCACAGGAATAAATGACTTTTTTTCAACTGGGTCTCTAGAATGAGAGTTTGAAAACTACTCGACTAAATGAACATGGCAATGCATTCTGGCATTAAAGTCTATGAGTCCATTAATATATCTACACGTCAATAAAAAACCTGTGGTATGGCCATGGCTAGCCCAGATCAGCTAACTCAAGCTCACAGGGCTTGAGTGATGGGACTATAAAATGCAGTAGAGACACTTGGCGCCGATCAGTTTTCCTAGTGTTTTTATGTTTTTAGATTAAAAACTTTTTTTTTTTTTTTTTTTTTTTAAGAACCATTTCTTTGAAAGAAGTAAAATTATGTCTTCTAATGTTTGCTCTATCATACAGAATTCTTCACTGAAAGGATAAATGTGCGTTCATGGCAACTGGTAGGAGGAGCTGCTCCACGGTTTGGGGACAGGTGGAGGAGGGCTGACTAAAGCAGAGAAGGGTTGGAAAGCCATTAGCTTTTCCCCTGAAAGTTACTGTCAATTCTGGGGCTAGGGAGCATGCCAGATCTTCTTTCCCTGGGAGGAGTTTCAGATATGTTCTATTTCTGGAGCCCACTACCACCACATATGGTGCACAGACACAACCTATTCTTCCCTCTTTCTCCTACTTTAAGGTACAAAGAATCCACCAGCAAGTGAGCCATATACTATAATACAGAAGAAGATGAAAAACCTGTATTTTTTCAGGGTTTTTTCCCAAGAGCTTGCAGAGCGTTTGCCATTTTGCCCTGGAAGTAAATTCCTTCCTGACCCTGTAATAACTCAGAACCCACCCCATCTAACATCCCATCTCAGGTCATTGACACATCTACCACCATCAGTTAAAAAATAAATTGCCAGAGTGGGCTCTCCCATCATACCATCCCCTCAATAGATTTATCCAGGTCAGTTTTGAAGTCAGCTAGTCTTTTTTGCTCCCACTGCTCCATTTGGAAGGCTATTCCAGAACTTTAGTCCTCCAAAGGCTAGAGACCTGCATCTAATTTCAAGCCTAAACATCCTGATGAACAGTTTATATCCATTAGTTCTTGTGTCCATATTTAGCACTGAACTTAAATAATTTCTCTATCCCCCTGATATTTATCCCTCTGATGTATATTATACCTCCCCTCAAACTTTTTATGGTTAGGCTAAACAAGCCAAGCTTTTTGAGTCTCCTCTCATAAGGCAGGTTTTTCATTCTGCCAATCATTGCCAGAACTAGGTATTTTAGTGCCTAGGGCATGCCCAGAGTAAGCAGCACAAAACATGCCTTCAATTGAGCAGTGAAATGGAGCCACTCAATATAGTGCCCAGGTCAAAGCCCCTATTGCCCTGACCTAGTTACAGCCCCGCTGCCAATCATTTTAGTAGTCCTTCTGTGCAGCTGTTCCAGTTTGAATTAATCTTTCTTAAAAAATAGGAGACCTGAACTGCTCACAATATTCCAGGTAGTCTCATCAGGGCCTTGTATAGCTGTACTAACACCTCTATCTCTACTAGAAGCACTTCATCTGATGTATCCTAGGCCTGCATTAGCTTTTGTCATGGCCATATCACCTTGGTGGTTCATAGTCATCCCATGGTCAACCCGTAGTATACCAAGGCCCTTCTCCTCCATCTCTTTCAACTAATGAGTCCTCAGTGTATAGGACAAATTCTTATTAGGCCCTAAATGCAGAAGCTTGCACTTTCCACTATTAAATACTAGTCTATTCCTATTACTCCAGTTTACAAGGTCATCCAGATCTTCCTGTATGATATCCTGCTCCTTCTCTGTATTGGCAACACCTCTCAACTGTGTGTCATCCACAAACTTTTTAGCACATTCCCACTCTTTGTGCCAAGATCAGTAATAAAAAGGTTAAATAAGATTGGTACCAACACTGATTCCTGAGAAACTCCACTATAACCTCCCTCCAGCCTGACAGTTTTCCTTTCAGTATGACCTGTTCCAGTCTCCCCTTTAACCAGTTCCTTATCCACCTTTCAATTTTCATATTAATCCCCCTCTTTTCCAATTTAACTAATTATTGCCTATGTGGAACCATATTAAATGCCTAACTGAAATCTAAGTAAATTAGATCTGCTGCATTCTCTTCATCTAACATCTGTTCTCCTCTCAACAAAGGAAATCAGGTTAGTCTGGCATGATCTACCTTTTGTAAAGTCATATTGTATTTTATCTCAACTATTAACCTTGATATTCTTAACTACTGTCTTTTTTTTCCTCCCAAGACCTTACATATTACTGAAGTCAAACTAACAGACCTGTAGTTACCTAAATCAACATTTTTCCCTTTCTTAAAAATAAGAGATATGTTAGCAATCCTCCAGTCATACAGTACAACCCCTGGAGTTTACAGATTTGTTAAAAATCCTTGCTAACGGGCTTGCAATTTCATGTGCCAGTTCCCTGCTACTAATGACTTACAGAGCAAAGGGGCTCTTCTGCCATTCCTGGATGGAATAAGTGTGTCTTTATACTGCCTCTGTAACTCTGAGAAGGGAGGCAGGATCATAGTGTGTAGGGAGGGGCCTTCAGGCATATTTGCTTAAACCAGCCCTGGATACAACTGGTTTTGTTTCTCCACAATAGAGTCATCCCAAGTTCCTTCACTCTGAATAGGTGTCTTTTTTTTTTTAATTTTAGACTAGCTGTACCCAATCAAAAATGATGGGGGGGAAAATCAAAAGAGAATTTATGAAATAAAAATTCATAGCTCTTTAATTACATTTTTTGCAAAAGTTCTATGGTCAGCTAAATCTCTTCCTTGGTAGTTCATATCCTCCATGTAAACTTTCAGATTTTCATGGTTTCTTCTTCAAGCGAGCACCATATACAATTGTCTGAAGAGTCAGCATGAAATATTGGAAAAAGCTGAAAGCATGGCTGAGAACTTTATATTTTGACAAGTCTAAAGGGGCAGCCATGTCGTCAGAGTGAACCATCCCTGAGTTTCACTGGCTGTTACTGTCCAGTTTTTAAACCCTCAGCCACTTCAACTTTATGAATTACAATGAGTATGCAGCTATAATAAGGTATATATCTGTGCCATGCCAAGACTCCTAAGCCATTGTGACATCAGAGATGATGCAACCAATTGCTCTTTAACGTCACAATGGCCTGTCACATGGTTCACATCACATCACACACGCACGCATGCACATAGCAAATTAGTGTAGTAGATTAAGGCAAACAAGTGTGGAAGAACAATAAACCTTCATGGTGAGAGCCCAGTGAGCATCTCCTTGTAATGAGCTGCAGGGATTCTGAGAACAAAATGGCTGCTGCCACTGCAGGCAGAATTTTAATGATGTAGTGCATAGTAAACACAGAGGTCATGGTTTCACAGTGGCATACCTACAAGCAACTAACCTCCAGCACACAGCCTGTAACTGCGTAACAAACATAGCCCAGATTATCCAAAGTGTAGGCTAGGGATCTGCATTCTGTGACTCTGGAGCCACATGAGGCTCTTTGGCTGCCCCCTGAGGCTCCTGGCTCTAGGCCCCCTCCTGCCACCAGGCATGCAGCCCATGCCATGCTCCTCCTGCCACTGGGGAACATTGTGGGGGCCCACTCCTGGTTCCACCCCTGCCAGGGGACCCTGCTGCAGTTGCCCTGGCCCAGCTCCCCACACCAGGAAGCCACATGCATTGGAGCTCTCAAAACACATGATTAGTGAAGGAATTTTTAAAAATGTCTCTTACCTTTTGGGTTGCCAACCCCTGATGTAGGCTGTCCTGGAAATACTGGCAGCCAGATATCTAACTGAGGGGAATCACCATTTTGTCTTGTGTTTGTACAGCACCTGAAATAATGACGTCCCAGTCCACAATGAAGGTTTATAGGCATTGCCACAATATGAAAAAAAACCTTTCCTATCCTTTTTTCCAGTTTAGCAGTTGTGGGATGGAGAAACATAACTCCTCTTTTTAAGCACTAGATTTTATTCATCATTGAAAAATTCAGTACCTGACAGCTCATTGTGCCCTTTTATTTATATGCTCTATGTACTTAGCTTATGCTCATCACTGTGATATGTAATGAATGGATTTTATTTTTATGACACCCCCCCCAAAACTGTCCAGAATTAAAGCAACTGATGAGAGAAATTAAGAGGGCATGACTAAATCCTGCATCTGCATGCCTTTTAAACAATACTTTCCTACCCAGGAGACAGGAAGTTTTCTTGCAAAAGGAAAGCTAAGAAAAGTCCTCACATTTACAGCAGCAAGACACTCAAGACAAGACAAGGAAAACATTTTCACTTGTAGGAAAACTATGCTCATCTTGTTGTCACAGCTTTGTTCTCTGGAATCTGAGGCAATAATTACCCCAATTTGTAGATATTTATTTCTTAACTAAAAACTGGCTTGCTGGGAATAGTTATCAGTTTCCTCCACTGGCTGTTTGGAGCTGTGCAAAGAGACCTTGGGGACTTAAGATTTCATAGATTCATCCACTTGTTCAGGTTGAAGGAGTTCTTTGGAGGGTCAGCTGTGGCTCTTCTCTCTGTGCATCATGACAAAGTGGATTAATTTGGCATCCCAAATAGATGGATGCCCAGTTGTCCCTTGAATATTTCCAGTGAAAGTGATTGTACCATCTACTGCAGCTTGTTTCACTGGATGACAATGAACTGTGCATAGCCTGATTCGTTTCTGCCTATCAGTATTTAAATACTACTTACTGCAGCAGAAGATCTAAGGGCTGAATTTTGCAACAAGTAGTCCCTTTAACTTAAATCTATTTGTTAGTCTAAGTACCACAGGACTCCTTGGCTATGTCAACACCTAAAAGCTTAGTTTGGACTTGTTTACTTCAAAGTTAGTTTGAACTAAACACATTTTTTAGCAATTTATTTAGTTTGAGCTAGCATCATTACATTGTACTAATTAGAACTAGATTTTGAAATAAGTTTGAACTAAGCACTTAGTTTGGACTAACCAGCTGAAATAACCAGTTTGAACTAAGCACTAGCTCCTCAGGACTGAAAAGCTTTGGTCCAACTCAGCAGTTCTCAAACACGGTGTCATGACACCTGAGTGTGCTGCTGCATGAGGGTGTGTGTGTCACAATGGTCTACCATGGAAGGAAACCCACCTGTTGCTGAAACAAATCCAGCCCCAGTCTTTAGATGTGCCACCAGGACTCCTTGCTTGTTTTGCTGAACTAGACTAATAAGGCTGCCCCTCTGGAACTGCAGAGTATTTTAATTAAAGGTTCCCCTGCTGGCAGTGTCAAAGAAAGACAGCTGAACCCAACTTGAGAGCAAAACCAACCAGCTAATAGCTTTATTACAGGAAAACAAAAAGAAACAAAACAAAAAAATATACACTGCAATGGGGGAGAGAGCAGTTAGGTGCTGGTCTCTGCTCCAGTGATGTATAACAGAAACTTTTATAGCTTAACACCAACATTAACATACAATGCATATACATAGGCAACAGTAATAAAAGCTAACATTCTCTAATTGGTGCAAACTGATATTATTTCCTTAAAAGGAACCAGGGTAAAAGGAAAAAGAATCTCACATAACTTAAGTGTCAGAGTTAATACCATGTAAGCAGGTTTGATAAGAGAATGTTTAGTATAAGTCAAGGATGTCAGCAAAACTGTTGAAGAATAACAATGTCTGGAGCAGGCAGGCACAGAGAGACACTAACTAAAGTCCTGCAGGGCAGCAGTTTGTGCACATTACCTCTAATGGTATTTTGAGTGCATTCTTTTACAATTTTCCTCCTCAGGCCTACTGTGCCATCTATGTCTTAACACTGTGAGGCCTCAGCTACAGAATTCTTCCACAGCTGTGGTGGTACTGAGAACTAATCTAGGGTCCAGCAGCTGGAAAAGTCTGACTACTGAAAAGCTGGCAGGTGGTAAACCTACTGGGGATGGAGGGAAAGCGCTGATTCCTCAAGCCAGAGGCAGCACAATTTTGACCTGCAAAAGAGCACCGGAAGAACAGACAGAGCATAGGCTCCTGTATGAAAGCAGAAAGTTGAGGGAAGACTTAGGAACAGCCCTTCATGGAATTCAGAAGGATTTCTGGGGCACCGGCGCTGGGATTCGGGGCACATGCCCCAGGTGCCCAGCACCAGCGATGTCCCTGCTGTTCACTGTACTCAGCAGAGTGGAGCTGGCTGGCTCACGGCAAGGCTGCCACTGCTCTGACATGGCCTTCCAGGGTCCATGGCCCTGGGAGGCTGTGTCAGAGGCTCCCATGCTGCATGCCAGCTGGCGTCCCCACTCCCAGACTCACTACGGCAGGAACACCATCTGGGGGGAGGTAGGCACTGGCCCATAAGGTGAGAGGGGCCAGGAGGAAGCCAAGCTGAAGGGGGCCCTGTGGTGGGAGCACCTCAGAACCCCAGGCCAGTTAAGCCAGCACTGAGTCCCACAGTTTCCCAACACTAATAATACAATTGATGCAAGTGCCCCCGGTGAGGATTTAGGATTTAACTCTGTAGATCTGCCCCTGTCATTCTGAGCACCCGAAGATTCTGCAATATCCAAGCACAGGAATCCTGCAGGAAAAGAGAAGGGAGTAATTATCACCTGGGGATAAGTGGAAATTTTCTCTTACAGGTTTCAGGGCATTCCCCTCTGACTCTGCCTGGCAGTGGCCTGGACCTGGATCGGGCCACTTCCGACTAGGTGGGGCCAGAGATGTAGGGCCTGTGCCCTGCCAGCCCCAATGTAGTGATGCCTCTGGTAAAGCCCCTACCTTTCCAAACAATGCATTCACAGTCAAAACAATTAGGAAAGTGCAGTCTCAGTATAGACAAAGTGTTGCTTATGTTGACTGTAACTGGTCTTGGGGAGCCATCCCACCAGGATGAGATCATCTCAGGGGTTTCAGAGGCCTAAGTCCCAGGCTTTGGCTTAAAAAGTTGGCCCTGGGAACCAGCCCCCTAAAACCCTGATAATCCAGCACCTGCCTGTCTTAGCAGCAGCAGGACAGGAATATTAAGAGCAGTCCTAACCCTGCTGGCACTAAGGAGTGGAGGCAGAGCCCTAGAGCTAGAGGTCAGGCTCTGCAATCTGCCCTGCCCCTGATTTGGCTGCCCCAACCCCAGGGGCAGGGGGGGACAAACCCTGTTCGCCAGAAGCGTCAATGCGCCGGGGAGGGACCCGGGGCGTGGGTCTGGGTCTGGGCCCTGCCCCCTGGCTGCATGGCCCGCCCCCTGGCCAGGGACAGGGCTGAAAGCCACTGCGCTGCCGCAGGCAGCCAGGCCCTGCATCCCCAGCCTGGGACGGGGACAGAAGCAGCCGCAGGCAGCCGGGCCCCAGATCCCCAGCTGGGGATGGGGCCGCTGCAGCTGCTGGCAGCTGGGCCCTGGATCTCCAGCCCGACTGGGCCAGAGACTGGGATGGGGTGGACCTGCCAGATCCAGAGCACCGGTGCTGGGATTTGGGGCACATGTCCTGGGTGCCCAGCACCAGTAATGCCTCTGCTGTTTATTGTACTCAGCAGAGTGGAGCTGGCTGGCTCACGGCAAAGCTGCCACTGCTCTGACACGGCCTTCCAGGGTCCATGGCCCTGGGAGGCTGTGTCAGAGGCTCCCATGCTGCATGCCAGCTGGCGTCCCCACTCCCAGACTCACCAGGGCAGGAACATCATCTGGGGGGAGGCAGGGGCCGGCCCATAAGGTGAGGGGGGGCCCGACAGAAGCCAAGCTGGAGGGGGTCCTGTGGTGGGAGCACCTTAGACCCCCCCCAGGCCAGTTAAGCCAGCACTGAGTCCCAGAGTTCCCAACACTAATAATACAATTGATGCAAGTGCTGCCGCTGAGGATCTGTATTGCTGACACAAGGAGCCTCAAAACTGATTTTATAACTATGGCAGCCGTGTGGGTTTAGATATCACCTGAGTTGATAAAGGATTTGGAAATAGCAGATGGGGCGGTAAGAGGAGGCAATCAAGCAAAAGGCCCAGGAGACCAGATAAAAACATCTGAAGTGATATCAATTCAACCACCATCCTCTCTGTCCTTCTATCCATTCCTACAACACATTCATCCAGAGGGCTCTGATAAAGGAAAGAGAATTTAACAGGAGGTTGCAGAGTGAAAACTGATGTTAACTTGAGTTTGGATAATTTGGAGCCTTGAAAAACCAAAGGAAATGTGCCCAGGGCTTTAAGCAGGCTAGAGAACTGTTTCCGGCAGGGTCAAATCTCCAGTCCTCTTAATTTAAGAGGAAAGTGGTGTTTGGGTACTATTTTTCTAAGCTCATGGTTCTCAAGTATCTCCTTATTGGGACCCAACATGCAGGTCCTGTTTCCATGTTGCTAGAGTACACATGAACACACACACAGTTAGTAAACACTTGGAGGCAGGCAGGGAGTTCATGGCTAGAGATGACTGAAGTTCAGGGACTTTGGTTCTCAAGGGATTTCAGTATTTACAGATTTGCTTTCTGTATGATCTGGAGCAAAAGCAAATATACTGAATATTTACTCGACCTGGGGATTCAAGAAAACATCATTACAGAAACAGCAAAATATGGTAATCCTGAGATGAAATATGAAATCATAGCAGGCATGCAACTGACAAAAATATCAATTTCATGGGTGGTGGCCTCCCTTCCCTGGAGGTGGGAATGTAGCAGAGCCAAAAATCCTGCTTACAAAAGAGACTCCCAAGGCTGCAGCTGCTGCAGTGCGGAGAGCTCATCAAACCCCAGAATCCTGGGCACTCGCACATTGACTGCTGTGTTACAGGCTCACAGGAGCTCACAGGCTCCCTGTCAGGGCTGTGGATCCTAGAATGCCCAATGGCAACCTGCTTGTGTTTCAACAAGTTTCCCTGACTCTGTATAGAGCACAAAACATGTTGGTCCAGCAAATCAGCACTTTTCAGTCTGTTTCATTCAAAAACAACTAACCAGCCCCAATCATAAGTCCCTGACACTTAACAGTCATGACTCCCAGCCAAGGACCCCTGTTCTTAAGGGAAATGGACCAAGAATGAAGAACCTGCTAAACTTCTTTGCTTAAGAAACGGGCATCTTTGAATAGACTTGAGCCATAGAAAGCCTGGGAGAGTTTGTCCATGAGAGATCCTACAATCAGGAGTCTAACCTGTCATCTAGTTCATTTTAAGTAGAACTTAAATTTATGTAAATTTATTGAGATAAGAGAGTAGTTCATGAAAGGAGCAATCAACCAAAATTTTGGGGACAAGAGCTCTTGAGTTCCTTGGCTGGAGTTGGGTTTCTTTTGATTTTGAATGAGGTTACTTTATATACAAAAGAATTACCATAAACTTCTTCATTTACAGACTCTATAAACTGCATCTGCAACAAAGTGGCATTACAAGAGTTTGTGGGGCAGAAGTGGAGAATTTGTCCTAAGGAACCAATACAGGCTCCCAGAATTCCAATGGTCTGTTTCAGAGCTATAACTGGTCAGACAGAGACAGACTTTTTAGGGTATAAAAATAGCTCATACGGTTGCTGTATATATCTCTAGTCACCAAGGCTCAATCCCATTTCCACTGGTGTTGACTTCAATAGACCCTAAAAATCCAAGGTATCCTTCAAATTCAAGCTAATCATTTTGGTAACTCTAATTTATAGTGAAGTTCTAAAGGTCCCTATGTGCCATCCCACTAGGGACTCATTTTATCTCCTCCTTTCACCTGCTGCTCACTTTTCTTATTCTTCAGGTAGATGAGAAGTCCCACCACAATGAGGCTGAAACCCAGTTCAAGGCTCCCAATGCCAATGAACATCTTGCTCCTGGCAGAATAAGACTGTGGCACTGTCAAAGTGGTAGTCAGAGGTTTAAGGCTCAGCCTCGACTCTGCTTTCCTTTACAATAGCTCAGTCATCTTACTGATATGTGTGAGAAAATATGTCTGTAAAGCAAAGTTGCCACTCCACTGTGCCCCTTTCTGGATGGCTGGTACACAGCAGTGTCTGTTGCCTCAGTTTCCCCTGCCCTCCTTTTATCTTCTCTAGTTCTAGGAGCAACTTAGCCCTCCAGCCAGACTCCTTTACAGAGCCCAGTCCCTTCCAAGGCCTCAGAGTCCTTTACCAAAGTCTAACAAACATGAACGCAATCAAACCTTCAGCCCAGTTGCACTCAGCAGGCCACCTCTTCCCACCCACCCCCATCCCTCATGCATACCTTGATTGCTACAGTCTTTTCCTTGTGCCACACCCCAGGGTCCTGTGCCTCCAACAACCCCAAAATCAGGCGTCTGCCTCACCCTGGGAGTAGCCTGTCTGCTCTTCTGAGGCTGCAGTCATGGCCATGGTTATGGGGTGAGGGTCCCTTCCCACCCCTCCTCTGCATCTCCTTCCTTCAGCTGGGCTCACCCAGCTCTTAATGCATGGAGAGAAAGTGGAATGAGATAAAACCAGGTAGGCTCCACCAATTAAGCCTGGCCTAACTGAATAGAAGCAAGCGGGTGGGTTAATTGGCCTCTTGAGCCCATGCATGCCTGGGGCACACATCCCATCACAGTCTTCTTCAGGGTCAGCCCCTCCTAGTCTCCATAGAGCTGTGCATCTCCCCCAGGATTATCATGGGTTACCCCAATTTCAGTCTCTTACCCTATTGCACGGTGATGGGTGTTTGAAGGCTGATGTGCTCCATCTGGCAGGTGTAGACATCTCCCCACCTGGGGTCATTTCCAACATCACCTGGTCTGGAAAGTCCAGTCTCCATTTTGTAGCAACAGCCTGGATATAACTCCCATTGTCTCCTCCTGACCATTTTGGAACCACTTAGTTGTTATCTTGGAAGGATAAAACCCTTTTGTGGTTCAGACCAGTACGCTGGAATGGTGGAAAGACTCGAATTTCAGAGTGGAAACCAGGGGTGTTGCTGGCACCTGGCACACAGGGCACGTACCCCGAGTCTCAGCGCCAGTGCCCCGAGTGTCCGGGCCGGCCCCATCCAGGACTGGAGACCCTGGCAGGGGCGCCCTCCTCAATGCCTGCCTCTCCCCACCCCAGCCTGGGATTGAGGCGGGGAAACCCCCAGCGGCACCCACTTCTCCTGGCATGGGATCTAGGCTGGACGCCCCTGGCGGCGCCCGTCTCTCCTGGCCCCAAACCCGGGTGGGAGGGGCCTGGGCCAGGCCAGAGGCGGCAGGGGCCCGACGATTGATCTGGCTGTGGTGCCAGAGCATAGCCTAAGAGGTCTGTCTCGGTCCCATGGGGAGCTTACTGCCTGAGGAAGCTGACAGGAGGATCCTCTGTAGAGATTTCGAATTCTGGCCTGTCCAGGGTACTCACTCAGATTATTTCCTGCAATATCCACTTTGTGGAGAATTTCCCTCAAAACAGGAATTTAGGGACTAATTCAAGCCAAGAGCATTGCTTTGCAGTGGTTAAAGTATAATTTGATGTGCCCCAGAACCCTCCTAATCTCCGGGCCCCCTTCCCATATTGTCAGGGCTCCTTCATAGCATCTTAAAGACTAACAAATTTCTTCAGGCAGAAGTAGGGCTGGGTTGACTTGCAGGCTCTAAAGATTTACGTTGTTTTGTTGCTGAGTGCCACTGTATAACAAAAAGCCCCTGCATTTGTAAGTTGCATTTTCACAATAAAGAGATTGCAGTAAGTACATGTGTGATGAAAACTGAAAAATACTATTTCTTTTCTTTTTACAGTGCTTATATATATAATAAAAATAATAACATAAAGTGAGCCCTGGGCACTTTGTATTCTGTTTTATAATCCAAATCTGTATTTGAAAATGTCAAAAATATCCAAAAACATTTATAATACATGTGAACTGGTATTCTACTCTCGCTGAACAGTGAAATTAAACTGTGATTAATCATGATTATTTTCAACTGTGCTAATGCCAAGCAAATTAATCACCTGAGGCAAATGCAATTAATTGACAGCCCTCGTTATGAAAGATTCTGTCCCATCCTTTGACTTCCCCTCTCCCCAACAAGTTCAAACTTGCACCCAGCTGTGCCTAGCCCAGTGACATTTGACTGCTGCCTGGTAGGCAGTATACAAAGGAAGACAAATATAAGCCCAGAAGGTGCTGGCCCAGTTTCCAGGTCCAGTTTGACTTCCTCCTCACCTCTTCTATCCATAGTGATGCTCTTAAATCTCCTGTAGTTATAACTGCAGAAATTCTGCACTGAAGCCCACAAGTAGCTGAGCCACTCCAGCCTGTTCCAATACTCTGCGATCGGCTGACCCAGCTCCGTGCAGGTCACGTAGAAGCCCACATCACTGTTACAGAATCATAGAGTTAGAAGGGCCCTCATGAGGTCATCTAGTCCAACCCCTGCCAAAAAAGCAGGACCACTCTCACAAATTATCCCAGCCAGGGTCATAGTAACATCTCTTGCTGTCCCCGGATCAGCCTTTTCAGATACCGCACCCGCTGTGTGCCATTTGTGTAGTGACATTTGGACTTCTGCTGCAGCAGGAAATGCTTGGGGAGGAGAGAGAGGACCAGGTCAGGAACCCACCTCACCCAGCCCTGCTGCAGTCTTTCCCCATCCTTGAATCTTCCTTTCACACCTCAAGCTGCTAGTCTCTTGCATTTACACTGTAAGGCTGTGTTCACACAGCACTTTTGTTTCGAAACAACGAGGTTGTTTCGAAACAAAAAAAAAAAACGTTCACACGACACAGCGGGGAGCAGCGCTGGGCTGTGCTGAAGCCAGCCGGTGCCCACAGCCTGGCTCTGCAGGCACCCGCGGGGTTCAGCGCCCAGCAGCGCTGCAGCCCACCGGTGCCTGCAGCCCAGCTCTGCAGGCACCGGTGGGGAGCAGCGCTGGGCAGCGCTGAACCCCGTCGGTGCCTGCAGCCCCCAGAGGAAGCGAAATAGCAGGTTCACAGTGTGAACCTGCTATTTTGTTTCCCGCTTTCTCTCTTATTTCGAAATAACATTTTGCTAATTCGAAGTATGTTATTTCGAAATAAGGTGTTATTTTGAAACAAGTTGTTTCGACACAACTTGTTTCAAAATAACCCTGTGTGTGTGAACACAGCCTAAGAGAACCTCTCAGCTCTGAGCTGCGCAGGGGGAAAGCTTCTGTGTTCCCCCTCCTGAGAGTTGAAAGGGGCTTTTTCCCTCTCCTCAGCACGAGAGTCTCTGCTTACCTGAAGGATCTGTGCAATGAGCTCCGTGTGTTCTCAGTAGTATCACTATTATTAGAGTGCCAGCCCAGCACTTCCCAGCCCCATGGATCCCCCCAGAGGTCATTGCCACTCAAGAGAGGGTTGCGTGAAGGCATCACAGGTGCTGAACCCTGAGCTCAAAACTGGGCAGATTAAAAGCTTTTCTCTGCTGAGAACCCAAAGGGGCTCCTTTCCCAGTGCTGGGGACTTGGCTTAGCAACTCTTTTCACACAGGGTCTGTGTAATGAGGCATACGGTTTATCAGCAGCTCTCTGATCTTCAGCTCAGCATTTTCTTGTCCAAAAGCCTCTGATGCCACAGGGGGGAAGAATACAGGGAAAGTGATGCTGAGAATAACTGCTCAGCCAGAATCTTGCCCCTTCCCCCCTCAAAATGAAAACTTCTTTGCACAGTTCTGTGGCAGGAAGAAACTGGTATGGCAGGAAGTGCAAATGGGGCTGAACAAGTAGCCAGTCTGCTGGGACACAAAGCAAGTTTGAGTTAATTTAACCCATTTTTGTTCCATTACTTCTTCTTGACAACACTAGGCCATTTCAGAACTTCCTTTTGTCCCAAGGGACTCTGAGTCACACTCAGTAGGGAGGCCAGAAATGTTACTTCCCTAGTTCAGAATGGACAAGGAGACAGAGACAGGAAGGTATTGGCCAGAGACCACACAAGGATTTTGGGGGCAGAGCAAGAACTGCTGAGGAGTCCTGACTCCTAGTCCTACCTACCCTAACCACCAGATTATACTTCCCTGCCACAGCTGAGAATAAAACATCTCAGTCCTGACTAGGGTTACCGGATACCAAAGCCTGGAAAGGCGGACACTTCTGCGTCCCACCCAGCACCAAGCCCCAAAGACTTTCTTGGTCCCAGTACAAACTCGTAACATTGACTGCCTAGCAATGGGTTGCAGGCCACATGGGCTGGTCTGCCTCTGGGTCCCCAGCAAAAAGTACATTATAGTCCTCATAGGGTGTCCTGCAAGCCGCCGAGGCCACCTAGGTGGGCTGTGGCTAGAGTTACCAGATGTCAGGCAAAAGAAGGACATGTCCTCCTTTTTATCTTCATGTCTTCCTTTTTACCTTCACATCCTCCATCTGGCAGGCATTTTAAAATATATGATTTTGTTTGGCTTTTTACTTATAGGGGTTAAAGTATGCCAGAATGCCACAGAATACCTTATTTTTAAGGGAAAGCATTCCAGGGCCTCCTAAAAACAGAAGAATATTACAATAATACTACATTTTCTCCATATATCCTCCGATGTCCTCCATTTCATACTTCCCTGTCCTCCTTTTCAGGCTTTGGTATCTCGTAAGCCTAGTCAGGACTGAGATGTCTTATTCTCAGCTGTGGCAAGGAAGTATTTGGCCCCGAAGGGCCACCAGTCTGTGACCCTCGAGCCAAAAGTTCTCTGCTGATGCAGGGCCAACAAACACCATACACTGAACAAGAAGTCTCATATCCAGACCTGTACTGACACAACTGATGTTGATCCACATTGCAAAATAGGGAACTAAACATAGAATAATACATGTGCTTAACAGCTTTGCTGGATCAGGGAACTAAACAAAAAAAAATTAATTTTAACTCTAGTGAAAATGGTCTGAATGACTTGAATTAATAACAAAAGCTTATCATTAACTACATGTGATTACAATTTCCTTAAAATCATCAGGTCTCTTCTGTGACCTCTCTCCTGGAATGTGCCCTATGACTCTGTGAAGTAAGTTAATAGGCCATAAAACATGCATTTGGTTGAGTGTGACCTACAATGCTCTGTTTCATGCCTTTAGATTACAGGACCCCAGAAGCTGATGTGGCTTCTGCTATGAAACCTTGTCACTCACAGGGAGGTGAGAGGACTTCTCAAACCATTACAATGACCCACATAAGCTCAAAACCACCACTCATATAGACAAGTGCTCCACTGAAGTCAGCAAAGTTCCATCCATGGTCTATGGCTATGTCTACACGGGGAGTGCTTGTTTCGAAACAACACGTTTCGAAACAAGCTGTTTCGAAATAATGTGTTATTTCGAAACAACTTATTTCGCTGGACAAAATCCATGTCCGCGAAATAAGGGAGTGAAATAGCAGGTCCACAGTGTGGACCTGCTATTTCACCTGGGGAGGGGACTGCAGGCACCCACAGGGTGCAGTGCAGAGGGGCACTGCATCCCATGGGTGCCTGCAGAGGGCTGCAGGCACCGGCAGAGTCAGGCGCAGGGCTGCGCCTCACTCCGCCAGTACCTGCAAGGGACTGCAGGCACCGCGCCTCACCTGGCGTGTGCATGCAGCCCCCTGCAAGCATCCGCCAGGAGCGGGCAGCGGGGCACTTCACCCCAGGGGCTTTAAAGCCCCTGCTGCCCCCCAACCTGGAGGCGCGGCCCCGGC